>CM030937.1:442552-840509 GCA_018136815.1 Isochrysis galbana
GCGCGTTGCTGGAGGGCCCTGGGCCACTCCATCGTGACCATCGCGGGCGGCTAGCGCGCGGCACTTTGGCCCTACGTGTTATCGATGCGTCACCGCACTAAGATCTTCACATCTTATCAAACATCTGAGCGTTAGTGCCACTACTCGCACTAGCCCGACACTATCACGACTCTCCTCAGCGCACTTCCCCGTACACCTTAAACCTTGATGCATGTTGATGCCACATACAGTATACATACACATATGTACCCTTTCAAAACTCTCCCTCGCAAACCCAAACCCCCTGCTCCCATTGACGCGTTTTAACGTCTAGCTAGGGGGATCCCATCTCCCTCACGGTGCTGGCTCACGCCATCGCCTACCTATACCTCAAACACTCAACTAACTTTCTGGGCGGCTCGCATGGTGGAGGGCACGCTCCCTTCCCCCCCCCCTCTCTCGGCCCGCTGGTTTCATCTAAGGTTCTAAGAGTACTTTAGCTGGGATCCGAAAGGGCTTGATGGAAAAGAACGGACCGCCGACGCGACGTGGCCGTTTGTTCCGTCGGGGGGCGGCAAGGTGGCCGACCATGTGCCTCTGCGGCGAGGAGACGGGGCCGCTAAGCGCGCGCAAGCAGGCGGCAGGTCAGCGCATGCTCCGACTACTCACGCAGCTGATCCGCCACGCTGCCGACCGCACTGCGCGCCGCAGCCGGCACGTGGGCGGCTTGCTCATGTTGTACATAGCGTTCATGGCGTCCACGTGGCGTACTAAATACTCAATCGAGCCGTGGGGGCCGATCTGGGCGGTTAGACTGCTTCACAGCTTCTGGAGTCGCGTGATGCAAATGTGCGGAGTCGAGAGCCGCATGATTATCCCGCGAGAGCTCGTTGCGCGGCTGCAAAGAGGCGAAATCGCTCCGTGTGTTGTGAGCTTCAGTCTGCATGGTGCAATGGCGGTGGGGCACATTCTCTGTGGCATTGGACGGCAACGCCTCGTACCCGAATTGCAGTTATTCCGGCCTGTAGCAGGTGTGGCGTCTATCCTTTTCAGTGTGCCTCTCGTACGGGAGATGATACTGTTGTTTGGTGCCCGAGATGCATCAAGTCGCATGATGAGTAGGTGCCTCGAGTCTGGGCGCTCAGTCGGACTTAACACGGGAGGCATCTGGGAACAGCTTCACGTCGACGACTCTCGCGAGGTCCTCTACCTCCAGCCAAATTTAGGTTTCATTCGGCTTGCACTTAAGCACGGTGTGCCCATCGTGCCATCGTATGCCTTCGGGGAGACGCAGCTTTATCGCACATCTAAAACACTACTCGGCTTGCGGCAATGGTTAGCTAGACGGTTCCGCATTGGCATTCCAGCAGCCCAAGGTCGTCCGTTTGGCTTGCCGTTCCCGTTGCCTGTGATGCCATACCCTGCCAAGTGGACGTATGTCGTGGGCATGCCGGTGGCTACCTCGCCCACGCCCGTGGCAAAGCCCACGGATGAGCAGGTCAACGAAGTGTTGGAACGTTGGCGTAAGGAGGTGCTACGCTTATTCAATGAGCACAAGGACGAGCTCTTGCCCCTCAGCGTTGCGCGCCACGGGCTCACGATATGTACTCGCTCCGAAGGGAAGACAAGGCTCGAATCTTTGCCAAGTTCTGGCGATGTAGGTCTCCGTAGCAAGATCTAGCTAGGGTGAACTACCGTGCATTTGAGAAGTTTGCACCGCCGCTGGGAAAAAGTTTATGAGATTTGAAGTCAGGTTGATCCGAGGATCCAGCCCAGTCTTGGAAAAGGGAAAACCGATGGGTAGTGCGCACCACGAATGGAAGGCGCATGCAATAAGAGCTTGCTATTATTGGCTAATTGTGTGCTATTGGTGCGAGCCTTTGCAAAGGGCCTTTGATCTTGCTACTTGCAGAAGAGATTTTCAATGCTGTATGCTGTCCGTGTCTGTGACGAGCAGCAATGTAACGAATCCATAGGACGCCTACAAGCTATCGCCGCAACTAAGTTTATACTTGGTTGCGATGGGGCGCGCCGGCGCGTGACTCTCCTCTCCTCCGGGCCCCCCGCCGAGGGCGGCCCCCCTGACCCCATGGACCAGTCGCCGGCGAAGCGGCCGCGTCCGCCCTCGGAGGCCGAGCAGGTGCGTGCGACCCAGGTCGCGCCACACGGCCCGTGGCCCCGGCCACACCACCCACAACAGCCATGCTGGCCTCCCCCATGGCCCATGGGAGGCAGCAGACTGCAGACCACAGGAAGACAACATCGGGCAGGCAAGACCAACACTCCATTTGGCATGCCTTATGGCAGAGGCCCCTCTCACCCTGGCCAGGGCCGCGCTGCCTCGGCGGCGCGGCCCATGGCCGGGTGGCCCTCATGGGCAAACCTCACTGACAGTCACCAACCAACATTATTCCGTACGGATACACACCACTCTGGCCACACAGGACACAGGGAGAGACTGTCCGGCCAGACACGACGCCCAAACAGCACACACAAGCAGAACCTTCTCCACTCCTCCTACACCCTCTATGGGAGGCACTGACATCCCCACCGTCCGCATCCGATCCTCAGGAGCCAGACTCAGAAGGAGAAGACCAACAAATGGATTCAGACGCCATTTTCATTTTCGACCTGTCGTTCCAACAAAAACGGGCGACCTTGTCCTCCTGTCGCATTCGCGAGCCTCTGCAGGCTATTTCGCTATTTATTTTCCGCTCTACCGTTATAACCGCGATGGTAAATCATCAATCTTCGTTCTCATGTCTATCTCTACGTCTACGACGGCTCCACGCTTCTATCAATCACTACACTTCATTCAATATTGGTCTACCATTATATCCACGTGGCCAAGCAGCTTCTACAAGCTTCTTTCTACTCGGAATATGAATATGCTCTAGCTCTGGACTGATCACCCAGGCATGGAGATCAAGGGAGTAGTAAGCACGTGTCGATGAAGACCAAGGAAGTAGCGAGCATCTTCCTTGCTAAAGTACACTCTCAAGAACCTCAAGCATCTAGACTGTGTAAGTCTAACACCTCTGTAAGCTTCTAGACTTTTTAAGTCTACCAGCTACTCCATGGCTAAGCTACGAAAAGCTGTAGGTAAAGTGCGCGCCGCTGTGCTCGCGTTGAGACGCTATTCGCCGATGAATCTTGTAGCGATCTTCACTAAGCATGGATGAATCCCTTTCGCGCCTTTTCTGTGTGCAATCCTTCTCTAGGACGACGAGTTCTCTTCTGGCCAATTGGTTCCTTCTTTGCTCTCTCTGTTGACCCACCGTGGCTTTCGCTCCCGTGTTTATTACGTGTTGCGTGTTGCCCTTGTTTATGTTAGAAAGTGGTGTGGCGTGTCTTCGTACGCACCCAGCAGCCGTCGCAGCGCTCTGCGATCGAAGCCATGCCGTGACCCCTCGTACCCTTGAGCCCCTACTGCCTTGTGTGTGGTCTCTCGCTAGTAATCACCCACTAGAGATTGACTCAATCTGTTCCTATGCACTATGCATCATGCGCAGCACCGTCATTTTGACGGCTCGCGGCCAGCCGCGCACTGTACGCACGCGCGCGAGAGGCTGGCAGCAGATGCCAGCAGGGGCGAGGTGGAGGGCGCAGGCGACGCCGTGCGATCGCGCAGGGCTCTGTACTGCCCAGTGATGGTGCATCAGTTCATCAGCTGACACCAACTTCGAGGCTGATACTGATATCATAGCTGATATAAGCTGATGGACCTCATCAGCTGATATCACCTCAAAGGTCCTGAGCGAGCAGAATATCAACTGATATCAGTGGCTTGTGTATTTGCTGCAGAGCTAAATACGACAAAACGTCACCGTGTAGCCAATATGTGAGCGTCAAGTGGCTCAGGTGACAGCGCGTGGGCGTGGCGCAGTGCGGAGAACCAGTTCAACTCCCATCCAACCTCAGTAAAACTGAACTTTTTTGCACTTTTTTTTTGGATGTAGAAAGTAAAGGGGACTGGGTGTTTTGTTTTCTCCCCGCTCCAAGCTGCTGACAACTGATAACTGATATCAGTTATCAGCTCGAGGTGAGCTGATACTGATGTAAAAAACTGATATTAGTACTGATGCACCATCACTGGTACTGCCTGTCCGGGGGTAACCGTGCCCGGGGAACGCAGGCGCGCGTCGCACAGCGCGACCTGTGGTGCACTTTTGTGGTCGACTTCAATTTCGAATTTCGCACGAGCGCGAAAACGTTTTTGGGTCTGTGTGTGTGTGTTGGATGGCGTCGAAAATGTGCATATTTCTTATAAGATTCTGCCTAATATACCCATTTCCAGTGTGATTCCCTAAAAATCGCGTGATAAAACCTCAATCTTGACTTGGTGAATTTTCACCCTTAGAAGTTAAAAGGCGTGTTTGACCGCCCTAGTCCTAGTCTTGTGTCTTGTGTCTTGTGCGTCAGAAGCAACAAGGGGAACTGTTCGTCAACTGTCAACTGTGATTGTGGGCGCGTACCTTACATGAATATTCATGCCTACGGCTTTCAAGTGGGTAGGAATACAACAGAGAGAGAGAGATAGAGAGAGGAGAGAGAAGGGGCAAGGGCAAGGGGCGGCAGGAGCTCGCGAAGCGAAACCGCCTCTCCCCTCTCTCTCCCGCGGGACGATTCTAATAGTAAAAGGAGTCGTAGTAGTAGATCAGCCCTTCAAGATTAGTTTTATTGTTTTCGTTCTCCGATAGAAGCAGTCGTTTCGCTCCCCCCCTCCCCCTGCGCCCCTCCTCTCCCTGCCTCTCCCTCTCTCTCTCTCTCCCTTCTCTCATGGCTTTCGTCGTCCCCAATATGGTACGAGACAGGCCGACAGGGGGGGGGGGGGGGGGGGGAAGCGGGGAGAGAGAGAGAGAGAGAGAGAGAAGAGAAGAGAAGAGAAGAGAGAGTAGAGAGAGAGAGAGAGAGAGGGAGGGAGGGAGGGAGGGAGGGAGGGAGAGAGAGAGAGAGAAGTGGGGGAAGGGATAGGTCGGTCCCCTGCCGTCCCCCGATCCACATGAGTGCCTCCCACCTCTCCCGCAGCCTCTCCCCTGCCCCTATCGCGCCAGAGCACGTTCGGAGAGTCTTTCACACTCTCGATTCCGACCTGGATGAGCTGGTGGGGCTTCACGATCTGCTCTCCTTCGTGCACAGAGCCAATCTTCCCTTCTCAGAGGAAACCTTGCGCTCCATGTTCGCCGAGGCCAATGTGACTGGCGACGGTTACCTCAATGAGGACCAGCTCGCCAAAGCTGTCTCTGGGAAGTTCAGCTACAGGAAGCACAATGAGGACTGGCTTGCGCTCTTCGAGGCGATGCCACGCTCTCCATCGACGGGGAGGATCACTGCACTGCAGAGCCGTCAGCCGCTTCGTGAGAGGATCACCGCTTCATTTGAGAAGGAGCGCGAGATCCTCACCTTCACGCCAACGATGCACACCAATAGCTCGCGCGCCGGCTCCCGTAATAAGAGCCGCTCTCGAAATTACACGCCTAGCAACGCACCTGCTGTCTTTCACGGCTTCGAGCAGCTTGCTGCGTTTGATGCCGCCATTGAAGAGCTTGAGCGGGCCTCTGAGGCCGAGGGATGGAGGGAACGGCTCCTTGGCGAGGGCGCGAAGCCGCAGCCGGCTAGACGTCCCTACTTTGGGCTGCACAAGCAGCCGTGGAAGCCGTCCATCCAGCGCAACGTGATCCCGGTAAGAGTTGACGGAGAGATCACGCGCACTGGACCGCACGCCGCGCCAATGAGGTGGCAGGCCACTGAGAACCAGGGGCCTTCAAATGGTATCGGGCTGGCAAACTCGCGCACCGCCAGGTTGCACGACGTCCACGAGGGAGTGAAGCCGTTCGTCACTGTGTTTGCGAAGAAGCCGATCCAAAAGGAGAAAGCGATTATGGCTCAGGACAAGGTGGAGCAAGCAGGGAAGTATGTGGAGCCGGCGACACGCGACGTGCTCTCCGGTTACCCCGGCGGCTATTGCTTTCGTGTGGATCGACCTCCCCTTGATAAGCCGCCCTTCAAGACTCGCTTGGGCAACGTCTGGCCAAAGCATGAAGGCCGCCCACCATCGGACTTGCACGAGGAGTATTTCCCGACTAGGCTTGCCACGACTGAGAATCTCTATCCCGGGGGACCACCCCATTACACCGTCTCCGCCAAATTCACATAGAACTAGGATGGGCCACTGCTTTCGCTCTTTCGGCGAGCAGTCGGGGGTGATGCCAGGGGAAGATGTCGAGATGAACGTGGGCGTGCGCCACAATGTGCAATAGGGATGAATTGCACAATGTGGTTCATCGCCGAGCGCGGTCTATCACAACAAAATCCTAAGCGCATTTGCGCTGCTATGAAAAAGTAAAGCAGAATGCCAGCCCTTGATGCTCATATGACATCACAAATCTCGGCTCATATGACATCACAAATCTCAACTATCTTTAAAAAGATAGGGTCATGGAGCGCGCCACGCTCCCCTCCTCTCTCTCCGCCCATCCCCACCGCGCCGGCCGACCAAGTGATGGCCGACGCCATGCAACCGCAGCGTCCTCATCCTGAACCCTCGCCCACCCAGGTGGCTGCGAGCCGCCCCTCGCCACACGCACAGAGCCACGCACAGTCTAGCGCCAACCTCCACACAGCACACCACCCACACCAGCACAAGCACAACCATCACACCAAGAGACAGGAACAGAGGGAGCCTCGGGGCCCATCATCCCATAGGGAAAACCTCTGGGCTGGGCCCCTACAACGCCGCGGCACTGACCTCGTGCGCAAGCACGAGGCGCAGACCCGGCCGATCGCAGAGACCACCAACACACCACATGCTGAGCCCTGCAGCACCAGCACGAGCTCCATGACCTAGCAACATGAACTAACGAGCGCCCACGCAGGGGTCAGTTGCTGAGACCCAGGAGACTGCATGGGATCACACCAACTGGGCCACGCACATCCCGCGCGCCCACGACGACGCACAAGAGCCGCGACAGCGGCCGCACCCGCCGCAACCAGCAACACATACGCATACGACAACAACAAGGCACCAGAGATGGTGCATGCCAGGCCAACTCGCAAAACGGAAAACGGAGGAAACCGACAAGGGTCCCACCCCACGCACAACGTCTCACCAAGCACCCAAAAAAACTGACCAAAAGGCCCTTACCCCACGGACGCACTCAGGCAACCCCTCAAGAAGGGGATGGACAAGAAGAAGAGCAAGAGCAAGAGTACCAGACGGATTTCTCGCAAACAAATCATCATGGGGCTGTCTTGCCCCTGTGCGTCCCCGTCCGTCGTGTGTCACTATGCAGGCTGGAAATTGGTACTCTTCATGTCACGCCGAGCCCTCAACCACTCTCACTCCTCACTCACAGTCCCCACACTCCCACACACACAGTCTCACATCAGACACAGTACCACCTCCCAAACCACAGCCAGTCCCAGCCACTGACTTCCCAGTCGATGCCCTCGAGCAACAGAGGACATGTCTTGAGGCGGCGTCGCTGCCCATGCCTAGCGCAAGGGTATAGCGCCCCCACTCAGACATCTCCTTCCCCACAGCTCCTCTCTGAGGAGTTGCTCCTCTCCCTCCCATTAGGCCCCCTTGCCTGCGAGACCAGAACAGGATCCTGGCGTAGGGGGCTGTCTGAGTGTGGAGGGAGGGGCGCTCTGGCTAGCGCAGGTAGAAAGCTAGTGAAGAGCTGGGTGGCATAAGGGGGGAAGGGTGCTTGCGCTTGCCGCGGCAGGGTGTCCTGTCTTGAGTGAGCGCTAGTCCCGTTCCTTTGCCGCGCCGCGACCCATAAAAATTTGTTAAAAATTTAAATTTATTTATGTTCTCCCGCCGACCCGCCGAGGCTTGTGCTGCCGTATGCCCATGTTGCTCTGCTCTTTCACGAGGTGTGGGTGACCCGCCACCACCGGGGGGGGGGGGGGGGGGGGGGAGCAAGGGGCGGGCGTGTGTGCGCTTGTGTAAGGTATGTGTTGGGGGTGGAGGGGTGGGAGGGGGAAGAAGTCACGACGGTGGGTGGTGGGTGGGGAAGAAGTGGGGATTGAAGAAGTCCCCACTCGCTCCCCACCTATGGCTTCTATCTTGCTTTAAGGATGGTTGGTCAGCGTATTGCAAAACCACAAACACAAACATGTATCAGTAATGCAACTGTTGAAGATGATATTCCGAGCACATAACTCGTCTCGTACTACAAGGATGTGCACCGCGTTTACTTGCTTCTGCTGCTTGCCATCAACCATCAACCATCAAGAAGATCTCGGGACAATTGCTGTCGCATGTGCTTGTGAAGGCATACGGGCAGAACGGCGCCGTGTTCGCTTTCTCGAAAGCTGCCAAAGTGAGGAGTCCTTTGTGAAACGGAAAGCTCAAGCAAGGCAGTACATAGTGCGCAGTATGCGTCTCCTAGAAGTACACAAGGAAGCAAGTGCACGTGCAACGTATGCTGCACATCTGTACCCGCCGTCGTGATTGAAGATCAGAGTTTGGAGTACCAGCATCAGACGTGAAATCACGCAACCATGGATGTTTGGAGGAGGAGGAGAGCCAGTGAGCAAAGAGTGTGAGTCCCTTCGCGCATGCCAACCGGATGCTGATGTGCATCTTTGCACTTGCTAGAGAGCAGGGTACTGTGCATGCCCACATCAGCGTTGAGTACGCGAAGTCCCTCGATGGGGAAGCGTCACAAAGGATTCATATGCAAGAACTTTATGGCGGGCAACGTTCAAGGCCCCGCTAAATGCTACGAAGATGGATTAGCTTGTCATCGAAGCACCGTGGCTGCGTATGAGCGGATTCCTCGGAGTGAATGTGTTCGTGGAGAGCTGCTTCTCACGCGTCGGTCTGCGAGGACGGAAACGATCCGCCCATACCTACGAGCATAGTGCGGGTGTGTCGGAATGGGTAGACGATGAGGCTCACGGACCTGATGGAGGTCGGGGTACATCTTCCTTGAAGCCGACCGGCCTGGCGAGAGCACATCACGGCCTGGCGAATGGGAGGCGCTCACAACCCATGACCGACGCGGATACCTGCCAGAATGGTGATTTCGCTGACGAGTGCTTCGTCCTGTCCACACGGATCGACGAAGGTCCCGCGGCGGCGTTTGCAGCATAGTTGACTCGGCCTGGCAGCCGGTGGTGATGGATTCCGATCCATGCAACGCCAGCAATGACTGGGAGGAGTATGAGAGTGTTGGTGGCGATTGCAGCTCCTGCGACGGCCCCGCCAGCGATGCATACCGCTCCCTGCCGTACTGCGCGCGCTTTCACCCTGGGCAGTCTCATGGTTGAGGCGTACGTAGGGCGTCGGCCTTGGCCCGGATGCTCCGCGCTCCTGCACCAATGGCCCGAGCGCTCGGGGGAGGGACGCCGGGAGACAGAGATCTCGCGTGGAGGAGAGGTGAAAAAGCGGAGGTTCCTTGCTTGCCTCCTTCCTTACTCTCGCCGGCATACCGATCGACCCGCACCAAGAACCTGAGGAGGGAGAAAGGGAAGAAAGAACTCTTGGGTCGAGTCGCTCTCTTCCCTTTGAAAAACACTCCAGAAAAGGGATGGAAGAGGGGGGGGGGGGTGTTAGAGGAGGAGGGAGATCTCTCTTAAAACCCGGGAGAGAGAGTTGACGGAGAGAGCGAGGGAGGAGAGAGAGGTAAGAGGAGACACTGAGAGGAACGACACAACAAGAGAGGAAAGAGACAAGAATAGAGGGTAAGTGAGAAGGGGAGGAGGAGAAGGAGGGCAGGAGAGGGGAGAAGGGGAGCGAGACGAAACGAGAAGGAGAAGGAGAGGAGAAGAGGGAGAGGCGGAGGAGGAGAGGCGGAGAGAGGAAACAAGAGGAGGAAGCCGACGTGAGGAGGAATTAACCCTCGTATATGCCTAATCCACCAGGTGGACGGTGGACGATGAAGCCATTTATAGTACAAGTGGCTATATGGGGAGCCTCTAGGGGCCGTGGGAGGGCTATAAGGGCCCTCTAGGGCTGATGTGAGGCCCCCTACCGGCTTGGATTCGTCAATTATGCTTGGTTTTGGACCAAAACCAAATTTTGGAAGCGCGGGAGAACGTTGCCACGAAAACTTGGCGGGAGCCCCCTGCCCCTGCCCTTCATTCAAGATTGTGCCCCGAATGAGACTTGCCACGAACAAGTATCCGCTATGATTCGACAGTTAAAAGACATCCCTCGCTCACATGCACGCCCTCGTCCGCGCCTCGCCATCCATCGCTTCGCACATGAGCCCACACATGCATCATGGCGTACAAGCCCCATTGCACACCACCCGTTGCCCGACCCCACTTTGACCCATGGGGTGAGCATGTGAGCATGGCTCGCGTCTGCGGCAACGAGCGCGGTCAGCCTGCCTTCCTTCCTCCGTCACTTCCTTGCCTCTCGCCTCGCCTCCGCCTCGCGAAGCCTCCGCTTTCCACTGCCCCTCATCCTTCCCCATCAATGACACTCACTCATGCATGCGTATGCCCGTTGTTCTCTCTGTCTCTGTCGTTCTCTCCACCGCTCCTCCTACCTTTGAGGGCTGAGCCTCCTCGGGGTTTTGTTTTTGTGTCGGTTACGTGATCGGCGGTTGAGTCGGTTACGGCGGTTGCTGAGTCGTTTGAACGGACAACGGATCGTGCAAGGGTAGAGACCCCTAAGAGACAAGTAACAGGACAGCTTTTGCCACTCCTTCTTGGATATTGTGAGGGATATTTGGGCGAGAATTCGTGGATGTCCTGGCTTGCTACTCCTACCTACAACCCAGGATGCGCTTCAAACACGGCCAAATACGGCCGCACTGCCGCGCGGGCGCGCGGGTTTATTTCAGGGTCCTGGGGCCTCGCCACACCTGCGCTGACTCAGAGCCTCCTTGAGGACGGTGTTGTTCACGGAGCGGAGCAGGGGTAGGGATGAGGGGGGAGGGGGGGGAGGGGGGGGGGGAGACAACATCCATCATCTATCGTCCCCACTTTTCATAGCTAGCCACGCTGGCCTTCTCTCATCCTTTACGAGTCCTCGCCTCTTCTCACCTGTGTCTGAGAGAAAGAGAGAGAGAGAGAGAGAGAGAGAGAGAGAGAGAGAGAGAGAGAGAGAGAAAGGGAGGAGGGGGTGGTTGGGGGGGGGGGGGGGGGTACAAAGCCAGGGGGAGGAGAGGGGGCGAGCGGCGCGCCGGCTCTGGTTTCGTGGCAAGGCGATGCCCACCGACGCGTCGGCTTTACTCGGCGACTCTCCCGGCGCAAGCCCGGTGCGGCGGGCAACGGTGGTGAGCTGTGTGATCAATCTGGCGTCCACATGCATGGGCACAGGCGTGCTCGCTCTCCCTGCCGCCTATGAGAGGGCTGGCTTTACCGCAGGAACGGTTCTCTGCATCGCCTCGGCGCTCTTCACCGTTCTTTCTCTTAACCTTCTGATGGCGGCAGGCGGGAAGCTGGTTGACCGCGGAGGACTCTCGTTCTACTCGCTCTGTGAGGCAGCGCTCCCGCGCTCCGGACGCGCCGTCGATATCGCTGTCCTCATCAACTGCATCGGGACAGCCACTTCATTCCTCGTGGTTGCCGCAGACTGCTTCTCCAAGCTCGGCATCTTCAGCCGGCAAGTGTGCGTGCTGCTCTCGTCGGCTCTGGTGATCACACCTTGCTTCTTCAGGACCATGGACATGCTCAAGATCACGTCCACGGTTGCCGTCAGCAGTCTGCTCTGCATCTCCGCTCTCATCCTCGCCTTTGGGTTTGGTCTTGCCCCATGGCTTGACCCTTGCCCCGAACACTCGTCTGTCCTGCACGGCCATTGTGGGAATGTTGTCAATTATGGCTCGTCAGATTTCAGGGATGTTCTTTGCACCCTTCCCCTTTTCATCAATGCCTACACTTGCCAGCAGAATGTCTTTAACGTGCTGGGCGAGCTAAATCGACCAACGAGCTTGCGCAAAGGAGCTGTGATGGTCTTTGCACCTTTGCTGCCGATGTGCCTCTACCTCGTTGTCGCAACGGCGGGCTATCTGACCTTTGGCAGCGCTGTCGCCTCGAATGTGATCAACTCGTACCCTCGTTCACCTATCGTGGCGGCCGCTCGAGCGGTCCTGGGAGTTGTCGTGCTGTGCAACTTTCCCCTCCAAATCTTTCCCGCAAGGAAGTCGTTCATCTCACTGCTTGACTCCTTCAGCTCCTCCGGACCAATTGTCGACATGGCATTCTCCTTGTCTCTATTCCTCACGGAGCGACGTGAGGTCATCATCACTTGCGTCTTCCTCGTCTTTACCTGCATCACAGCCTCCCTTGTCACTGACCTTGGAGCGGTAGTCTCCCTCATTGGCTCGACCGGCGCAACATTAATTGCACTCATCACCCCGGGCGGTGCGTACTGCCTTCTCACTTGGCGTGAAGAAGGCAAGGCACTGCAACGTGCATCCGCCATGCTTTTGGTGGCACTGGGTGCACTGGTACTCCCGTCGCACTTTTACTGCGGCTCGTGAAATGAGCTTCGTTCCACAGCTTGCCACCCATAGTCGAGTCATATGTTTAAGTTTGTGACTCCACCGATTGTGGGTTATTTCAACGATTAGGCGCTCTTGACAATGCGGCTCCGCAGTGACTGAGTATCCTCTTTTTATTATGCGGCGATAATAGGGTCTAGTTGAGCCATGCCATTTTGACACCGTTGCAGCGTTGTCGGTCCTCCACTTCTCTAAGGCCAGCGTGTACGCAAGCTCTAATGTTTGGACGACGACTATCGGCCGATGCCCACGATACTTGCTTGCCCGCTGCTTACCTCTAGTGACTAGACTCAGCATCAGCATATGCGCTCTGTTGGCCTGTTTGACAATATTGGAAATAGCCCCGCCTTAGGCTTGCATTTCTGAGTGTGTCTCCGCACATCTATCATCTATTGCACTATTGCATGTTACATAAACCGAAGTACGTACTACTATATGTATATATGTTACCCCCAGGAGCCAACGCCCCCCGATAGCTATCGGGGGCGTAGTGTATGGTCTGTGCCTCGTGGCTGAGCATGAGACCAGTGCCACCGCGTTGTAGGGGCCCCGTCCTAAGCCGTTTTTTCCCTACGGCCTACGGGAGTTGTTGGACTAAGTTTATAATTAATTCACCGTCAACTAAGTTTATAATTTACTGACTATTTTCAAACAATTTTTATGGTTCGCGGTGCGACAAAGGGACGGGACTAGCGCTCACTCAAGACGGGGCTCCCTGCCGCGGCAAGCGCAAAGACCGGACGGAAGCGTTGCTCATTTATCATTCATTCCCATCCCCCCCATCCTTGCTACCTGCTATAGCACCTTCCGTACGTTGTCACCTGGAGCTTACTTGACACTTCACATATGTGGAAGCATACACGTGGTTTGACGCCAGTCACTCGATTCGGGCAGGATCGGGCGTTGATATCTCGTTGAAATCATTGTCCACATGTCTCTCATTATATATATAGGATCCCCTTCTCGCTCGAGACGGGATGCTACTCAGCCTGCACCGCTCCTTGCGCTCAGCGGCGCGCCTTAGCTAGCGGCCTTGTGCCGGAGAAATCAATAACATTGTTTCTAATCACACGAGCAGTAGATTCGTAACAGTGTTTTAAAATACTATTTATCGAGCGAATTGTGACCTATTTATGCTGCAAATGCCCCATCACAAATATCATGATATGGCTGGAACCCGAAGGTGGGCTCAAAAGTAGGCGAATATACCCCCTTTCTGATATACTGAAGTGCGTCCTACATTGTAGGACCCGTCCTATAAAGCTAGGTACCTTTATCCGTTAGGCCGGGCTCTGAAGTAGCTCAACGTCTCTTTTGCTACCAGGTGGACAGGCCTCACCCCTCCTCGGGATACTTGGGTATCATGGCGTGGAGGTATATCCTTACGGACTTCTACAATATTCAGTATGGCAACGCGGATGGTAGGGCCGTTAGATCGATCCTTGGGGCAATCCTTTCTAGATACCACCTATTAGTAACGGCGAAGGTCGGTTTCTTTCAAAGGCTTAAGAAGCAACGGGAGAAGATGGGGCTACACGCCCCAAGCAACAAACATATAAAGAAGATGATAAGCCCTCTTTACATGGTAGATAAAGATTTCAACCTTGAAATATCAGAGGACCTCTCGCAGGCGGCGAGAGGATTGGATGTACGAAACATCACTTAGGATGGATAAAAACTTTACTGGCAGTTAAATTAGCGGAGATCAAAGCAAGATCGCACGGATTCGAGAGAAGGCACATCGAGCAAAGTTAGAGCACAGGAGAAGCCACCGTCGCCCGCCCCCTTCTCTCCGACTCCTGGCCGAAGCAGCGCGCACGGCCTCCCCGGAACCAGCTTCTCCGCTAAAGAGGGAACTGGGGATGGGCGGAAAGGGGTTGATAGGGGTTAGGGTTGGGTCGTAGGGAGGTTCATTAGCACTCTGCCTCGCGCCGCACATGTAGCGGAAATTTTCAAGAGGATTTTTTTTTAGAAATGCACGATCGCCCGAACACACACCCACTCCTTGCATCAAAACAGTGGGCCTCTAGGTACAGCTCGCTCATTTGCAAGATTTCTCCGCTTAGCTGGTAGATATTGCAACAGATAGAATTGGGCCGCATTAAAAAGGATCCCAACCAGCTGCACGTAGACTTGGCGGTACCAGGGCGCAGGCTGATCATCTCCAGGCATCGGACATTGCTCCTCCAACTCTTCACCCTCTGCCCGCCTAAGCTCAACCTCATCAGCCAATTGCGCTTCCAGCGATGCCACGGCTCCATGAGACAAGCGCTGTGCAATAGCACGGGTGTCGACGCTCGTTGGGAGCGCAAGGAGCGCCGCCTTGCGAAATGCGCGCACGTACTTCTGCTTGAGCTTTCGTGCAGCTGGCGCGTACCGGCGGGAAGCGTGCATACGCTCCACTAGGTCTCCACAAAATGAGTCGAAAGATGCTCGCCGTAGTAGAGCGAGATGTGCTCGCGCAAGCCTCAAGGTGATGGCCGCCAGCTCGCGTCTGAGCTCCAGGCGCGTCGCGGAGTACGCAGCCAGGCCCTCGCAGCCGGCAGCGATCTCATCGAACTGAGCGAGACACGTGCTCGCAAGCTCATCCAGCTGCGCGCCAAATTGCCGGCTAGGGTTTAACGCCGAGTCTTCTTGTTGTTGCCGCAACTTGGTGTTCTGGTTCTCCGCAGCTGCCTGAGCCGCCTCGCGAGCCTGCTCGCAAACCATCAAGGCATCCCACTCGGACGCAGTTTGGGGTAGTGGCAGCGGTCCCACGAGATGCGGCAGCGAGAAAGATGCACTTTCGTCCGCGTCTACGAAGTCGGGTTCGCGATGCAGTGCACGCAACAATGGCACGACCTGCCTTGCTGGAACATGCGACGAGCCAAACGGGGGCCGGTTCTTCAACAGGTGTCGCTTGTCTGTCGGCCGCAGCAGCATGCACGCCAAGTCCATTGCGGCTGCATCACATCCAGCACCGCCCTCCGACACTAGGATGTGCGATATCTGCACGCTCTGTCGTTTTGCGGCTGTGCTAGCACGGGCATCAATCAACTGGGAAATGCGCTCTTTGCATGTATCTGTCGCCTCGGCGGCCTTGGCAGCGAGATGCGCCTTACCAGCGCTCTGTGGTCCCTCGCATACGAGGAGAACCAGCTGTCGTGGCTGCTCCTCCTTATCCAGCGCCAGCAGTGCATTAGTCACCGCCTCGCACACCTCGAGAGCGTGGCTGCACACTCCTCTTCCATCAAGAGGAATTGTAGCCAGCCACACGTCGGCGAGGGCTGCTGCGCTGAGCGGGAGCTGGTGGGTAGCGGCAACGAGAAGCAGCATCATTTCCTCCTCCCCTAACGGTCGGCACACGTCTACGAGCACCGAGGGCTCCTGATCAAGCCCATTCTCTATCTCCCCTCCGCTGAAGCTGACGCCGAAGAAAGAGTTGAGCAGCTGGGGCTCCCCTCTGAGCAGCGTGGCGACAGCGTAGGGCTGGCCTTCGGTAGGACAGGAGCGGCGTAGTGCTGACAGCTCGCGCACCTCGACGCCCCACGCACTACAAAGCGCTGCACAGAGTAGGGAGAGAGAGGAGAGGCCAAGAGGAGCCATCCGAGGGGAAGGGGGGGTGGGGGGGGGAGAGGGTGCTAATGTAAAATATGATGAGATCTTATAAACTTATAATGGGCCGGGGGACCAGGCTCCCCCGCGGTATCTGAGTATCGAGCCCCGTCGCCACATACCAAGGTCACCACTGCATGCGACCCCGCCCCAGTTGCCGCACACGGAAAAGACGCTGGTCGCTTTACGCGGTCGTTGCGACTCAAGGCTCAAGGCCCCTGTGCTCAGGAGATTCCATTGATAAGTACATGACGTCATGATTCATGTGACGGGTCGAGCATGACCACGGGCCCGATATGCGATGATTCGGAAGGGAGACGATCGGCGGAAGGCGCGGCGAAGGTGGCCGGGAGTGATGGAATGACGGGCTGGACCACCTCCTCAGCAGAGGAAGGCGGGAGGACGGGCTTGGGCGAGGGCGAGCGCGACGACGGAGCGGACATAGCTGGGCGGATCGGGATGGATAAGGCTAGGGCTGAGGGAGAGGGAGTGGAGGGGTTTGGTATTGAGGTAGTGTTGAGAACGAGGGACGAGAACGGGAACGAGGACGAGAACGAGAGCGACGAACGAAGAACGACAGACGACAGACGGCTAGAGGCCGATGGACCGACGAGATGACACTACACTCACGTCAACACTCTCCACACTAACACTAACTAACGTATCCTTATCACGGAACGCACAGGAACCTGCTGACAGACCGAACAAGGAAAAGAATGCCGACAAGAGAGCGACGGGGCGACGGACGATCCGACAGGGTGACAGTTACGCACAGGAATAAGGAGGGAATCTTTCGAAAACCCTTAAGTGATTTGATGAAGACAGACCAAAAGCGTTCAATTATCCCCATCCCTGCTAACACCTTTCATTGTCACCTGGAGGTTACGAGGTTACTTGAGTCAACTTGACCCTTCACATGTTGAAACACACACGTGGTCCCCCCATACCTCTTTGAATTTCGCCTTGAGTATCGTAATTATGTTTTGATTGGATCGTGCCGGAGGTACTGTATCCACCTCTCTTGCACTCACTGGGTAGTAGGAGTAGGAGTACATGAGGGCATTGATCTGTTGCAGGCATTTCTCCAGATGCTCTTTTTGAGTTGGGTCCACCAGAGAGCTATTGATATACATTTCTAGCTCCGCCTGAAGTATGGTCTTGCATGGCCTGAGATTCTGGAACATACGCCCTTTTTGACACTCAAGTGTATGTGAGAAAGCATCGATGAGTTCAGTGGTGTTGGCAATTCTATTGCATGTCATGCGCATTAGCTTGTATTCCTTCATCAATGCCATTGTCTTTTCGACCATCTGGCGATGCTTTTCAACGTTCTCTGTCACTGGATGATTCTTGAGGAGTTTCTTGGCGCGATGGAAGGTGAGAATCTCTATCACTACGATCGAGAATACAAACATTATGGCGACCGTTAATACTTCTAAATGTATCGTCTTCCAAGCAGCATCCACGGGCGCGTTCTTCTTCCCCGTGGCGAACGTCTTCGTTTTTATATTTATATGTTCAAATTCAGCTTGGATCCTTTCAAGCCTTTGTATCAAATCTTGACTCGGTAGGGCCTCACATGTTCCAACCAAAAGCTCGATGTAGGTGAATGTACAGTTGAGGAGAACGCCAGCTGGATTGGGACATCATGTCCGTGTGCAAGTATACCTCTTCCGGTACTCATTACCATGTCTGCGACAGCTTCGAACACCTCTTTCTTCACAGACTCGATGCTTCCTCTCACGGCACTACAATTCCAAAGATTGCATCTCTGGAGCTCTGTGGTGAAATTGGAGTCACGTTGGAGCTCTTCACAAATACATATATACATTATGCCACTTTGCACATCACTGAAGTCCAACCAGGCCTCGTCAGACATCTGTGTTATGCTCATAGACGCTAGTGATTCCACGGAACGCTTCCTTTTTCCTAGCAGCCCATTCACGACATCTTGGGGATCCCTTTCGCCCATAGGAAGCGCGTGGTACTAGGAAGATTAGATTATATTAATCCTGCCACGAAATACCTAGGCCTACAGGAGCACTTCAAGAAGGTGTGGTACTCGTCGAGCACAATCAGTCCACGAGACGCTAGTGTGATGGACTGTATGATTTGCCCTCCTTCTTGTGCTGTGGCTGCACTGGCACGTCCCATGGTGCAAGTGTGTGTTGTGGACAACCGCACATGGAGGCACTCGATCCGTCCGCGAGTGCGAGCCATACCAAATCTGAGAGCCCCATTGCCCACCGTGAGACAAAATGCACACCCAGAAGTCACCACGGCCGCGATTGCTCCGGACATCTTCTACTGTGAGACGTTTTCGCACAGACCCTAAGTGGTTATCTAGGCAAAATTCTGAACTAACGACCTGACAGCTGACGGAGTAACATGCGCTCACTATAGTTGTGAGGCATTGGATTGACCAACCTCAGTGTGACGTTAGCTAGTGTATTGATGCGGTGTGACAATTGATTTGTCATATGAGTTTGAAGCTTCAAATTCTCTTCGAGAGCCTCTTGCCGCTTCGCAAGGGCGTCAAGTAACTTTCGCGAAAGTTGGACGTGAGGGGCCGCCCGCATAGCGTTTTTGTATGTAAAGCTGGTGTGATTATAGTGGGAGAAAAATGACGTGAGGCGACAAGCGTCTTATCACCCACCCTCATGATCCCCACGATCTTCCGCGATTGAACGCTTTTCCATGTGTAGGCTGATGGTGATTGAACGCTTTTCCATGCGGTGGGGGTGATGGCGATTGAACGCGTTCCACGTGGAGGCTGATGGTTATTGAACGCTTTTCTATGCGGTGGGTGATGGTGATTGAGCGCTTCTCGCCTACCGAAGTAAAACAGCGCCACGATATAATCCAACGGCCAACACCTGAGGGGGAATAAGGGTCACACAAGGGGGCGGTTCCTTGCACCGGCGATACCTGAACGCGCGACTTAGCCTAAAAACGCGAGGAGCACGCAAGGAGGTAAGCCAGGTGAGGGGCAAGCAGGCGACAAGGGAGGCGACAAAGGAGGCGAGGGCAACAAGGGCGAATGTCGAATGTAGGATCCTGCGACGGTGACTAGTAACTAGCCTGCAAGGAGGGGACATAGAAACGCAGACAACTTCTAAAACAAAAAGGTCGATCGCGGATGCGACATCATGACAGTAGTAACGACAATAATAATAATAATATATGACATGTGACGATCGCAGCCAGGTGCTTGGTGAAGCGGCTGCTCGCCCAGAAGGAACCGCCAAAGCAGCGAGTGGGCGGCCATCGCTGCAAAAAGACTGAGCGGTTCGTCGACCCCCCCCCCCCCCGGGAGGGTGGCCATATTGTCCAAGTCAGGGGTCAATAAAAATTTTATACCAAAACAGACGAGAGGGGCGTCTGACAAAAAAAGGGAAAGGGAACCTCGAGTTGGACCTTCTCAACGAGTCCGCGAACGTGATGCGCTTGGCGACCGCCTCGGTAGATGGCACAGGAAGTCCTGCGGTGGCAGCGCGGCGCAGCGCGCCAAGAGGGCTGTATGGCAATGCTCAATGCTGCTCAATGCTCGCCACGATTCCCGAGCGCGCGGGTGGGTAGTCTGCGGGGTTGGGAAGAAGTGTACCAATAGGCTGGCTGGATGGGATTCTGCGCGTAGGAGCGCGTAGGCATGCCGGTGTCATCCTCCTCAGGTTGGGGCTGGAAGTGGGGTGGGGTGGGTCTGGCGGTCATGCTGCGTGGGCAGGAGAAGCAGAAATAGGCCGAGTGCGAGTGCGGTGGCATGAAACGCCGGTGAGACTGCCGATCGGTGTACCCGGACCATTTAGTCCGAACACTAGCGATAAGGGGGGGCTGACCACCACCGTGCTCTTGCTGTAGCGGAGCGAAGGTCGGCCTGTCAGGCGGGTCGGTCGTCGGTCGCCATCGCTCATCGCTCTGCCTCGGGTTCGGATTCGAACGGGGAGAGAGACGAGGGGAAATCTTCCCCCGGTCCGAAAATAAAAAAATGTGGGCCTCCGGATCAACAAGAGTTTTTGTTTCAACCCAGTCTCCCCCACCTCTAGTACGGGAAGAGTTACGCCAATGCCAAGCGAATTTTGGCTCCTTGTGTACAACCGGCACCTAATGGTCACATCACAACATGCTTGTGCACTTTATAAACTCGAGCACGGGCTCTTCCTGCGTGCTTTATCACCACATGAAACGTGCAATGGTGCCATCGGCCCATACAAAGGGTCTACCCAAGAAAATTGCCATCGCCATGATGTTGAGCGCAAAGGTAACCAACATCGGTAGCGCCCACTCTCGTGGACCCGAGAGCGGAGGGCTTAGAATTCGTGCAATTAAGACGGGGATGTTCATATAACGCAGTTCAAGTAGCGGCGTCGGCACTAGCACAAGAGCAGTCGCAAGCACAAGCCCTAGAGCACGGAGCGAGCCTTGTGATTGTGCTAATCGCGAACGAAGGCGCAATCCCAACAGGGTGTAGACTGGAGTAAGCCCCCAGCGCCGTGCGGGATGCGACAAGATGTGTCGCCACAAGTAGAATGTAAGATGACGGTTATCGGCCAGGAGAAAGGGATGGGCATTCGTGAATAGCACCGCGACGCTAGCTATAGCCAGTGCTACGGCGGCTTGCAGGGGAGCTCGTGCTATGCCATGGCCAATTTCGAGCAGAGTTGCTGGCAAGCGTAGCGAGAAGGCAACTAGATCAAATGGGACGGAAGCGTACGCGACAACATAGACCAACTGCGCCGCGTGAAAACTCATGACATGGTTACTTGTGTCGCCGATTGCAACTCCACCGTTGAACACAACAAAAATGGCGAAGATGACAACGAGCAGCAAATGCTCTGCATACAAGCTGGCAATGAGCAGAAGTGAGCGCGTGAAGGAGCCGCGGAATAATATTGAGCCCAAGGTTTGCCACAATGACGAACGCCGAGGAATGATTGCTTTTCCCTCCAGCGTTTGCACGGCCGCCATGCCGACGCTGAACATGATCCATACTGCATTGGTCTGACGGTAGGCGAGGGCTGCAATTGATGCCACCACAGAGGCCACACGGCGCGATAATGAGTGCGCGCCCGAGTTTTTGCCTCCCAGCCGCATCGGAGGTCCATCCATAAGCGTGAGCAAGAGAAGGATGGACACGGTCGCCGCCGAGTCGGTGTAATACAAAAAGTGGAAGAAGAAGTGAGTGGGCAACAGGCTAAGAAGCGCTGTGTTGGCGAGCAAGTCTTCACTGCTCGCCTCTGGGTGGTAGCGCCGAAGGAGCGTGAGTATGAGGGGTGGGGTGGCGAGTGCCGGTAGAAGGTTCAGCGCGCGTAGTCGCGTCAACTCGCAGAGCCCTTCACCCGCCGGCAAGAGTCGCGATAGAAACGCTGCGCTCGCATGGAGCCCCGCAAAGGTCGTCAGCTTGCTATCCCACTCTCCCCACCGTCCCGCGCAGTACGAGAGGGTCTGGCCGAGATGGAAGGGCTCGTCCATGTACGGCTCGCCCACCTCACGTGAGAAGAGCCCATGCAGAGCGCCCAGAGACGCGCAGTAGCCGGCGAACAGCAGAGCCGCCCAGCGGCCGCCGCGAGCGCCCTTCATGAAGAGACCGCGCCGCCGACCACTAGCGTTAAAGTAGGGTGCGTCGCTTATCCATCATAAAAAAAAAGGAATTCTGAAAGAAGGGCGGCGTACCAGGGGCCAGGGGGTAGAAGTAGTACCTAGACGTATTTAGTAGATATAGCTGTGTAGCCCCAAATCTTCAAGAATTTTTTCTAGGACGACTCCTAGAAACTAGGAAGGATGGGCTTTGCTAGGTGAGAGCATGAGCATCATATGTCATATGCTATTTTGGCCTAAAGCCTAAAGGCCTAAACCTAAACCTGTCGCATCTGCGATCACAACCATCCCGCGAAACTTTCGGCCATGGAGCATCGAGGACCGATCTCGCTCGGAGGCCGGTGATGTTACTGACCGAGCCCATATTTCAGCGTCGGTTGCCAGCTGTTGTTACTAAGGAGCATCACAGGAGAGGTCGCGTTGTGCGTTGTGACTGGGTGGGGATACATATGAATATGACCACTATGACCGGGCGGTTCTAGCGCATTTGGTCTGTACTGTAGGCGCGACCTTGTTTCTTATTGTTTCACATTGTACAATGACTATTTGTGTACCGAGGGTGGTGACTGAACGCTTTTCGACATTTGGACTGGTGGCGATGGGACGCTTTTTTTTCGACTTTCGACCTTTGGGGTCCGGTGACGATTGAATGCTTTTCGACCTTTGACCTTTGGGGTCCGGTGACGATTGAATGCTTTTCGACCTTTGGTGGTGGTGGTGGTGGCCGATTGAACGCTTTTGGGTGTCGCGTAAATGAACGCTTTCTCCTCGTGACGCACTCACAAACTATAAATAATAAATAAGTGCATATCATATGAGATTTCCACTGCGGTCCCCGCTCCTACTGATCGAGCCCTATGCTAGGTGCCTAGATATGTTGCTACTCGTCCTCATCACCATCTCATCCACCGGCTACTAGAGAGGATAATAGTTGTACAAGGCTCCCAACATCAATCGTTGATCTTGCACACCGACAAGCAAGAGTAACCCGTCGATAAATGAAGGCTTTCCCCCCATACGAAAGCTTCACCCGGTCTCGTTGCCATTGCTGCTGTCGATGGAGAGAAAGCACGCGGCGCTGTCCATCTCCCACACGCACCCACTCTTCGTGATAGGCATATTCCTTGAATTGTTGGTGAATGGCGAGGCGTCATTCTCACACATCAGCTGACGACGCCCGCCTCCGCCGGGAAGTGGCGTAGCCGAATCTGTAGCATCTCCTCGTCGGCAGCACCGAAGGCGTTGAGTGCGCGTACCTTATCCTCAGGAGAGATGGGCTGCAAGTCGAGCACTTGTAGCTGCTGTAAGCTATGGAGGACGTCCACACGGTAGGTCCGGTGCTCACAGAGCGGGTTGGCATCAAGGCGCAAGCCGCCCAGTGCAGACAGAGCTTTTAGAGGTTCTACGTCAGCGCTAGTCTTGATGTGATTCGCTGAGAGGTCCACGTGTAGAAGCGCCTTGCACCCATCTAGCCCGTTTGCGGATACCATCATGTTGCCCGAGGCCGAGAGACCGAGAAGCGCCTCCATCGGCTGTGTGAAGTGAAGCTCGATCAAGCGGTTCCCGCACACTGAAAGCTCGCGGAGTGTGGGTGGAAGGGGGAGCGGGATACGACCTGAAAAGCGATTGCAAGATAGGTCCAGCTCGTTCAGGAAGTGCAGGCCGAGGAGGCTGTCTCCTAATCTTTCGACGTCGAGCTCATTGGATGCGAGCTTAAGCTGGCGGAGGGACGTCAAGCGAGAAACCCCCTCCAGTCCGGAGATGGCGTTGCATGAGGCATCGATCTTGACCAGCGTACTTGCAAGCCCAGCAAATATGCTCGGCCCTGTCAGCCGATTATGGGAGACATCGAGCTGGCAGAGGTGAATGAGCGTGGCGAGTGGTGCCAAGGACTCCAAACGGTTGTGCGGCAAGAGCACATTGCGGAGCTGCGGCAGCTTTCTCAGAGTGGAGAAGTTGGATATCGCACCATGTGCAACATCAAGCGTGATAAAAGCCATCCCTACGCCGTCATTCGTCGGTGCCAGCTCGGAAAGCCCTCGCTTCATCATGGGCTCTGATAGTGCAAGCGGGACTGCGTCGGCGATGGCTTCGCGCAGATTCTGGTAGGCTGTGTTGAGGTCATCATTCACAATGACGACGTCAAAGAATCCGGGCTCATCCTTCTTAAGCATTTCATTGCGCGCACCGGCTAACCGCTTCAGTATTTTGTCCTCTGTCTCTGTGGCGCGGCCGCGCAGCCGAGCCTCGAGAGCTTCAAATGAGGGCGGTGCAATGAAGATGTACTTGGCGAGCAGCCCCGACCGTTTAACTTGCTCGGCGCCCTGCACATCGATGTCGAGGATGCAGACGGCGCCTGTGGCGGTAACCGCGTCGACTGATGACCTGGGAGTCCCGTAAAGCGTCCCGTGCACCCGCGCGTACTCTACGAAGGCACCCTGCTCGATCTGCGCCTCAGCCTCCTCCAGAGAGAGGAAGTGGTAGTGTGTGCCGTCGAGCTCTCCGGGCCTTGGGCCTCGTGTGGTGACTGAGACGGAGAAGCCAAAGTCTTGCGGCTGGTCTGCCAGCAACCGCGAGATGAGCGTCCCCTTCCCGACGCCGGAGGGGCCGCAGATGACGACTGCCTGCGGCCGCGGCGCGGTGGCCATCGTCTCCTCCCCCCTCTTTCCCCGCCGAGAAGCAGGGGCGGTTTCGCCGCGAGGAATACCGGTAGGGGGCCGACATTTTGGGAATTTTTATTTTTAGATATATTGGGCAGTGTCAGTGGAAGGGGGAAAACGCAAATCTTGAAGCAAACAATAAAGGATACCTTCAGAATTCACAATTCGAAGTTTGAGGAAAAGCTCAAGAAACACGTTTTTCTCAAGATTTCAAATCCTGAAAAGTGAAAGCTGAAGGGAGTGGAGAAGTGGGGTCCCGGAGCCTCGAGCCTCGCGCCTCGCGCCCTCGCGAGGAGAGGGCGGGGCGGGGGCACGCTCGGCCGCCATGGCGACACCGCCGGAGAAGACCTCAGGCCGCAAGGTGGCGTACAGCCTGTCGAGTGGGAGCATGCCGTCGCAAAGGTCGGCCCGTATCAACCGATCCGTCGACGAGCATGAGCCCGGGGGGGGAGATGGCCCGTCTCAGCGCAGCGGCGCGACATCAGCGACACAAGCAGCACGCCGACTGGGTGTCGCAACACATCCGCATCCGCAAGAGCACCGTCCCTACGGCTGGAGGTGGCGCTTTCACCACTGTACCGATCAAGCGGAATGCGCTACTCGGCTTCTACGAGGGAACGAGGGAAGCCGCTGCCGCATGGACACGCTACCACACGGAGAGCGCTCCGACTACGTCTTTGAGGGCGAATCGGGTGGTCGCGACGGGTATGATCCCAATGGCCGCCTCCAACTCGAGAGCGGGCAGCTCATCGATGTCCACGGATGGAACGCCGACGATTGGAGGAACCTTGGTGAGGAAGGCATTCACTAGGTCGGTCAGAGCGCCAATTGGACTCGCTTCATCAACCACGCCCATGGACTCACCAGGAATGCCTCCATCTGCACGAATAATCACACCTACGGGCGCTCGCATGCCATCTACGCTAGGCGCCCCATCAAGGCGGGTGAAGAGATATTCATCAGCTATGGCGCATCCTACTTTGTGTCGCGCGAGGTCGAGCCGCAAAGCCCTCAAGTTGAGAGGGAGAAATCTGGTTGTGGAGCATGATAGGTCCCCCCCCTCGGTGCGCCTTCCTCTCACTTCGGGCGTCTACCAAGACACACCACAATACAAAACAAAGGGATTCCTTTACTTCTACATTCAAAGTCTGACGCAGCCACCCCATTCCTCGCTGCCATCTCTAGCTCACTCCTCGTCCCTCGGGCATCCCACCTCGCGTAGCCACTCCAGTATGTTGTATGTGCGCGTTCCCACCCCTGAGGGCGGCCGCGTACACGCTCTCATCCCACGGACAAAAACGCTCGCGCAGCCACATGGCCATCGCGAGGTGCCCGTTGAGCACGACCTCACTCAGCAGCGAGACGGACATAGGCACACGAGGGATGGGCACTCCGGCCGACTGGTACCACGCAAACACCTCCACCTTTCCACGAATAAATAATGACCGCGCCGGTGAGGCTGACGACCTCGAGCAGCCCCTCCTCCCCGTTGCCGCGGCCCTCGCCGCGCTGGACGAAGTACTGATGGAGACACCGCTGTCGCCGAGGCGACCGCGCCAAGACGACCCAGTATTGCTACATACTGGTCTTCCCGACATTGACATTAAATGTTTCGCGATGTTTTGCGTATGTTTCGCGTTCGCACCATTTACCCCCCGATGTTTCGCGAAAGTTTTTTCCCGCCGAAACCCCCCCAAAATTCGTAAAAAGTTTCGCTTTCGCGAAACCCTTACCAGGCCCTACCGGCCAAGCCGGAAAAAATACGTCAATGTGAGGGAGAGTTGGGTCAATGTTGTGGTTTCCCTCCCCTCCGCAGTCCCCCCCCCCCCCCCTCCCCACGGAACATCCTGGAACCGGAGAATGTTTTTAGACGAAACTTCCCTACGTAGGCCGAGGAGAGAAGGACGAGAGAGAGAGAGAGAGAGAGAGAGAGAGAGAGAGAGAGAGAGAGAGAGAGAGAGAGAGAGAGAGAGAGAGAGAGAGAGAGAGAGAGAGAGAGAGAGAGAGAGAGAGAGAGAGAGAGAGAGAGAGAGAGAGAGAGAGAGAGAGAGAGAGAGAGAGAGAGAGAGAGAGAGAGAGAGAGAGAGAGAGAGAGAGAGAGAGAGAGAGAGAGAGAGAGAGAGAGAGAGAGAGAGAGAGAGAGAGAGAGAGAGAGAGAGAGAGAGAGAGAGAGAGAGAGAGAGAGAGAGAGAGAGAGAGAGAGAGAGAGAGAGAGAGAGAGAGAGAGAGAGAGAGAATCTCGCAGAGCGACTGCAGAACGAGAAGTCGAAGTCATGCCGGTTTATTTCCTTAAACGAGCCAAGCCAATAACCAATAATAGTAACAGCAACAGAAAAAACAAAATTCGAATCGCATATTTCGAGACCAAAATCTGCAAACCTGGCTGGACTTGAGATGACCATGGGGAATCCGAATCTGTGTGTCTCGTGCGTCTCAGTGGCAACACGGGGAACTGTTCAATTGTAATTGTGAGCGCGCACCTTACGCGAATATTCATGCCTACAGCCTTCACCAGATGGGCAGGAATACAACAGCCTAGGTAGGGCTAGGGCTGGCGCCACCACCGACACGTTCTTCATCTTCATCTGCAGATGTCAGATTGGCTAAGATTGGCTCGCGCGTGAGGGACTAATGTCATAAAATTGGAGCGCAGCTGGCGGGGGGTGATGGGCGATGGACAGGCATTTTTAATAAATTCAATCTCAATCCCCGCTTTTTGATTTTGAGGATTCTCGCCCCAAATGACAAATTGAGGTTCTATACTCATTTGCTCGGGTTCCTTAGTCATCCAATGGCATCTCCAAGAACCTTGCGCACGCGACATTGCGCTTACAGCAAGCGATGCAAATGAGCACTCACAAAGAGGAAGCAAAGTCAAATAGAAGAGAAGCAGCAAACTAAACAGGAAACCTGAAGCAAAAGGCAAGACACAAAGAAAGGAGAGGTGCGGCCATGCTTGTCGTGGAAATCCGCAAACCTACACGTGCATGAACGCGGACACGACTGCAAGCGCGCACACAAAGTCACTCAAAAGGCAGATAGCGAGATGATGAGCCTCACATCGACGAGGAGACGCCTACACAATCGTGCAGCTCCGTAGTCCCGCTCATTCGGCAACAAGAGATCTTATCCTCACAGAGAGGACAACAAAGGATCGGAATTCGAGTTCGAGTTCGCTCCACCCACACCAAAAGCCGGTCGCAGGCTATTGGTTGGCGTAACATTCGCATTATCATCAAACGAAGGAGCGAGGCGTTGAGCACGTGCACGCCGGCGTCGCGCCCGCTGGTCGAACGAGAGCGATGTGAAGAAGACTGCAGTCTGCATAAGTATTGAGACTAACAGGGGCAACCATACCTACAGGACAAGGTGAGGTGCACGAGTCAAGTTAGGGAGGTGCGTGTTGTCCTTGCATTGCATGGAGAAATTCTCTTCATCGGTACATACCGGCCACGTATCATCCTGGAAAAAAATTTGGTTCGTCGCCACCAACGAGCCGCCGATTATCATCGTGCCGTACGTGAAATATGACAACGAACCGGAACCCGCCTGGACGCACGTGGAGTACAGTTGTGGGGCAAATTGAATAACCGCGCATGTCGCCCCAAACCACCCAAAAAACTCCGAAAGGCCGAGCGATAGCTTCGAGCACGGCTTCGTGGTCGTCACAGCCACACTAACACCTATCATCCCTGCGACAAGGACGAGCAACACTGCGAAAGCAGCCCGGTGGACCCTGCGATGTGCATCCGGATGAAGGTAGGCCAAGACGCAGCCCATCGTGAAGAGCCACGAGACGACGGCTGCACACTGCTGGAAGAGGTCCAGTCCGCCAGCGCATGCGACTCCCTTGCTAGCGCACATCTTCAATGTGCGCCATTTGACTGCCACGGTTGATGCGATGTTGGCACTACCGAAGAGAACGGTGAGGTGGAGCGTTGGAAGCGAGATCCCATCGCTCGATTTATTGCGCACGACCTTGACCGCTTGCGGGATGGGGATGAGAAGTGTGGCGAGGACGAGGAGTGTGCCCAGCACGACTGCCTCGAGTTTTGGCTGCCAGACGGGATCGCACGTGTTTGAGAAGGCAGAGGGAGCCATTGTGAGAGGGGGGGGGCGGGGGGGGGGGGGGGGACGCAGGGACGGAGGGAGGGAGGGAGGGAGAGAGAGGGAGAGGGAGAGAGGGAGGGAGGGAGGGAGAGACCGAGGGAGAGAGAGAGAGAGGGAGGGAAGCGAGACGGAGAAAGAGTTAGAAAGAGAGAGAAAGAGAGAGAATGAAAGGGAGCCCTCTCACTTCCCCCCCTCAGCCCCCCACTCCTTTCCCGCAGCGGACGGCCGTAGGGCGCTCGAGCCGTCCTGCAGTGGCGTTCTACTGTTTACGAATAGGCCTGGCCCCCTCCCTTCATCAGGATTCTAGCGGCGTGCTGTGTCTACTAGAATACTCGTCGTGAGTGGGACCGCCCGCCCGCCGTAGAGGTAGAGTACTCCACTCCACTCTACTAAGAGTAAAGTAGAGATGAAGTAACCTATTCATAGAGCTGCACCATATACAGAGAGAGAGAGACCTCTCCCCTCTGTGAGTGGTGGAGGAGAGGGCGAACGAGTTCGTTTCAGCGACGGAGTCGTCAGCCCTCGCGCGTCGCACACGACTCTCTCTACCCGGCTGCAAGCGGGACAGGGCTCGGCCCAGCGGGCAGGGAGGACGCGCAGCCGAGTAGTGGCCATGTGGAAGAGTGGCGCTACCGCCACGATCAATCACAAGCTCGAACTCGAGAGCTCCCCGACCAGCTTTGACCAGAAGATGCTCAAGTTGATCAGCGGCCCCCAACGCACCCTCCCTTCGCCTGAGAAGCTCGCAAGGCCAGAGCTGCCCACAGTTAGCTGCGAGGCCAATCGGTACAAGGAGCGTCTGCACAAGGAGCGCGCCGTTGCGCCGCCTAATCTCGAAGGCGGCGACTATATGTTGTTCCCGTTTGTACGTGAGCGTGAGCATGAGGCAGATGTGCGCGAGCGCGTGGGACTCAACCCAGAGCAGTGGTATGGGAGGACCCGGAAGCCCTACGACACACCGGATACAGTGGGCTCTCTCTTTCTAGACAGCGAGGTGTGTAGCCGCCAAAGGCCCGGATCGCTGCCGAGTCTGTCATGTTGTGTCGAAATTTCCGCTCAAGTGTGCCCGTGTCACTTCACACCAGTTCACCTCTCCACACAGATGAAGCGCATCAACGACAAGCGGCGAGAAGACCTTCGCAACTTGAAGCGCCAGTTGAAGGAAGAGCGATCGAAGAGGAAGCAGCTGCAGCGGTCTGCTTCCGAGGTGGTCTTGGCTGCAAGAGGAGATATTACGCCACAAACGAGCAAGGTGCAATCTGGTATGATGCGCTCATTCTCAACCACTGAAATCAGCCGGCAACGCACCCGGTTGATCGATGCGCTCTCAGCGAAGGCTCAACGAGAACGGGAGAAAGCGGGGAACTCTTCACCGTCAAAGATTGTGCCCCTGCCCATCAAGATGGGCGGAACTGGTCTCGGCGAGTACTCGCCTGATGCAAGGCCAACGGCAATCCATCAGCTTCATCCGGCGGCACAAGCACGGAAAGAGGTCAAGCAGTTGCAAAGGGCGCAGTCGAGGCATGCGTACGGTTTCGGTGTAGACGCAAGTTTCTTCCAGCAGTAGTGCAGTGAGGGGAACAGGGGGCGGGAGGCTTGAGGGTGCATTGACATTAAGGTTGAAACGAGGCCGTTGCTTCCAAAGGTTCAAATTGGGCAAATGTGGCGAGATGTGGCTCGTCCAAGGGAAGCGAGTAGACAGTAGAGTAGACAGCGACAGCGTGATTGGGTTACGCGAACATGTTGCAAAGTCTAACGACACGCTTTCCGGTTTATGACTGCAACGTGCTTCCCATCGTTGTTGGCGCAATCATCTCTATCCCTATCCATATGCACCTACTTACCTTATGGATTGCGCGGGGCACATAAAAAAACTTCTTAATAATCTCGCCGCGCGCTCGGCCTTGCACTTCTATCCTGTAGCCACGCCCGCTGCCCTTACCACTTCTTCCACTCAACTAAGTTTAAACTTAGTTCGCCCGTGGGGGGGCACGAGCCCCCCTCTCTCTCCACTCCTCCCCTACGCGCCTGCCTGCTGCGCCATGGGGGAGGAACCACCCACTCTCCTCGCACATCTGATGGCCTACCAGGAGCACACAGCCCTGCTGACCCATTCCTCCCCCCACAGGCCCGCCTGACTTGCCCGCCTTGGCCCGTCGTGGTCGTGGCCAGCCCATCTCTTTGACCAGCCCCTCCTCCCCCTGTGGTTCTGTGGGCTGATGCGAGGCTGCAGTTGGTGTGTGTGATGAAGTGGAAAGGCCGTGGATGCTCTCAACATGATTGGTACAAAACGAAGGGGACGTAGGGGATGGAGGGTCACGGACGGGAGAGGCACGCGCGGGCGAGAGCGAGGTCGAGGGGTCGGCCTCGGCTGACGTGAGAGGTTGCAACCTCAGGTCTGGTTATTTTTTCAAATGCCCCGCCATGAATCGGCGGCATGGTGCCGCCGCTCCAAGGCCCATAAGGGCCCTGTAGTCCATGGCGTTGCTCACTTCGCGTTGGCGTTTGCGTTGCTCCGCTTTCGCTTTGTCTTGCTCGCACGTGCATTGGCGAAAACTAATTTGATTCTTGCGCAGATACGAGATAGCCCATGGCTTATCGTATCCTTTACAGCCCCCCCCCTGAAAAACTATTGTTATAGTTTGACCTATGGAGCGTGCCGCGACCGCTCCCGAGCCCCAGGCGACCCTCGCCACCGCGCCCCACCTGGGACGCCCCACGCCGCCCGAGGCGGCTCGTCAGAAAGCCCTCTCAAAGCCCATCCAGCCCATCCAAACCACACCCGCGCAAGCGCGCGGGGTGGCGAGCACTGGCACCGAACAGGTTGCCACCATGGCTCTGCGTAGCATGCAGGGGGTCTTGGAGACCCCCTCCAACAGTGGGAAACCCTCCCACCCCAAGAGCACCTCATGTGGGAGGGCAGCTCAGCTGCCCTCCCCATGGTGGAAACCTCTACCATCAGTGCACCCAGCATGGGAGGGCACTTCACAACCATCAATCTCCTACGGAGAGCACCCTAAGCCTCTGTTTTCCATGTTGAGTCACTTCTCGTTTTCACCCCGCTCCTTTGGGCCACAAGAACCTACAACTCAGTGCCCTGCCTTGGGCACTCCTTCAACACTTGACTCCCTCTCCCACTCTCCCTTCCCTCTACAACCAACCCAAGTAGCACGACCCCCCTCGCCCTCTGTTCAAAGCACCAAAAATTTCAACTCAAGACTCATGTTGATACACCTCTCGTTTTCACCCCACTCTTGTGGGCCACAATCACCTACAACTCAGTGCCCTGCCTTGGGCCCTCTTCCAACACTTCACTCCCTCTCCCACTCCCTCTTGGAACTACAAGCAACCCAAGAAGCACAACCCCCCTCGCCCTCTGTTTCAAGCACCAAAAATTTCGACTTAAGACAAGAGGGAGGATATGTCTTGAGGCGGCGTCGCTGCCCATGCCTAGCGCAAGGGTATAGCGCCCCCACTCAGACATCTCCTTCCCCACAGCTCCTCTCTGAGGAGTTGCTCCTCTCCCTCCCATTAGGCCCCCTTGCCTGCGAGACCAAAATAGGATCCTGGCGTGGGGGGCTGTTTGAGTGTGGAGGGAGGGGCGCTCCAGCTAGCGCAGGTAGAAAGCTAGTGAAGAGCTGGGTGGCATAAGGGGGAAGGGTGCTTGCGCTTGCCGCGGCAGGGAGTCCTGTCTTGAGTTAGCGCTAGTTCCGTTCCTTTGCCGCGCCGCGACCCATAAAAATTTGTTAAAATTTTATCCATTACAGCCCCCTGGGGCGCCGTGTATGGCGATGTCGCCCTCGGGTGTCACGCACTCCACCGAGGAGCGGACCGCGTAGTCCAAATTGAAGTTTTCCCCATCGTCAAGGGTCACGTGAAAGGTCCTCGGGAAGCGGTGGCCTAGGGCCGTCGTGTCCGTGTATACGTAGAAGTGCCAGATCGGGCGTTTACCCGCCTCGACTTTCGTGATTCCCTCGATCGTGGTTTTGACGCGCTGTTGATTGCCCCTAAGGACATGGAAGCCTTCACGCTCCAGTGCGCTAGCCAAATGTCGAGTTTTGGTTTTGTACGCCTTAATCGGGTCGAAAATGCGGAAAACGATGTACGTGGCGACCTCCTTGAGGGAGGACCGGACCGCGCTAGATTTGCGTGGTGCTGAATCGGCTAGCTCGCCGTAGGTGACTCCAAATTCGTGCGGGATTCCCGAGAGTACCGTCTTAAGTTTGTCGCCGTATGCGGCCTTGAATTGATTGTGTGCATCGTCGTCGACGTAGAAGATCCATGGGCCCTTTCGGCCCTTGTCCATCCCGTCTGGCGTGGCATCTAGGCCTTCCAGCCTGGAGAGTAGGAATTTCATGAATGTTGCTACATCTTCACTCTTAATGTCCTTTTTGTCCTCAGCTAGCTGAGCTAGCTGAATGAAAAAAGGGGTGTCTTCGGGTTCTTCTTCCTCCTCTGGTGGAGGGGAGGCGAATGAGGTGTTGTTGTTGGGAGTCGGCATCGGGTCTGACTGTGGGTCGGCCCGCTTGCGCGACTGTGGCTGAAGCTGTTGGGTTGGTGGCTGCTGAGCTTGCTTGTGTGGCTCTTTCCCCTTGTGTCCGTGCGCGGCTTGAGCATAGGATTTTGCTGTGGGATTTGTTTGTTGGTTGGAGGGAGCAAAAGCTCCAAGAATTGATTGTTGTGTCATGTGCCCGCCCCCGAGGGGTGCACAGGTGGTAGGAGTTACCGCCATGGGGGTGGCAGCAGAGCTGCCACACCCCATGGGGAGTCCTTGAGTGGGTGGCTGTCCGGCGGCGATGGTGTTCTGAGCCTAGGTCTGGCTGTGTTGGTCTGCAGGGAACAGGGTTTTGCCTGCTCCCTGCTTCTGTGGCTGCCTGGGAGGCGAGGGTGGCGGGGCCATCTCGACGTCGGTGTCGGGCGGTGCGGAGGCCTGCGAGCGCTTCGGCTCCGGCGGCTTGGGGCGGCCCCGTTGGGGCGTCGTGGCTGCGGGGGGCTGGGAGAGGGGAGCGGTCGGCGCGCGCTCCATCGCTAAAACTATAACAATAGTTTTTAGCGATAAGAAATGGAGCTGAACTGAGAGGCCTCCACCTGAGGATAAGAAACTCAGCGCAAGCAGAAAACCATTTCTATATCTTCTATGCGCTGCGGGCCTCGCCGGCGGCCGGCGGGCCAAGCAAGTTGTCGTTGTCGCCGTGTCGCCGTGTAGCGGGCCGTCAGCCAATTGTTGTGGTCAATCGTGGCCATTCGTTGGCCGTGGGCCGTGGGCCGCGGGGGCACTTCGCACACTTCGCACTTATACTTTTGCGCCTTCCTTCTGCTCTCGGCTGCTTGAATATGTATACACAAAACATAGTAAATAGTAATAGTAAAAGTAAAGACCCCGCGGCTTCTAAGAAACTATCAAGGTGTGGGAGTCGGCTTATGTAGAAAATGTAGAAGGCAAAAATCCCTGTTTTCTTAATGGTGCACCCTTACTGTATGTCACGGGCTCGTATCCTTCCATACTCTATTCTACGAGTAGTAGTACTCCTCCTACCCACGAGTTGCATTGATTTGTGTCTTCCACGGCTTGCACGCGGCGGCGGCGGCACGCGAGGGAGGAGGGGAAGGAGAGGGAGAGAGGAGGGGGAGGCGGGTTGGGGGAAGGTGGGCATGGCGGAGGCGGAGGGATCGGAGGCGCACCCGCTTGCCCTGCCTATTGCAACAGCTGCCGAGCGTCTGCGCGCGTCGCAGAAGGACCAATTCCACCGTGATGAGCTCTTTCTGCAAGCACAGGCGGCGCTCTGCGCTCTGTTGGGGCCGCAGAGTGTACAGCGCTTCCTTCCTGAGCTACGCGCGGCGTCGTCGCTCGCGTACGGCGGGCTCTCGGCGGTCCACGGCGCGCAGACACCGGGTGAGGAGTACTGCGACGTCACATGCGTCGACGAGCGCACGGGACTGCTTGCCTCGCCGGAGCGCAGATGGCTCTCGATCGTGGGAGCTGCCGCGCTGCCTTACGTCGTGGGCAAACTGCGTGCACGGCTAGTCGGTCGGGCGCGCGCCTCTGAGTCCAGCCTCATCTGTGCACTCGCGCCGCGGCTGGATGAGCTGGGTGATGCGCTCTCACGACTCCAGCTCGCCCTCTTCTGCCTTGGCGTCGGCCCACTCAGCCTGATTGACGGGGCGTTGCGGCTCGGCCACGTGCGGCACGGCACGCGGCCGAAGGCGAGGTCGCCCTACCGGACGATCGGCGCGCTGATGTTAATTCAGCTGGCCATCTCAGCCATCACTGCACTGTGCGAGCTAAGAGCTCTCGTCTCGGCACGTAGTCGGTTACGCGCCATTGTTGGGCCTACCAACAAAGACGGGGGAGGATTGGCTGGTGACGTCAGTAGTCCAGTGAGGCCAGCCGACGAGGACTCCGATGAACCGCCCGCTCGCATCTGCTCGCTCTGTCTTGCGCCCCGCCGCCACCCGACAGCAGGCGTGTGCGGCCACATCTTTTGCTGGGAGTGCTTGCACAGTTGGGTGGCCGAGAAGCCTGAATGCCCGTTGTGCCGTAGGGCGCTTGAGCCCCAAGCATTACGCTGTTTACACGGGATCCCGTGACGAGCTCATGACGGATCTGCGCGCCTACCCCATCGAGGTGCAAGTGGACGTTGCTGGTGGAAGCGGCAGTAGCTACTACGGCTACACGATCGCAAACGGTCTTTCGCCTTCCGGAAGGCCTCCTCGTCCACCGGCGTCACATGAGACGGCAACACGGCGACTCTCTAGCCGGCAGTTCTCTAAAGTAGACTCTCAGCGCGGGCAAGACGAGGGGGGGAGCGGAGGCTGCGCACTGATGACGCCATGCTTTCGTAGACCTCGTACTTTGCGGGGGGGGGGGGGGGGGGGGCGGCCGCAGTTAGGGGGCAAGTGGTCAAGTGGTGGTGGAAGGAGTCATGGGTGAGGCTCATAGTACATGGATCTTTTGCACCCTCACGGGAGATCAGGATGAGAGTTTTTAATTGAGTCTTTGAAAGAGCTAAAACCCTACGGCACTATGTCTATATCTATATCCTGCCCGGCCTGCACTTTTAGTACTTGTATTTGCGTATAGCCCGTCGCAGGTCCCGGGGCGATAATGTATCCGATACATATCAATGTAATAGTAATAGTAGTAGTAATAATATTTGCTGTCAATCTTGAAGTTTCCTCTTATTCGCCCAATATCGGCCGCGTGCTAAATGAGTCTTCAGAAATAATCTCCAAATATTAAAAATTACCCGGCGTTATGTGCGGTGTACGGTAGTGCGGTGCTTGATGCTTGAGCAGATACCCTAGATGGGGAATATGATGTTGGGGCCGGCCAAATACATTTCAAATACATTCGAGGCATACAACCCAGGACGCGCTTCAAATACAGCTAAACACACATGTATATTTGGCCGTTTGGCCTGTCCCCTCCTCTCCCCTCCCCTTCCCCCCCCCTCTCTCACCCCTTCTCTCCCCTGCCCCCGGGACTCCTTCCGGGGCGGGAAGGGGTCTCCCCTCCATTGGATGATGTGGGCACCTTGTGTTGGTTCCCGAATCTTTACGTAATTCCCAGCTGGGTTTATAGATGTGTAGGAGGTGGTCCACGCAGGTCGCTCGGCGGGTGGTTTGCGGTTTGGCGGGGGGCGGCCGGCTGTCCCCCCGCGTTTCCCGCCCCGGAGCTCGCGCCTCCTAGCAGTAGAAAGTACCAGAGAGAGAAGTCTTCCTATGGTCTGAGAGGAGAGTCCCGCGAAAGCCTCGCTCTCTCCTTCTCAGAGAGGGGGGGGTCGGCCCACTTCCCTACTATTATACTTTTCCTCGCGGCTCTCTTGCCGTCGTTTTGCGGTGCCTTCCGGCAGAGAGAGAAGTCCTTCCTTCTCTCCGCCTCTCCTCCTGCTACACTACTTTACTTGTACGCTCTCTCTCTCTCCTCTCTCTTTATTCCGTAGTCCTACCGCTGTCCCGCGGCCACCTCGGAGACGGAGAGAAGAAGAGAGTGGGAGGAAGGGGGCGGGGCGGGGGGGGGGGGATAGAGAAGGGGGGGGGGGGGAATAGAGAGGGGGGGGATAGAGAGATGAGAGGCGGGAGGAGAGAGATGATGTACTTACTACTGGGGAGGGGGGGGGGGGGGGGGTTGGGCGGGCGGGCGTCAGTGCGGGGGCGTCAGAGAGGCAGCGGGGTTGGGGGAGAGAGAAGAAGAAGAGAGTAGAGGTAGAGGGATTTCGAGCTAGAGAGGGAGAGAGAGAGAGAGGGAGGGAGGGAGGGAGAGAGAGAGAGAGGGAGAGGGAGAGGGAGAGTGAGAGAGAGAGAGAAAGAGAAAGAGAGAGGAGAGGGAGAGGGAGAAGGAGAGACAGAGAGAGGGAGAGAGCCACCGACAAGACATATACAGAGGGGACAGGAGAAACATAGCGGGAAGAAACTCTCTCTCCTCTCTCTCTCCTCCCTCTCTCTCTCTCTCTCCAGCTCTCTTTGCCCAGACCCCCAGTAGAGTGTGTGTCTCGCTCCTCTCGCTTCTCGTTCGTGATATACTTCTTCATCTTCCCTCTCCTCTTTCTTACATATTCTTTCGTGCGCGTGGTCCTCCTACTCCTCCCTCCTCTTCCTTCCCCCTCCCCTCGCCTCCTTCCCTCCCCCGCCCTTTCGCCTTCTCCCTCTCCCTCTTCCACCACCCTCTTCTCTCAGCAGCCACCTCCCCTCCTGCCCCTGCCCCCCTCCCCTCCTCTCCCCTCTCCCCTCCCCCTCCCTCTCTCTCTCTCTCACCCCTTCTCTCTCTCGAACCCTTCCCCCTCCCCCCTTCCCCGCCCTGCCCCGCCCCCCTTCCCACCCCCACAAACCCTCTTCTCACGATGGCCTCCCCTCTTTCCGCTCGCCGTTCCTCCCTCCTCCCTCCCTCTTCCACTCCTCCATCGATCGAGCCGCGCTCCTCCTCGCCAGCATTCATCCGGTCGACTCTCGCCGCCTACCGCGAGCAGCTCTCCCACTGTCCCTCCTCCACCGACGCTGGCATAGATGAGGAAGAAAAAGAGGACGAGGAGACGCGGCAGCGCTCGATCAGGGCCTCCTTCAGAGAGGGCCTCAAGCATGGCTTTCCAGCGCGCGGCGAGGAGGCGAGCAGTGCGGAAAATGGCGGGCGTGCTGGGCGTCGGCCATCCGAGCGCGAAGAGCGGGAGAACCTCGAGATCTTGCGGCTTATAGCCTTGCATGAGGAAATCGCCTCTGCATGGCTGCCGCGGCGGCTCATGCTCCGCCTCTACCTTGCGTGGTTCTTGTGGCGCTCGACTCTACGGATGCGCGGGATGCTCTCAGTGCTTGGATTCGTCGTTGAGGCTGCCGCCGCATGGTTCCTTCTCATCCTAGTGCCAGCTCAGCTCGCGTTTGAGATCGCCGTCCGCTTCAACTGGGTCTATGGCATTGGCTACGGCCTCGACGCTATCCTGCTCGCCCCGCGCATCTACCATCTTGGCCGCTTCTTTGTGGCGCTCAGCCACCACGTGGCGGCACACGTTGACGTGCGGCTGATGAGCGGCAAGCTCGGTGTCATGCGAGCGCTTCAGAATCACAGTGCGACCGCCGAGCGCCGCGCGTCGCAGGGCTCGACGCCGTCTGCGAGCCCGACGCGCGTGCGCCCATCGCATGAGCCGCTCTGGTCGCCATCGCCTGAGCGGGCACGACAAAGTGCGCCGAGTGGCGCGGCACTGGCTCCCCCTTCGCCCTGGCGTAGCGGCGTGGTGCACTGGCCTGCTGCAGTAGTCGTGCCTTGGAACGTATGGGAGGTTGGCCGCACGCTGCCCGTGCTGCCGTACGATGTGTGCCTGTGGGGCACGTCGGCACAGGAGGCCGTGCCGTGGGTGCGTGTGATCCGTGCTCTCGTCTATTGGTACACCACCATCGACCGCACTGCTGCCGGCCTCGAGCGGTCGCCACGTGTCGCCTTCACCGCAGCGCGTGTGCTGCGCGTCGTCAATTTCTTCATCCTCGCCGCGCACTGGCTCGGCTGTCTCTTCTTTCTTGCGTGTAGGCAACGAGGTGCCTCGCACTATGCATCGTCCGTGGCGCACTTCCAACTGTTCCATGCAAAGGGTCAGGTGCGGCGCGCCTCGGCCGCCCGGCACGCCAGCGATCCCACTGGTGCGCCCCATGGGACCACTGAGGCCGCCTTCCTAGCGAACGCTTGCTCAGGACGGTTTCATCGCGCTCAACGACGTGCCTGGGCTCTACATGCGCTCTATCTATTGGGGCTTTATGACGCTCACCACTACCGGCCATGTGGACGTCATCTCAGACGCCGATGGCAACGGTACGGCCCATCTACGCTCCACCATGTGGCACACCTGTCTTCGTGTGCGGTGTCCCTACGCTCAGCTGTGCGCCTGCCTGCGCTCCGCCGGGTGTCTGCCTGGGATCCGCCGTGCGCCACCAGGCTCACTGCACGGCCCGCAATATGCCTGTGAATAGACTGGGAGGTCATCATTGCGGTCGGCATAATCCTCTTTGCCACTCTGGTCTACATCTACCTGAATGCCAATTTTACGGCGCTGATGCTGCGCATGACGACGGAGATCGACCGGTACCGAACGCGCATTGGTCAGGTGAGCGTCGGCGCTGACCCAAAGGGCGTGGGCGGGGCGCACTCAGCCGCGCCGACAATCTCTCTGTTCGGACGCACATGGATTGAGCGGCCATGAACACCTGGCTGTCGTGCGCGCTAGTGTGCGTCCGACGCCTCCCCCTCCCTCCCCTCGCCACCCGTATTTCCACACCTCGTGCTCCCTCCCCTCTGGCCGACAGGTCGACGCTTATCTGCAGAGGAACAATGTCTCCAAGCAGACGGCACGGATGGTGCGCAAGCACTTTCGCGGCAGGGACGACCAGGACGCCACAGCTGACAAGCTGATCCTGTCGCAGATGCCGCTCACGCTACAAAAACGCGTGCTGCAGGTGAGCCAAGTCACCCCTCCCACCCTTCCACCTCTCGCCCCCAAAACCTTCAGTCTCAACCTCCTGCGGCGTGTGGTTACTGCCTACCGTGCGCTACCCTTCTTACCACCTACGGCTCGTGTCAGGACATTTATTCGCACACACTCCGGCGCGTCCCCCTCTTCACGTTCGGTGGTGCCGATCCGGCTCTCATCGAGCAGATATGCACTTTGCTCCGCCCCGCCTTCTTGCTCGCCGACGAAAATGTGTGCAAGCAGGGAGAGCTTGCCGGCGAGATCTACTTTCTCGAGGAGGGCAAGCTGCTGCAGGTGCGCACGCTACGTCCAGCTCTCTTTTTCCCTTAGTGTGCATGAAGGGGCCACAAGCAGCCCAACTGAGGGGCGGCGCAACGCGTGCGCGACAAGGCGACCCACGCTGCACCGGCTTGTGCCACGCCGCGAGCACTGACGCACTAAGGCCCTCCATCTTCCGGATTCGCAGTGGGAAGCACCTATGACGAGCGATGCCGAGGAGCTGGAGGAGATGGCAAAGCTGATGTCCGATCCAATGGCAAACGGCGGTGCCGCAGCATTAGCTGAGATCTCTGCACGCACGCGCCAGGCTGGCGGCTGGCCGCTACTGCGCTCGGAAATAGACGCCTCTTCGACGCGCTCTCGCCCTACTGCACACAGCGTGCATGGCGCCAATGCCTGCGCGGGCAGCGGCGCCTTAGCTGATGCAAGCGCGGGTGTGCCACGCCGGCAAAGTAGATCCAGCCATGGACGGCTCAATCGCAACCCGAGTGCACCAGCCCGCTTGGACTCCATCGCCGTCGACGCGGACGAGCATCGATCAGCTGCGTCGCACGAGAGCTCGGCGATCACGCACGAGGGCCCTCGTGGCACCGCGGCGGGGCGCGCCCCGGCCGTCGCCACCGCATCCGCCGCCATCGCCGCGATGCAGCAGCGCGCCGCGCAGCGCAATCTTGGTGCGCGCACGGCGGTAATGATGGCGGCAGCCAAGGTGCGAGAAGCTTTGGAGAGAGCGCAGCGGCAGGAACCAATTGTGCTCGGCGAGAAGGGCTCTGTTGTCGGTGAAGTGGCCGTTCTCTTTGGCGTCCGGCATATCCATTCCGTTGAGGCAGTCAAACCTAGCAAGGTGCGTCCGTAGAGGCGAGATTGACGACGCACAACTGGGCGCTCCCGAAGTTGCTACACTCCATGTCGAGAAAGGGGCGTGATCCGCCCACCCCCCGATGACACACCCGTCCCACCCTCGTTGACCTTCGCCGCCGGCTCCGTAGGTGCTCATCCTCGACAAATCCGATCTCTTCAATATAATGCGCGACTTTCCGGCCGAGCTCGACGAGATGCGGCGGATGACCCGAGATCGGTTGAGACGGAAGAATCACCCTGTGCTCGAACAGATCGAGAAGATGGAAGAAAAAACACCCGAGGTGGTCCACCAGCTATCCGACTTGATGTTCGCCGCCTCGGACGGCGACATGACCCGACTTCGACATGCGCTGAATGCGGGTGTTGCGGTGAACTCTGTCGACCACAACGGTGCCACCGCACTCCACGTGGCGGCGGGCGCGGGGCACGTGGCGGCAGTGCGAGAGCTCTTGGAGGCAGGCGCGAATGTCGACGTGCTGGACATGTACGGCAACAACCCCCTGCAATGTGCGCTCAAGAAAGCTCATGTGGGCGTGATTCAAGTGCTCCGCCAAGCAGGTGCGACCCTCTCCATCTCGGCTGACGAGGCGGCGGCTGAGCTTTGTTTTTGCATCATGCAAGGCAAGGCGCTGCAACTCAAGCTGCTCTTGCTATGTGGTGCGGACGTCAACGCCGCGGACTACGACAAGCGCACCGCCTTGCACGTGGCTGCCGCCGAGGGGAACCTCACGCTTGTCCAGCTACTTGTATCCGAGGGTGCCACGTTAAGCCCGCGTGACCGCTGGCTGGGCACGCCATTGGGCGATGCCCTCAAACGATCAAACTATGCACTGGCGCACTGGCTACATGGGATGGGCGCCGAGCTGGGGTGGTCTGATGAGGTTGCCGCCTCGGGGATGTTGTGCGAGTTGGCACGCAACGGGATGCTCGAAAAGCTACGCAACACCATCATGTGCGGCGCCGATGTGAACGTGAGTGACTACGACTTGCGCACACCGCTCCACCTCGCCGCTGCCGAAGGGCGGCTCCCGTGTGCGCAATTGCTTGTCGACTCGGGCGCTGACGTCAATGCCAAGGACCGCTTTGGCGCGACGCCGCTGCGCGAGGCAATCCAAGGTCAGCACATCGAACTCGCTCGGATGCTACGATCACGCGGCGCCGAGCTTGGGCTGGACGAGGCGGAGGTTGCCCATGAGCTCCAGACCAAGGTGCACAAGGGCCTCATCTCCGTATTGCGCCTCTTGCTCGACTGCGGTGCCGATCCTAATGCCCGCGACTTCCAGGGTCGCACCGCGCTGCATGTGGCGTGCTCCTTCGGTCGCTCGACAGCTGTAGGCGTCCTTGTCGATGCCGGCGCCGATGTCAACGCCATCGACTCGTTCGGCTATTCGCCGCTTAGGGACGCTGTGCGCACTGACCATGTTGACGTTGCTGACGTACTCCGCAAGCGTGGTGCCGAGCTTTTCCTTGGCAACACCACGGCGGCTGCCGAGCTATGCACACTTGCCCTGGCGGGCAAAGCGAGCCGGCTGGCGCTCTACCTCCGCTGCGGCGCCAACCCCGACGCCGCCGACCACGACTCGCGTACTGCGCTGCATGTCGCCGCGGCTGAGGGTAACCTCCCGTGCGTCAAGGTGCTTGTGAACGCCGATGCCAACGCCTCTGCTCAAGACCGCTGGGGCGGCACCCCGTTGCAGGATGCGTTGCGGCACGGCCACACCGGTGAAGTGGCCATGACGCTTCATGAGGCAGGTGGCCGGCTCAACGTGTCCGAGCACGAGGCCGCCAACCAGCTTTGCTTCTTCGCCTCCCAAGGGCTCGTCGACCCCATCGCAACGCTTGTCCGCCTTGGCGCCAACATCAATGTGGGCAATGTGGACCGCCGCACGCCCCTACATGTTGCGGCCGCTGAAGGTCACAAGTCCACGTGCATTTGCCTGCTCGACGCGGGCGCCAACATCGACTCCATCGACCGTTGGGGCAACACCCCGGTGGCCGAGGCGGAGCGGTCTGGGCTCAGCGGGGTGTTCGATCTCGCGGGATACTACGCGCAAGTGAGAAAGAAGCGCGAGATGGAGGCCGCCAAGTTGCCCGAGTCGGGACGCAAATGGATCCCACAGTCGCTTTCATTCCCCGACAAAGCCTTCGCCCCGTGGTTTAGTGCCTCCCCGCTGCAGACCCCGACTAAAAAGCAGGGCGGGATGCCATCTGCAGCCTCGTTATCGAAACTCAACGATCATATCTAACCCGCCCGCACGATAGCAAGAAGAGTGTCGATTCTCACGATCTTCCCTTACTTTGTTTAGTCAGCCGCAGGATCATATTAGTCGCCCGCCATCTGTCACCGGTTTCTCCGTCTCGACTACTCGCCCCATGCGAGGAGGAGACTCGTGGGGAAGAGAGCGCGTGCGCCGGGGGGGGGGGTGCTCTTCGCTTGTTGCGGCACCGCATCGCACTCTGTTGATAGTAGTACTACGTTATAATCACGAACCAAGTTTATGCTTAGTTCGCCCAGCTGGGGGGGCACGAGCCCCCCCCTCTCCACTCCTCCCCCACTCACTGTGGGGGGGGGAGCACCATCCACCCTCCTGGCTCCCGGCATGCCTTTATGGCTTGCTTGTCGAACAGGGGATGAAGATGGAATCGTAGGGAGACGAGCCGGTGACTGACGCGGCTGACTGAGTTAGCGGGTCGAATGAAGAAAGCCGATCCATCTGATCGAAAAAGAAAACATTCTTGAAGGTGTCCGCTAAGCTACTGTTGAGACTCACACCTCACACCCTCCCGTGATCCCGCCGACATCGCCTTTAGCCCAGAGGGTGCAACTCGAGGTTCCTGCCCCCTTTTCTGCGGTCAAATCGCCTTGCTGCACGTTTGTACTGTAAAAAAGGGGGTCCTTTAAGTAGAACTTATACCGTCCACATGGGGGGCACTTGCGAAAAAAACAACCAAACCTGAGGTTGCACCCTCTCCCCTAATACCCCTACCGCTAGCCTCCACTACTCCGCTACTCCGCTACTCCCCCTTCCCGCTCCCCCCCTCGTTCCTTATTCTTCGGTTTTGGTTTTGGGGGGTCGACCCGCGTACACTACACACTACTTCGGTGCTTCGGGCCTCGCGTTAGGGTTAGGGGGAGGGGGAGGGGTGGGGCAGGCCTCTTGTGTTGGTTTTGGTTTTTGGTGGCCTCGGGCTGTGTTCGGAGTGTTCGCCCCCGTGTGGGGGCCCGGCCTTTCGTCGGCCTCCCCCAGTGCGCGATTGTTCGGTTAGAGGCGCTTCGTCTCCCGCGCCCGATTTCTATCCCTGATCGCTCTGTTGCCATCAGATCGGAAGAAGAATGTGTAGAGCCGAGCGTTGCCGGAGGGCTCTGAGCCACTCCGTCGCGAGCGGCACACGCGGCTAGCGCGGCGCTATGGCCCTCCCCCCCGCCGGGAGTCGGGAGTCGGGTGAATGAAATTCTGGATGGGGATGGGGTCGGGCAACTCCATTTGGAGTTTTGGACTGGGGACGAACGGCGAACGAGGGGCGGTGGGGCGGCGAGACGCTTCTAGCGGCCATTACTGTTTTGAGTCCGTTCAAGTTCAAGTTCGTTTGGATCTTGGCTAGTAATATTTTGTGTCAACAGCATATGCAGGTATTGGTACAGGACTCTGCTGCATATTTTTTGCGATATTTTCTCTGCGTAGCTTTCGTGTTTGGGTAAACAAGGCAACTGCGGCTATTTCTACTTGCTACTTGGGCCTTGGGACCTACCCGGGCCATCCATAACCCCCCCCCCCACGGATAGGAGAAGGAGAGGGAAGATGGCGGGGTGAATTCGCCCAGCTTCTCAAGAAAAAAATTGGTAGGCAACAGTGGTTTCTGAGTTTTTTTGTCTTCCCTTTCGCCCATCCCTACTTCAATGAATAGATATTTTCGCAATGATTGGGTATGCGTTTAGCTCTAAACAAAGGCATGCACGCGATAGCTTCGCATAAACACTGATCTTTTCACAGTTTATTTGTTAAATGACCGCATACTGGCACTCACTGGATCGCTCACTCGACGAGGAAGTAAATGGGGAATAGGCGTAGCCACCCAGCAAAAAGCCGCTCGCTCGTCGGAGCTTGGGAGACGTTCCATCTTCTTCCTGCGGTCCTCCCTCTCGCTAAGGGTGAGCAGCCTCTTCACGAGTATCGGCTTCCGGAGCGGCTGACGAGGAGCACTCATGAAGTACCCGCAGCCTCGATTCTTTGCCGCTTTGCTTCCTCGATGATGAGCTCGGCCGCCTCCTCGACCTCGTCCATTGTGGTGTGCCTACCGGTAGAGAGGCGAAGCGTGCCAATCGCGTACTCCAACGGCACACCCATCGCCCGCAGCACTGCAGAGACGCTCGCCTCTCCCGAGTGGCATGCGGCGCCGGCCGATGCTGCGACGCGGTCTGAGAGCCTCTCCAGCAAGGCGGACGCCACGACACCGCGCAGGCCAATGGAGAGGGTGTTGGGCAGCCGGAGCGACGGGTTGGCCGGCCCGTTTATCCGCACGCCGGGGAGACCGTCCGCCCCACCGCCACCGAGGCCCTCAGTCAGCAGCTGCGCGAGCCGGCTGCGCGTCTCTTCCATGTGCTGGGCGTTTTGCACAAGCTCGTCGCGCGCAATCTCGCACGCACGGCCGAGTGCAGCGAGCAGGACCACGCTCTCAGTCCCAGCACGGCGGCCACTCTCCTGGCCGCCGCCGTGAAGCAGGTTGGGAAGCTCGAGCCCCTCGCGCACGTATAAGGCCGCGACGCCCTTGGGCGCGCCAATCTTGTGTCCCACCAATGTCAGCATGTCGACGCCCAGCTCCTTCACGTGCACTTCGATCTTGCCGACCGACTGCGCCGCATCCGTGTGCACAAGCGTGGCGGGCGAGCGCGCGTGTACCGCCGCGCAAATCTCGGCAATAGGGTTGACCGATCCGACCTCGTTGTTGGCGTGCATGACGGTGACGAGTGCAGTCTCCGGACGGAGTGCAGCAACTATTGCCTGTGCGCCGACCCGCCCCTCTGCGTCCACGGGCACGAATGTCGCGCTGCACCTTCCCTCGGCCTGCAGAGCTGCCAGGCAGCGCTCGACCGCCGGGTGCTCCGCATTGGTCGTGACGACGTGTGGCGTGTGCGCGGTGTGTCCGGCGGCGCGAGCGCGGGTCTGAACCAATGCCACTGCACCGCAGATCGCGTGGTTGTCTGCCTCCGAGCCACACGAGGAGAAGAGGATCTCAGAGGGAGAGGCGCCCAAGAGAGCGCTGACCGACCGCCGAGCCTTCTCGACTGCGTGGGCACACGGGCGGCCGTAGGCGTGGGCGGAAGATGGGTTGCCCCAGTGTGTGGTGAGGAATGGGATCGCTGCCTCCGCTACCTCGGGCCACACTGGCGTCGTCGCCTGGTAGTCGAGGTAGATGCAGCGCGCCGCGCGAGGCAGCGGAGGGGGCCGCATCGGGCGGCGGTGGGGGGGCGGGGGGGGGGGGGGTTGCCGTCGTAGATAATCAGTGCTCAACCTATTGTTATAATAGGGCCCCCCCCTCTCCGGACTGAAGGGGGAGAAGAGAGAGCCATCGCTCACCTCGAATTCAAACCGCTGGTCGAGTCGGCGGCGAGCGAACGCGTAGCGGTTTCGGTCGGCGGCAGCCGGCCATCGTCACCGTCGAGCCGCTCCCGATGGAACTGGGTGGCAAGAGTAGGAAGGAGCTGCAGACGCTCGCAAAGCGACACGGTATCAAGGCCAATCTCAAGACGGCCGAGCTCATCGAGCTCCTCACCGCCGCCCTCTCAACTGAGGATGCGGATGGAGTTACGCTGCAGAGCACCCCATTGGAAGAGTGCTGTGGACCTGCGCAGGCTGAGGCTGAGGCTGAGGCGTCCGTGCTGAAAGAAGATACTTCGAACGATGTGCACATGAGCGAGTCAGAGGAGCCGCCGCCTGCCCCGAAAGAGCAGCCGGCGCCGGCTGAGGTGCAGACCGAGACGGAGGAGCCAGCCAGCGCATCTGGGCCACCCTCGCCAGCTGTCAAGGCCGAGACTAAATCATCTGAGGCCGAGCTTACCTGGTCTGTGCTTGGAAAGCGGCTCCCGCCTGCGCCAACCATCAAGCTGCTTGATCAGCTGCGCGCCCCGCCACCGCCACCACAGGCGGCATCAGCACCAGCCGAATCGTGCGGCTCATCAGATGCTGAGCCCTCCACAACAGAGGCTCCAGAGGTGCCCCCTTCGGCTGCTTCGATGAGTAAAGAGGCGGCGCCCGCGGCGCCTGCAGCATCAAAGTCGCGGCGTGTGACGAGCGGTACCAAAAGGCCATTATGGCAGATGACTCCATTTGTGCCGCAGAAGTCACGCCGCAAACCTACCACACATGAGTCAGTGCCGTCATGTGCTGAAAAGTCTGGATCTCGGTCGTTTGAGGTGAAGAGCCTGGATGCGGCCAGAAAGGCACGCGAACAGCACCGTGAGCGCGACGAGCGCTCTGCGGCCTTGAAGGAAGCCGCCAGGCGGCGTCGCGATGCGGCCATCGCTCGCCTGCATGCCGAGCCGCTCAACAGCGACGGCGTAGGGCAGCCGCTAGCACCCCGTGGGCAGGCTCAGGCCCAAGTACGGCTACCGTCAGCGACCTCGAGCAAAACACAGAAGCACACACGGTCATCAGTCCACGCAGTGGCTCGGGTGTGAGAAGTTTGAAAGCGAACTCCGCTTCTGCCGGCGGTTGGGATGGTGCTCACATCATCATAGAAGAGCTTCACTGTCCTTCCTTCTTCGTGATGGCCACCAATTGTATAGAAGGCTGCCGCAGATGGATCCTCAAGGGATGCGTGCGGTGGGCGATAGTTTGTTTGCTGCTGTACGGTCATCTGAAGATCATCGACGCATGAATGAGAATGCGTAGGGATCGGCTAGTTTCAGCAAATCACTTCAGCGTGGAATCTGGCATTATGTATGGCGGTCAAACAGGGGTTTTTAGCTACTGGTAAGGGTTGGGCTGCATTTTTGTGGCCGTGGCGCGATGCCCAATAACAACCCTCCAGGGGGGGGGGGCACCTGCCACCACCAAGGTCTTCGCCGACAAATGGTGCGATATGCCCCCCCTCTCTCCCCCTCCGCGTCACGCGAGCTCACGCTCTACCCGTAAAGTATTTGCGGTCGCACCCATGGCCCCGGCTCATCGATTCGTACGTTGCCTACGAGCGCTATCGTCGACACGCCCCTCGCCTACCTTCCAATCCAACCTACTTTTATAAGTGGGGGTCAATGGGGGCCTCGCGCCCCCCTCTCTCCATCGCGGACACCCCCCGGGGTGGGCCCGTACATTCAACCCGAGCCCCTGCCCTCTGGCGGGGGCAGGGCACTCATCAATTCAGCCCAGACCCCTAGTGGGCGCGGGTCGCGAGCCGCACTCCCAGGCCCGCATGGGCCAGCTCTCGTACTGACTCCCCCCCCCATCCCTGGTCGCCAGGCAGACAGGGGACTCAGGACGGCACCCAAGGCCAGCGAGGCGAGCGAGGGAGAGGCAGGGGGGGCCAGGGGCTGAGCCCCAGCCTCCACTGCCCCCTGAGCTGCCCCTGCTGGCCCTCTGGGCGCCCCTGAAGGACCTCTGAGAGCAGGCCATGGCGCGCCGCATGGCGACGCGCCGCAGGGACCGGGGCGGAAGAGAATGGAACGAGGGAGAGGGGGGGATTTGCACCCCCCCTGATGGAGTGTGGTGAGAAACGAGCCCCGTTTGCGTTAGCAAACGGGCGAAGGGGGGCGACTGGCGATAGGAGGGAGATGGGAAGGGAGCGGCTCAAGACGTCTCGGATACCCTTGTGGCAGGTATACTCGAGGCGCAGCTGCTTATTTCTCGAGAACTGCTCGCGGCGTGAGCTGGTGAGCTGGTAAGGGCCGTTCTCCTTTTTTGACGAGAGGTTCCTCCCCCCCCCCCGGTGCTTTTTCCCGGAGAGTCGGCCGGCGTCGTTCGGTCCGCCTCAATGGGTTTTCCCCCATTTTAACTTGTGGGGAGTTAGAATGGGAGCCGGGGGCCTGCGAGGGGGGAGATGTGGAGGGGTGCATAGGTGTATGTATCTGTGACAACAGCACGCGCCAAGGTGTACAGGCAGGTGCGCTGAGGGCTGTCGTGTTAGTACCGGGCTAGTGAGAGTAGTGGTACTAATGCTCAATTAGATTATTATTGCCTACCTTCCACGCCACTGCCTATTCGTTAGAGAGCTCGTGATCGTCCGCGCCGGCGGAGACCACAATGTCGTAGTCGACGCCGCTCTCACCCACCGAGCGCCCAAAGCTCCATGCGCACTTGCAAGGCCGCCCAGGGAAGGAAACCTAAGCTTAAAAAACCGATAGAACTTATCATCCCCGTATTTGTCGAGAATGAAAAAGGTAGGCTACAGATACAGATATGCGAGAATTTTAGCCTCGTAGCGAAAGCGCTCGGTCTCGCCGAAAGGCTCGCTTAAAACGACGCGATGACGCGATAGCTCCCGCTCGAACCGATTGTTCGGACATGTGACCGACAACTCTCACAGCACGAAAAACATCATAACACACAACAGCGACGGAAGCCCACAACGTATCTAGAATAAACAGGTCACTCAGCAGCACAGGCACAGGCATGCAGGAGGAAGGCGAAGGCGGGAACATACCGCTAAGGACAAGTGCACCCCGCTCAGCTCAGCCCCCCCACACGACCCGAGCCCCTAAGTAGAGCACGAGGGGGCTTGCCGCAAGGCGGGGAGTGAGGGTGTGGAAGGGGAATGGGCGTGGCTACGAGAGCGTAACTCGGTGCCACGTGTGAGGCGAGAATATTAAAAGGTTTTTGTTTAACCCTTTGTCCTTTGTTCACCCATTGCCCATTGCAGCTGGTTCCCTTCGCACCTCCATAGTGAGTGACCGGGGTAAAATCTACAGACATACGAGAGGCAAAGCGCAAGAAGCTACCGTGCGTACAGCGTGAGGCAATACCAGGTGTATTGGTGATAATATACTAACATAGTACATAGTAGTACGACTATGCCATTGCGTTGCTCCTCTACTGCTACGGCTCACAGCTAATGACGACTCGGCCAGCCTCGTACACTCCGGGGGGCTGTCGTGACAGCATTCCTATAGAGTCAATGACCCTTGACTCACACGCATTTGCTCCCGAGGATGCTGCGACATTCTTGCCTGCACTTGCGTCAGGATCCTCAGCATGGCTGGGCGTAGCACCTGCTGCGGCAGCAGCAACGGCCGTCTCTTGAGTTCGCGCCAGCACCTCGCGCATGGCTGCAGGGCGGTCAGCCTCACTACGCAATCCATTGACGCGGTGAAACGAAGGCCTATGGCGCGAGGATGGATCAGGTGAGGTCGCGCACCACAGCATCAGACTGAATTGCCTTGCTCAGCACGTTCCCTTTGCTTGCTACAGGCCGACTCACCATGAGTAAACGGGTGACTTCTGGAGCTCTAGAAGTAGGTAGACCTCCCCTTCACTGCGCTGCACACTCCAGTCACACAGCTCTGGATCAACGGCGCCGTACAGCTGAAAATCGAGCTGGGGCCGAGAGGGAAGTGCTGCGGTGTCCGTCGGCTGCGGCGCGAAGATTCTCAACCAGTTGCGCTTGAACTCGACGCGGCAGTGCTTGCCCTTCGCTTCGCTTGGTAGCGGCAGCCGTGCGATCAGACCTCCATGGCTCTTCTCTTCCCAACAGAGCGACGAGGGCCCACAGTGCTCGAGCTCAGGCGTCTGACCGCTCGCCACGTCCAGCTCCATCTCTCTGCCCTCCCTCCCTCCCTCTCCTTGACGCTCGCTCTCATCACTCTCAGCCAGTCTATTTACTTCTCTCTTTCACTCTCCTTCTTCTACTCTCTCCCCGCTTCTTCCTGCTCCCCCCTCGTATTGTATTGATTGCCCGGCGATCCTCCCCCCCCCGATACATATACTACTGTTGTCAGCGTTTTCTTGTTGTGCTAGTTTAATCCTAGTGCTGAGGGACCGTGCCTCATCGGCAACGGAGCCCCTACCCCGCGATGGGGGTGTGCGCGGTTGGTGCATGGCTCGTCCGGTGTATGTGGCTAGGGATGCTAATTAATTAAACCTTTTACTACCTCCGTTCCATTACTGAACCGCATCGCCAAAATAGGGACAGTAAAGTTGACATAAAAAAAATTCGTGTTGAGAGGGGAATAGCGGGTACACTGGGGCGAAAGACCACCAAAAAATCTGGCACCCAAACCCACCAAAGGCGTCCGAATATTACGTTTTCAGTATTGATCAAACACGATTTTGGCGCCCCCTAGCTAGACGACCGATCGCCTTGCCACGAAAGCTCTCGCCGCTCCGCCACTCTCGCGAGAGCCGGGCCCGAGCCCCCGCAGCATGGGAGGCGCACTGGTGGCGACTTTGTGAGGCGCTGCCGTCCCGCGTCCTGCCTCTCCCGAGCAGCCTCCTGAGCTGCCCAGCACGCCCGAGGAGGATGAGGCCCCACCGTCCAAGAAGCGGCGGTGCTCCTTGACATCGAACTGCCAGGCGGCAATTGCTGTGGCATACGAGCATACGAGCGCGAGCGGCTGCCAGAGCCGAAGCATGGGAAGGAGTGGCAGCGAGCGCACGCGGCATTGTGTGAGAAGTATGATGTTGGCCCGCGCTATCCGGCTGAGGTCAGCCGAACATCAGCTGGCTGAGGCGCTGAGGCAGGAGGCAGGACGTCTGCCGGCATCCGGCATCCCGCAAGTGTGCTAGTGGCCTTGCCGCTGTGCAAGTGTGAGTAAGCATTCAGCATGAATGCCCCCCCTGAGGAATTCAGTGCTCTCTTCAATATTAAAGCTTTGTGTTGGCGCGCATCGTTGAGGTGGAGGGATCGAATGAGTATGATTTGTGATTTGCCGCACCGCCGTGATGTGTGATGTGCTTAAGGACACTGATTAGAATTCCATTCATTGCAACTTCGTCCCTAGCTAGGTGCGAATCACACTATTGAGATGAAACAAAATGTTCATGTTAAGCCCCAATGTACCCTCTCCCCTCTGATATCTTTGGCGGGGCCTCAATATTAGTGTCTAGCTAACCGTTATTGTTTTAAGCCTCCTTGACGTCTCAGTAATGGAACGGAGGTAGTAATAGTCTCACCGCACACGCGGCCGTGGACCCTCTACTTTCTACTTTCTACTCACGTAGGAAAACTTTCTACACCCCCACTCCCCCGGCCCTTCTCCTCCTGCCATAAGGCGACTCCCCCCGTGCACTACTAGGGGGATAGGGGTGAAGGGCTTAGATATGGTCCGGTGGCCCGCGCCTCCCCCCGGGGATCATTCCTCCCCTTCCCCCCTTCCTCTTGTGTCTCCGAGTGGGCGGCGGTCTCAGCCCCGACTTATCCTGTAAACAGGTGCGGGACTTACCTATTTTTCGGTGAGCGGAGCTCTCGCTCCGCCCACCCCCTTCTCCGCGCTCTCTCTTTCCTCTCCTGCAGGCACGCGCGATGGCGCGCCTGCGGCAGGCCCGCAGCTGCCCCTGGCGACCCCTGGAGGCTCCTGGAGGCCAGCTCTGGGGGCAGAGGAGGCTGGGGCTGGGCCCTGGCCTCCCCTGCCTCTCCCTCGCTGGCGCTCCTGAGCCTCACCTGTCTGCCTGTCGACCAGGGGGGGAGGGGGGGTTGGAGCGATGGGCTGGTCACGAGGGGCCAGGATGGGCGAATGGCGAATGGGGCGATGGGGCGAGCCTTTGGGGAAGGGAGTGGGTCAGTAGGGCAGTGGCCTCCTGGCAAGCCATTAGGCGTGCCAGGAGGATGGGTGGTTCCTCCCCCATGGCAGGGGAGGAGTGGAGAGAAGGGGGGGGCTCGTGCCCCCCCATGGGTCAACCAAGTATAAACTTAGTTGTGTGGCTAGGGATGCTAGCCAACAAGCCTTCCCATGCTTCCCATGCTTCGGCTCGGGCAGCCGCTCGCGCTCGTATGCTCGTCGTATGCCACAGCAATTGCCGCCTGACAGTTCGGCGTCAACGACCACCGCTGCTTCTTGGACGGTGGGGCCGCATCCTCCTCGGGCGTGCTGGGCGGGCCTCAGAAGGCTGCTCATGAGAAGCAGGACGGCAACGCCTCACAAAGTCGCGACCGGTGCACCTCCTATGCTGCGGGGGCTCGACCACCTTCATTCGCGCCATGCGGCCCGGCTCTCGCGAGAGTGGCGGAGCGGCGAGAGCTTTCGTGGCAAGGCGATCGGCCGTGTAGCTAGGTAGTGGGCGCCAAAAATCGTGTTTGATCAATACTGAAAACGTATTATTCGAACGCTCTTGGTGGCTTTGGGTGCCAGATTTTTTTGGTGGTCTTTCGCCCCAGTGTACCCGCTATTCCCCTCTCAACACAAATTTCTTTTATGTCAACTTTACTGTCCTTATTTTGGCGATGCGGTTCAGTAATGGAACGGAGGTAGTATGAAGTTTATAGATGAAGGGAACTGCCGACAACTTGTTCACTTCACAAAAGATAAACCGCATCGCTTCCATGTATAGATGTCATGAGACCAGGTCAAGACCATTGCGCCCCCCGACATTTGCCGAACTAGATGGATCGGACACACGCACTTGTTCTGCAACAGAAAGTCGTGATCCGCAAAAGGGTTCGTACACCGGAAGGTGCTCAGCTATTGGCGGTACATCGTCATGGAGCGCATTTGGATCGCCTGCGTCGAGGTAACCACCAGCATGGGACGCGTCTTTCGAAGCGGCCGTCATCCGTGCGCTAATTTGATTAGCTTGGTCACGCAAAAAGTGGAGTTGCAGCTCTACTCCAGCAAGACCCCGTTCGAGATCAGCGACCTCCGCCTCAGTCGCCGCCACCTCCCGAGCGAGTGCTCCTCGAAGCCGCGATTGAATGGCAACAACGGCACTCCTGACCTCGGGCGTCTCGGGCGGAGAGGACGGGGGAGCCTTGTCTGCGGCCAGCGGAGAAGCAAAGCCACACAGCATGACACCGTCATCGCAAGGGTAGGGCTTAGCGGCGGCATCAGCATCAACGGCCTCGCTCGGAGTTGCTGGAGGAGCGTCATGCATGGGAAAGTCAACGGGCGATGCCGGCGTCCGATCTGCTTGACGAGGAGACGTGGGCGTACTCGCCGTGTCCAGATTCGTTTTGCCGTCTTCGCATGCCCTGTTCCTTCGTTGCGTAGCCGACCATGCCGCTTCGCGAGCTTCTCGGGCGGCGTCAAGTAGGCCCCTGAGTTCGGATTGCCGGGCGAGCAGCTCTTCGATCCCCTTCTCAACCTGCGATGCGGTCGGTGGGGAGACACTCGGGCGCGAGGCTGTGCTGGACCGGGCTAGCACGGCTTCCTAGAAGCTCCAACTTCCTCTAGTTCCTGGCATGCCACCTGTTGCAACGCGACTGCGTCAAGCGAACCATGCAGCTGCTCGATGTACATCCTGAGGGAGGCGTTCTCGGCCTCAATCTCCTCGGGAGAGCGACCCGCCGCAGGCTGCAGTTCTCGACGCATCTCGCCCGATTCTCTCGAGCAGCCAGATTTGAGTGCGCCACTCTGCACTCTCGGTCGGGATGCATCGATGTCCAAAGCGTCAAGACTTGCTGTGTGGGCCACACCAGGCGGGCGCTCCAGTGGCCGCTCGAAAGAAAGGCCACACTTTGCTTCTCTGATCGACGGAGGTGACCGATGCACATTTGCCTGCTGCTCAAAAGAATCGCTGCATCCCATCCCTCTGATTGCCGGTGGGCACGAGCATACCATCTGCGTTGACAATGAGGCGTTGTGCGTGCACCTCGACATGGCAGTGGTTACTGCCCTAGCTGCCTCTGACATCCTGGGCCTCAGGTCTGATCCCTGCGGGCGACGATCCAAAGGCTCCGTACTCTTTGGTAAGCTCGGCGTCGACGGCGATGCCAGCCGCATCGAAGGGCTACGCGCAGACCGCGACTTTCCTGCGTGCATGCATGTAGCCCGATGCGGAGTCTCAGGCGAAGCGTGGCAAGCTACTTCCCCATCCAGTGAAGAGGCGGGGTCCGGCTCGGGCATCCCGAGCCCTTCGGCCTCATCCGCGCCTGCCTCCGCTCCAGACAGTATGGAGGGCGGTGTCTGCATGCCTGCCGAGCTTGACGGCGAGAAGATTGAGCTAGCTCCATCACTTGCCATCCGGTTGAGAGCAGGAGAGCTACTCTCACTCCATTCGACCATGCAAGGCCTGGGCGTGTCCTGCGCCTCGCCGGCCGCGCCGGCCGGGGTCGGGCAAAAAGGCTCGTACGGCGTGGTGGGCTGCCCACACGCGAGCGATGGACTCAGCCCTCCGAGCCTAAGCGCGAGCTCGGCGAGGCTCATCGAGAGCGCCCTCATCCACTTTGCGGCCTCCGCCTCGCTTTCGGTCGCAAAGAGGAAGTCTCTGCCTCGCAGGTTGACAGCGAAGGCATGTGGTCTACCAGCAGACATGGAACCGTCAGCAGCACACCGGTAGCACGTAGCGCCGACCAGCACCAGCCGCTCCGTCGGGGATGGCTCCGCTATGCCCTCTCGAGAGAGCTCTCTGATCTCTGCCCACCTACTTCTCTCTCTCTGGTAAGTGGAAAGGACAGGGAGGCCGGTACCGTGCTCGTACGCGAGCACGAGCCAGCGCAGACGCCACCGACCAAGGTGGCGGGAAGCCTTTCTCGCCCATCCCTCATGGAGGAGCCGAGGCTCGAGCTCAGAAGACACCCACCGCGCGACTGCCATCACTCGGTCGGTGGGGAGGGAGGGAGAGAGGGGGGGGGAGGGGGAGGGGAGGGGAGAGCGGAAGAGAGCGGGGGGAGAGAGAGAAAGAGAGAGAGAGGAGAGGAGAGAGAGAGAGAGAGAGAGAGAGAGAGAGAGAGAGAGAGAGAAAGGGAGAGAGAGAGAGAGAAAGAGAGAGAGAGAGAGAGAGAGGGAGAGAGAGAGAGGGAGAGAGAGAGGGAGAGAGAGACGGTAGCTGCCCCACAGCTTGACCGGTAGTCGACGGAGAAGTCTCTCTCCCCCTTCCTTGTCTCCCTAATTCCCGCCCCCCCCGCCCCCCGGCCCTTTCTCTCGAGGAGACGGACTCGAGACGACCCCAGGCGGCGAGCAGCTACTCTCTCTCTCTCTCTCTCTTTCTCCCTCTGCCTCTCTCTCTCCCTCTCCCTCTCCCTCTCCCTCCCTCTCTCTCTCTCTCTCTCTCTCATATCCTCTCCGGAGGGACCCGCCCCCCCCCTTCCCCCCCCCCTCACCCTCATCCTTAGTGTGCTGTGCGTAAAATAATAAATAGGAATATCAATACAACCCACACACAGGAGCCTAGCCTCATAGTGTGCTGCGCGTAGGCCTTGTGGGGATCAGAAATAGAAATATCAATACAACCCACACACAGGAGCCTAGCCTCATAGTGTGCTGCGCGCAGGCCTTGTGGGGATCAGAAATAGAAATATCAATACAACCCACACACAGGAGCCTAGCCTATCCAAGTGCAAAACACTGGGAAGAAACTTTCCTTCTTCTCAAAGTGAGTATTGTAGCTAGCCTCCGCGCACTGGTGGGCGGCGGCGCCGATGCTTCCACTCCCGCCGTTGGTTCCGCCATTGCGCTTCTCGATGGTGGAGGAGGGGCTGTACCGCGGGGCATACCCTTCACTGATAAACCTGCGCTTCCTCACCCGCCTGCGCTTGCGCACAGTCGTCTCGCTTCTCCCCGAGCCACCCAGCGCCGACCTCGAAAGGTGGTGCGCGGAGCAAGGCGTCGCTCTCCACCATGAGATGGTGCCTCTCTTCCGCGAAGAGGTGGCGCTCTCGCCTGAGAAGGTGGCCGGAGTGCTCGCGCTGCTCATCTCGCCAGACCACAGCCCTGTCTACCTCCATTGTCTCGACGGAGTCTGCGTGACAGGTACGGTCCTCCTCTGCTTGAGAAAGCTGCAGCGATGGACCTATGATGCGGCGGCCGCAGAGTACTCGCGTTTCGCACGAAACGGACTAGACGTGCCGCATTTACCGCCGGTGCACGTCGCTCGCTTCGTCAATGCCTGGCGGCCCGGCCTCGAGTTCGGTAGAGTGATGCCACAGGCGCTCCCTAGCTGGCTGGCGTCATCGCTTGGGCTGAGCAGCTCGCTACACACACACCCGGTGTCACAAGAGCGTGATGTGAGCTTGATACCTGCCTTTGTTACGGTGCCCGGATCATACTCTCTCGAGCGATCATGGGCGGGCGGCGTGGCTGGCGGAGATGGGCGAGGTGCCGGTGCGCTGGGCGGAAGGGCGACGAAGGGCGAGAATGAGGTGGCAGGGACGGATAGCGCCTTGGCGACTAAGCTGGGCGACTTCTCCAATGAGCTCCAGGCGCTAGCGTTGGAGGGGCTCACTATGAAACCAGGCGTGCAGTCGACCAGCGCGACCGTCGCCGCGTTGCTGCTGTGACGCGAGCAATGCTAGAGCAAGACGAGATCAAGAATACCGGATTGTGTGGGAACGAACGAAGAAACTATACTTTTTTTCGGCCCTACACCTATCGAATCCCTTCTCCCTTCCCCCCTCATCCCTGACTTCATCATGTAGGGTCCTACACTGAGGGGCAACACGGCCGCGACGGCGGGCCTCATGCCTAAGCATATCGCAAAGGCACAACGGAACCCAACATACCCATACGTGAGTGACACAACAAACCCACAAGCCATATAAGTCAGACACGCACACCATGCATTCAAAAGGCCTGCCCTGAACCCGCACTTTGAACCAGGCCCACGGTAGCGCACATGCGCCGTACCCCGTCGACGTCGATTGGGGCCATGGCCCTGGGCGTCGGGCCGGATCGAATCGAGGCAATCTTGCGGTGTGAGGGGCCAGAACTAACTTTATAGTTGGTCGCCATGGAGCGCGTCGCCGCTCCCCACCTCTTGTCGCATTCGCGAGCCTCTGCAGGCTATTTTGCTATCTTTCCGCTCTACCGTTATAACCGCGATGGTAAATCATCAATCTTCGTTCTCATATCTATCTATACGTCTACGACGTCTCCACGCTTCTATCAATCACTACACTTCATTCAATGTTGGTCTACCATTATATCCACGTGGCCAAGCAGCTTCTACAGGCTTCTACTTCTACTCGGAATATGCTCTAGCTCTGGACTGATCACCCAGGCATGGAGATCAAGGGAGTAGTAAGCACGTGTCGATGAAGACCAAGGAAGTAGCGAGCATCTTGCTTGCTAAAGTACACCCTCAAGAACCTCAAGCATCTAAGACTCTGTAAGTCTAACACCTCTGTAAGCTTCTAGACTTTTTAAGTCTACCAGCTACTCCATGGCTAAGCTACGAAAAGCTATAGGTAAAGTGCACGCCGCTGTGCTTGCGTTGAGACGCTATTCGCCGATGAATCTTGTAGGATCTTCACTAAGCATGGATGAATCCCTTTCGCGCCTTTTCTGTGTGCAATCCTTCTCTAGGACGACGAGACGACGAGTTCTCTTCTGGCCAATTGGTTCCTTCTTTGCTCTCTCTGTTCACCCACCGTGGCTTTCGCTCCCGTGTTTATTACGTGTTGCCCTTGTTTATGTTAGAAAGTGGTGTGGCGTGTCTTCGTACGCACAGGTGTCGATCCGTCAACCGTGGGACATCAGTCGAGTTGAGCTATCGAATGTCCATGGCTATTTATACACCCCGTGTTCTGGTACGTGCCCGGTGGAGAGGGTGGAGGCGGCGACGGCGGCGGGGGCGACGGGGGAGGAGGAGACGGCGGCGGCGGCGAGGGAGGAGGAGGAGAGGGCGGTGGCGGAGATGGCGGTGGCGGCGATGGTGGTGGTGGCGAGGGCGGCGGTGGCGAGGGCGGCGGTGGAGACGGAGGAGGCGGCGAGGGTGGAGGCGGCGAGGGTGGCGGTGGCGAAGGCGGTGGCGGCGACGGTGGTGGTGGCGAGGGCGGCGGTGGCGAGGGCGGCGGTGGAGACGGAGGAGGCGGCGAAGGCGGTGGCGGCGAGGGTGGCGGCGGCGAGGGTGGCGGTGGCGAAGGTGGTGGCGGCGAGGGCGGCGGGGGCGAGGGTGGCGGGGGTGACGGTGGCGGCGGCGAAGGTGGCGGGGGTGACGGTGGCGGCGGCGAAGGTGGCGGGGGTGACGGTGGCGGCGGCGAAGGTGGCGGGGGTGACGGTGGCGGCGGCGAGGGGGGTGGCGGCGAGGGGGGTGGCGGCGAGGGGGGTGGTGGAGATGGAGGCGGCGGCGAGGGGGGTGGAGGAGATGGAGGAGGCGGTGAGGGGGGCGGCGGCGAAGGGGGAGGAGGAGACGGCGGCGGCGGCGAGGGAGGAGGAGGAGAGGGCGGTGGAGGAGAGGGCGGTGGCGGAGAAGGTGGCGGCGGAGATGGCGGCGGTGGAGATGGAGGAGGCGGCGAGGGTGGTGGTGGAGATGGAGGAGGTGGCGAGGGCGGTGGCGGCGACGGCGGCGGCGGCGATGGCGGTGGCGGCGACGGAGGCGGCGGCGATGGTGGGGGAGGCGAGGGCGGCGGAGGCGAGGGCGGAGGCGGCGAGGGCGGAGGAGGAGAGGGAGGAGGAGGAGAGGGAGGAGGAGGAGAGGGAGGCGGTGGGGAGGGAGGAGGCGGCGAGGGCGGAGGTGGAGATGGAGGTGGCGGAGAGGGAGGAGGCGGCGAGGGAGGAGGCGGCGAGGGCGGTGGTGGAGTTGGAGGAGGCGGCGAGGGCGGAGGCGGAGATGGAGGCGGTGCCGCGATTGTAGAGCTCCTCTTGGAGCTCGAGGGAGTCGACCCGGAGCCGGACTTCTGGGCCCGGTCTATCCGCGGACCATGGCATATCGCCGTGAACGAGGACTGCGCTCAACAATTCAAAGAACGCTATGGCGACATCACCACCCTCCGCATCGCTCAAACCGACCTTTCGGTCCGCGTGAAAGTTGAATCCATAGACGAGAGAATCAACAAGAAAGGCTCTTCCTCTCGCAAGGCTCTCTACAACGCCCTCCAAGACGTCGCGGCGCACCTGGTCGTCGAGGCAGACGGCCTGGCGCAAGCGGCCCAAATCAATCTGAGCGCACTTATCTTTGCGATCGAAAAGGTTGGGCTGACCTTCCTGAAAGGAAACCGGGAGCGAATGAAGCTCGAAGGCGGAGCAGGCACCTTTGTGTCCAAGGCAGCCTACGCGACCCGTTGGCATCTCTATGTTTCGGCGGGCCTACAAAATATTAGCCAAAATCCTAACTAGCAGACTCAGCAAAGTGATAGGGAAGATCATATCGGAAAACCAACTAGGATTCGTCCCAAGGAGACTCATCAGCGAGGCCACGCACCTCCTCCAACTTACCAGAGCATATCTCGACGAGACCGGAGATCCGGGCCTGCTTCTAGCCCTGGACTGGGAGAAGGCGTTCGACAGAGTGAGTTGGGAGTTCTACCACCTCGCCCTTAAACTCCTAAATTTCGGGAAGGACTTCCGGACATTGGCGGAGGCGCTCACGAGCGAAGACGCCCGGCCGGTACGAACCATCAAGACCAATGGCGGGAGAAGCTACCCGTTCACCGTGGGTAGCGGCATGCCGCAAGGCTGCCCGCTGTCACCGCTCACGTTTCTCCTAACCACGGAGGCACTCACCCGCGCTATCAACGGCGACGAAGACATCAGCGGCGTAAACCTCAATGGGTACAGCCTGAAGATAAGCCAATTCGCTGACGACACGGCGCTGATAGCGCGCGATTATAGGAGCCTGCAGAAGTCCCTACAATGGGTGGAGCTACACGAGACAGCGACGGGAGGGAGAATCCGAATCTGCACGCCTTGAGTGACCAAGACGAACATAAATTTTTAACAAATTTTTATGGGTCGCGGCGCAGCAAAGGAACGGGACTAGCGCGCACACAAGGCAGGACTCCCTGCCGCGGCGAGCGCAAGCACCCTTCCCCCTTATGCCACCCAGCTCTTCACTAGCTTACTACCTGCGCTAGCCGGAGCACCCCTCCCTCCACACTCAAACAGCCCCCCACGCCAAGATCCTGTTCTGGTCTCGCAGGCAAGGGGGCCTAATGGGAGGGAGAGGAGCAACTCCTCAAAGAGGAGCTTTGGGGAAGGAGATGTTTGAGTGGGGGCGCTATACCCTTGCGCTAGGCATGGGCAGCGACGCCGCCTCAAGACATGTCCTCCCTCTGGTCTTGAGTCGAAATTTTTGGTGTTTGGAACCGAGGGCGAGGGGGTTTGTGCTTCTTGGGTTGGTTGTAGTGGGATGAGGGAGTGGGAGAGGGAGTGAAGTGTTGAAAGAGGGCCCAAGGCAGGGCACTGAGTTGTAGGTACTTGTGGCCCACAAGCGTGGGGTGAAAACGGGAAGTGTATCAACATGTGTCTTGAATTGAAATTTTTGGTGCTTTGAATAGAGGGCGGGGGGGTTCGCGCTGTTTGGGTTGGTTGAAGTGTGAAGGGGGAGTGGGAGAGGGAGTCTAGTGTTGAAAGAGGGCCCAAGGCAGGGCACTGAGTGATTGGTACTAGTGGCCCACAAGAGTGGGGTGAAGACGAGAATTGTGTCAACAAGTTGGAAAACAGAGGCATGTGGTGCTCTCCGTATGGGGTTGATGGTTGTGAAGTGCCCTCCCATGTTGGGTGCACTGATGGTAGAGGTTTCCACCATGGGGAGGGCAGCTGAGCTACCCTCCCACATGAGGTGCTCTTGGGGTGGGAAGGTTTCCCACTGTAGGAGGGGGCCTCAAAGACCCCCTGCATGATGCGCAGAGCCATGGTGGCAACCTGTTCGGTGCCAGTGCTCGCCACCCCGCGCGCTTGCGCGGGTGTGGTTTGGATGGGTTGGATGGGCTCTGAGAGGGCTTTCTGACGAGCCGCCTCGGGCGGCGTGGGGCGTCCCAGGTGGGGCGCGGTGGCGAGGGTCGCCTGGGGCTCGGGAGCGGTCGCGGCACGCTCCATAGTTCAAACTATAGCAATAGTTTTTTGTGACCAAGACGAACATAGAAGACGATATAAAACGACGAAGGCACGTACCCATGCCGAAATATTCATGCAAGGAGGCCTGAATACAACATGGTTAAAATGAATGAGTGATCTGGCTACGCGTAACGGAACCGGCGGTTCGAATCGGGGCGCGGCATGACGCAGCCGGGGACGGAGTCGGCGCTGGTGGGGCGCTGGCGAGGGTGCCGTGCGAGGCCTGCCCTCCGCGGAGAGGAGGGGGCACAATCGCTGCTGGGGCTCCTTGCAAGGGGCGCGCAGAAGCGATCCAACAAAGTCCGAACAATAGAAAAGGACCCCTTACTCCTTACTGAGTGTGAACGATGGTCACTGTTGAACTGAACATAAAAACAGCTAAGGTAAAGCGCAGATGGAAAGATAAATAGCCCCGTCGCGCGCGTCCGTCTGTGCGTGCCCGCCTCCGATGGGGCACGTGCTGCTTGTCTCCTCGCTCGGCTCGCTCTCCCGCTGCTCATTCGCCTACATCGAGCTGGGCAGCAACCGTGGCGATTCTCTTCTCAACTTTGCGGCAGGTAAGCCAGACAGGCACGTGGTGGCTGCTCTCAACGCCTCGACCAACGGACGCTGGAGCCCTCCTGACGCTTGCGTCTACGCATTCGAGCCCAATCCGAAGTGGACGGCCACGCTGGAGCAGGTGAAACACCAGATTCGGCATCAGGTCGCGCGGTGCACACTCTACACCGAAACTGCCGTTGTCCACGACGACCGTACTCACGTCAAGCTCTATGCAGACCCGACCGCTCTATCTGAGGGATCAAGCATTGCGTACGCGAGTCAAGGTCGGAAAGCAATCGACGTGCGCGCAGTCAACTTCAATCACTGGCTTTTGAGTGAGTTTTCCACTCAGCCTGGCATTGCCCTCGTTCTCCGGGTCGACATCGAGGGTTACGAATACAGCTTGCTCCCTTCCATTCTAGCCTCCGGCACAGCTTCGCATTTTCCGCGCAATACGATACACATCGCCATTGAGTGGCATCGGTTTGCGAAGCATCTATCTATCTCGGCGGAGGAGCGCGATGTCATGAATCAGCTCGATTCCAGCTATGCATGGGTGCAGGGAGGAAAAGGATCGCTCATCAACACATTGGAAAAACAGCTGCATTATTGGTTGCAAGTGGCCGGTGCCCGTGTTTACTACTAGTACCACCAGCAAAATTGGGTGCTATGGCGCATTTACCCGGAAGGTCGTGGTCTCTGCTAGGGGACGAGATCTGGGATCTGGGAGGCTTGGTCCAGACCAGAAATTCGCTAATTTCTTGTATAAGTTATCGTCATAAGGTGCTTGGGTGGTGGGTGGGCCAACACAGAAATTTTGACCTTGACCTTGAGATGTATTTTGGGGTGAATAGTTAATTCCGTAGCGCGCGCTCCTGCTCGGCCGCTCCCCATTCCACAACTAGATTTCAGTCACACTGGAGGGGTGTACTCCCACCCGAGGGCGGGTCCCTCCATTATTTCACTTAAAAGTCACAAGTACAACCCGCCGCTTCTTTGAAGATTCTTTGGTTTGTGGCAATATCTCACTTGTAAGATAACCCCCCAAAGTTACGCACGCACGGCGTGCACCTGGCACCTGGCGAAATCTCGACAGCGTGCACATCCAGACGAAGGTCCCATGCGCACGCACGGGTGACGGGTGTGCACATATAGACGTGTAACGAAACTTTTTGGTTTTGGGTGGGGGTTTTATTTACAAGTAATTAATTTACAAGTGAAAGTGAGATATTGCCAGCCTACAAGGAGGGGACATAGAAACGCAGACAACTTCTAAAACAAAAAGGTCGATCGCGGATGCGACAGACGACAGCAAGCTGGCTAAGAGCAGGTGCGAAACCCGAGGGAACGAAAGCGGCGTGCCGCCGCTCATATTCGGCAATAGCGTCAGCAAGTCAGCAATCGAGCGTCGAGAGGGGCGGTCGAGTGGAGGCAGCGGTGGGTGCAAGTGCAAGTCCTGCAAGGCATCCAAGCCTAGGCGGGATGGCGGCGTCGGAAGTAGAGCGAGGCGTCCCTGGCCAGACCAGGTTAGACGCAAGGCGGCATGACGAATTGGATTGGAATGGCCCTAGGGGTAAATAGAAATATGCAGTTTTTTTGGCCAAAATATGCAGTGCATATATGCGAAATATGCAGAAAAAGAAAAAATACCCCAAATATGCAGCAAAATATGAAATATGCAAAATATGCAAAATATGCAAAATATGCGGTGGGCGACCACGAGCGGCGGCGACGCGGCGGCGCCCCTCCCTCTGCCTCTCTCTCTCTCTCTCTCTCTCTCTCTCTCTCTCTCTCTCTCTCTCTCTCTCTCTCTCTCTCTCTCTCTCTCTCTCTCTCTCTCTCTCTCTCTCTCTCTCTCTCTCTCTCTCTCTCTCTCTCTCTCTCTCTCTCTCTCTCTCTCTCTCTCTCTCTCTCTCTCTCCTCTCTCTCTCTCTCTCTCTCTCTCTCTCTCTCTCTCTCTCTCTCTCTCTCTCTCTCTCTCTCTCTCTCTCTCTCTCTCTCTCTCTCTCTCTCTCTCTCTCTCTGTCTCTCTCTCTCTCTCTCTCTCTCTCTCTCTCTCTCTCTCTCTCTCTCTGTCTCTGATAGCTTGCGGGGGAGGATAGCGCCTGGGGGCTCGAGGACGGCCCCCGGATAGCTACTGGGGGCCGTCGTTTCCCCCCGATAGCAAACGGGGGCAGTCTTTCGCCCCCGATAGCAAACGGGGGCCCGAGAGGGTGCAACTCGAGGTTCCTTTTTTTTGTCACGCCCCTCCCGGCTTTTTAGGTATATAATTTCTACTGACCCCTAACTTCGCCCCTAACTCGGGAGTTGACCGCGCGCAGACAAACATAAACACGGGGACCCATCAAGCGGAAGACGTCTTGTGTTTCGTTTGTGCCTCCCGTTTCAATATCGCCTCCGCATCGAAGGTCAGTTGCATTTTCTCCGTCTTGTAAAAGCGAAAATACTTTGTCTTCCACAGTACCAAGAGGAGAAGAATAAACAGCGCGAAGACCACCCCGACCGCGATCCCGACCCGTGTGAAACCATCCCTCGACGCGATGACTGCTGCGAATGCAGCACTAATGAGAAACCAGAAGGTGATGCCACCCAAGAGACTCATCAAGGGGACGACATCGTAGGGACCATCGTCGAATAAGCTTTGACGAGCGTAGACCCACATCTTACAGTATGCAAATTAAAATTTGTTCTTGAGATTATGTCATTGACGGGGGCGCCCTCCTAACTCGGACACGCTTCCTCGAGCGTAAATAACTTTTTTTCTTGCATAGTAACTCGAGGTTCCCTTTTCGTCACACCCACCACGTGGTTCCCTTTTTTTGTCACACCTTGAACGATCATCCCGCCCTTGTTGAAGAATGCAACCATGCCCGCTGCCCTTGTTGAAGAATGCAACCACGTGGGCGTCAGACTGCCGACGTCCGCCCTTGCACGCCCATAGCCAGCCAGCACACCGCGGGCGGGTGGCGACGTCTGAAGAAGGACTTCACACGGTTTCAACGCCGTTTGCTGCAAAGCAAAAGGCAAGCGATTCCCCACGAGACTCCAGGACGCATTTCGCCCCAGTCACCATCACTCCATCCGCAAGCGTGTGAATGAGCTTGAGCATGCGTGCGAGCATGACTTGAGCGATCGCAGTGTCGTCATAACTCGCCAAAGAGGTGCGATTCACAAGATGGATGTCAATTGTGTAGAGCTCCCGATTCCCCGCTCGCTGGAGGCTCTCGGCCGCGCTCTTGGTTGGCGCAGACCACGCGCGTGCAAAGTCGTACTTCCAGTCTCCCAAGACGAGCTGCCGGGGGTGCTGGATGCAAAAGGCCGCGATGGTGACGACCTCCTCCAACTCATGGGTGCTTACCGGATCGTCGCACGTCAAGGACACCTTGAATGCGAGACCCCCGGGGCTGTCGGTGAAGAAGACGACTTCCCGGAAGGTCCTCTGCACACTGCGTTCGATGCTGAGAATGTGCGTATCATCAAAAGTGGTTCGCGTGCGGACTCGTTGCGTGCCTGGTCGCCGCCAGAAGGCGTCGTGGCGGCTCACGAGGACGGGTGCGTTGCCAAAGACTTGGAGGCAAAGCCGGTCATGCACGCGCCTGTCCACGCTGTCGACAAACTGGCCCTCGTGCATGTAGCCGAGGCGCATCTCCAGTTTGGTGCACGGGAGTGCTCGGAACTGGCGGACAAGTGCCACAGCGTTGCTAAGCGCAGGGTCCATGCTTGCCTGTGGTGTAGAGGGCGTGGGCGAGGAGCAGAGCCAGTCGGTCGGTAGAGGCAGGTAAGGGCGGGGCCGGTGCGATGGGCGAGGAGTAGCACGTGAGGCGAAGAGAATGTGAGTGAGGCGAGGACGGACGGGGGGGGGGCTGGACGGCGAGCGAATCGGAGGTGACGGCGAGCGAGTCGGAGATGACGGCCCGGAGAGAAACCAATCCTTGGTCCACGCGTCAGATGTACTCCGATGTGGCTGTCGTGCCCCTTTTGCCCGCTCCAGTTCATCCCTCGATCCGTTGGACCAAAATGGCCACCCTGCCCCCACCATCAGCATTATTTCTCTACGCAAATACGATAATAAAAGCCATTTGCCTTGGGTAAAAATGTCCGAATGGACTGGGCAATCATCCTGGTCCCCCGGGGGACGGCCACCCCCCTCCCATGTGACACCCTCCCCCCGCGCCCGGCATCCCCTCCCGCGCGCCCGACACCCCCCGTCCACTTGGCCGCCCGGCACCCCCCCGCCCGCCCGGCCAGCACCCCCACCCCTGCCCCTTGCGATGGATGCACTCGACAAGAAGCAGCTCGCGGAGGCGTGCGCATGCGCTCTTCGGCGCATGCCGCACGGCAGCATCTGGTGTCCCTTCACATTCCAAGGCCGCGTCTTTCTGAAGGTGCCCATCGACGAAGAGTCCGACTACAGACGTGTAACGAAACTATTTTTTCCCTTCTTGCTGGTAAATGGGATTAAAACTGAATGAGATTTTTGAACGGCTCGTTTTGCAACAAGCCTCCCTTCTTGCCCCTCCAAAGCACACTGGTAGGCGCCGTGCACTTGAAGACGATACAGTGTTACAACATCTGTTTAAACTTCTGCGCACTGGGTGTCAGTGGAGAGAGCTTGACTGTGGCAGTGCATCCTTCATGACGGTAAGAAGACGTTTGCAGCTCTGGGAGCAACAAGGAGTCATTGACGCAGCTTACGAAAAGGCCTTGAAGACTTATCGGCAACTCTGCCCCCCAAATCGCCACATTGTTGACTCTTCGCACGTGCGAAATCGTCACGGAACCAAACCAAACACTGGTAGGAATCACGTCGATAGAGGACGACAGGGAACCAAAGTGACAATTGTCGCGGATCAAAATCGAGTGGTTTACGGGATGCGCCCACCTCTCCATCCGCCCCTCGGCTCCGCAGTGCTTCTGGAATGTTATCGTCTCCGGCCAAAGATCTCTTTGATGCTTGCCAGCATGGAGACCTGTCGCGTGTGGCGGCGCTGCTTGAGGAGCATCCCAAGGAGGCGCTCGTTTGCCGCATACTGCGTAAAGGGCGGGAAGTGTACGCCCCTGCCGCGGTGGACTCGCTCGGCAGGAATGCCCTCATGGTGAGCTCGGCCCGCGGTGACACCGCCTGCGTCAAGATCGTCGCCGCAACCGCCCAAAAGATTGACAAGCAGTACATCAACGAATGCGATCGCAACGGAAACACCGCCCTCTTCATTGCATGCACTAACAACTTCAGCGAGTGCGCGAAAATTCTTCTTGAGCACGGCGCCGAAGTCGACGACAAGGGAGGCAAGAGGGTCTTCTACACGCCTTTGATCCAGTGCGCCAAGCTTGGGCACGGCGAATGTGCACGTGTGCTCATCGACTTTGACGCAAACGTCAACGAAGTCCAAGAGATGGGCGCATATAACGGCATGACGGTCGCTGACATTGCAAAGCTCAAGGGGCACTTTGACATTGAGCGCATGCTTGTGCAAGCCTAGTGAATGCGTCACGATGCGCAAGCGACGGGTTCTCTAGAGTTGTGAGGTTGCGAGATGTGAAACTTGCAAGGTGACAGTCTCTCGCGCGTGCGCGTAGTTGTGCACTGTGAGTATACTGGCGCGCCTGCGTAAGCTTGCATAAGGTCATAACCGTGCATAAAACCCGTCACCAAGTGCACGCACAAAGCACCCCAAGACTCTACAGCAGCACAGGTGGCGTCGGCCGTGCACCCCCTCTCGCCTCTCACACAAATCAGGAGGTGCATTCATCACTTCCTCGCCCCAAAACTTTTTCAGGGCCACATCGGCCGTGCACGCGCGAGGCACCACCGGCGGTACCGACCAAAACTGACAGACACCCCTGTTACGCGGCACAAGCGGCGTCGGCCGCGTGCACACCTCTCACCTCCCACACAACTCTTCCAGTCAGGAGGCGTGCGTGCTCGCCACCAAGTGTTCGTCGTGGTGGCATCACCTCCTCGCTCCCAAACTTTTTCAGGGCCACATCGGCCGTGCACGCGCAAGGCGCCACCGGCGGTACCGCCCAAAACTGATAGTCGCTCTGTCTACGCGGCACAGGCGGCGTCGGCCGCGTGCACCTCCATCTCGACTCGCACACAACTCTTCCAGCCAGGAGGCCTGCGTGCTCACCACCGAGTGTTCGTCGTGGTGGCATCACCTCCTCGCTCCCAAACTTTTTCAGAGACACATCGGCCGTGCACGCGCGAGCGCCGCCCGGAGGACACCGTCCAAAACTGACAGACGCCCCCGTTACGCGGCACTGGCGGCGTCGGCCGTGCGCACCCCCTCTCGCCCCCCACACAACTTTTCCAGCCAGGAGGCCTGCGTGCTCACCACCGAGTGTTTGTCGTGTTGGCATCACCTCCTCGCTCCCAAACTTTTTCAGAGCCACATCGGCCGTGCACGCGCGAGGCACCACCGGCGGTACCGCCCAAAACTGACAGACGCCCCCGTTACGCGGCACTGGCGGCGTCGGCCGTGCGCACCCCCTCTCGCCCCCCACACAACTTTTCCAGCCAGGAGGCCTGCGTGCTCACCACCGAGTGTTTGTCGTGTTGGCATCACCTCCTCGCTCCCAAACTTTTTCAGAGCCACATCGGCCGTCCACGCGCGAGGCACCACCGGCGGTACCGCCCAAAACTGACAGACGCCCCCGTTACGCGGCACTGGCGGCGTCGGCCGTGCGCACCCCCTCTCGCCCCCCACACAACTTTTCCAGCCAGGAGGCCTGCGTGCTCACCACCGAGTGTTCGTCGTGTTGGCATCACCTCCTCGCTCCCAAACTTTTTCAGAGCCACATCGGCCGTCCACGCGCGAGGCACCACCGGCGGTACCGCCCAAAACTGACAGACGCCCCCGTTACGCGGCACTGGCGGCGTCGGCCGTGCGCACCCCCTCTCGCCCCCCACACAACTTTTCCAGCCAGGAGGCCTGCGTGCTCACCACCGAGTGTTTGTCGTGTTGGCATCACCTCCCCGCTCCCAAACTTTTTCAGAGCCGCATCGGCAGTGCACGCGCGAGGCACCACCAGCGGTACCGCTCAAAACTGACAAGTGCATCTGTTACACGACACAGGCTTCGGCCGTGTGCACATCCCTCCTCTGTGCATCATTTCTCCTCAAGACATAATACCAACTGGGACTCAGGCTCACAGGTTGTCCATTACTTTCCACTTGGCTTCCAGCCATGGGTTGGGGGCATTGCACGCGTCCTTCTGCGCGCTTCTCGGACCCGTAGCGGCAAGAGGGATCGGGCGGGTATCACTAATGCGTGGCGCAGGAGAGGGGTTCTCGCGCGCTAGCGAGTATCCATCCATCACCTCCCACTTGGCCTGCAAAGAGGGGTTCGGCGAAGTCGCCGCCAAGCGCGCGGAAGTGTCTAACGACATTGGCTTGTTGCTATTGTTGCAGCCCGCGGCAAATCTGACAAGACGACGACGACGCACCGACGTCAAATCGCAAACGGAACCCCCTCGATGCACAGCAGTTCGGTCCAACCGGCGTACCGCGCACCCACCGCGCCGTACAATGCCCCGATGGTCAGCAGAACCCCCGCCCACGCAGCCTCACGCGCAAGCACATCCCGACGCATGACTGTCCAGGACGCGAGCTTAGCAAGTATTTTCTGCCTCGTATTAACAAAGGACAATGAAACTCAGCTGGGACAAGGATACTTGGGAAATGGTCGGAATGGGCGTTGGAATCTTCCTCATCGTCACAGTTGCGGTGCTCTTCCTGGTTGGTGTCATCATCCTCGGTATCGAGGTATACAAGCAAATGAAAAACAGTTCAAACAAGCAGGAGAAGAAGTACGACTTCAAGTGGACCCCGCGCATGACCATCGGGGCGGCATTGATGGCACCTGCGGTCATTGCGTTGATCATTGCGTTTGTAATCGCAGCGCCCGCCTCCATGATGTATGTTTAAATGCCTAAGAACCAGCGCGGGGGTCCATCGCATACGCGCAGCTCTGGATGGCGCACGCCGCATCGCTCAAATTCACGTCCGCTACCAAGCACCACGCGCGCCCAAAACAACGCGCCATGCCGCTCATATACACGCTCCTTCTCGCCACACTCGCTCCGCCTCCCCACTTCCTGTTTGGAACCTTCTACGGCGAGCAGGCCCTACAGCTCGCCGCCCGGTGGGGAAGCCGCACCGAGCTTTCCCCTGCGCACCTCCAGCGCCTCGTGCGGGCCAAAACCACCCTCGCCAACTCGGGCAACTTTGTCATCCTAGCAGCTCAGGCAGAACACAACAGCAAGGCGATCCCATCGCTCCTTGTCTTTCAACCAGCCAGCGAAGAACAACACGTCCTCAAAGTTTGCCTTTGGGACCAAAGGCTCTCCGTCTCACAGCGCGGGGGGTGCATTGCCCAAGCGCAGCTGTGGTATGCGTGCGTCTTCAACTCCACGTTCGTCCTGCAAACGGAAGTGTAACACGTTGGCCAATCTTTTCTAACGGGTTAACCAAACCATGGGCAACTCCGCCGGGCGAATCGACAATCACGGCTTCGGAATCGGCAACTATGACGTCGACAAACAAGACCCCAAGAGTGCACAAGTTATGGCGGGGTGCAAAATGACCATCTTCTCCGAGCCGGGCTTCAAAGGCAAACACACAACCATCAACGGCCCGTCGATGCTCAGCTCAGAAGACGTGCGCTGGGAGGACGTCGATCTACAGGCGATCGGGTGGACTCAGCCAGTGCGCTCCTTAAAAGTCGAGTGCCATCCGGACTCGGCAGCGGCAAAACGAAAAGACAAATTTCAAGCTGAAGTAACCAAAATATTCGCAAAGGGAGCCGCATTTCTGATAGGAGCCATCGTGCTCGCAGTACTTGTAATCATTCTCTTGTGGAAATTATTCAACAAGCGGTCCACCGATAAAAATCCAAAGGGACACGATGCCGCGCCACAGGCGAAATAAAAAGACAACTCCAACAATCCGCAAGTCGCTTCAACTGGTGGTGCAGGCACACACCCCGTCGCAATGACCTTCTTTTGGAAATGGTGGCGGTTTAGCCTGCCAAAGGGTAAGGTCTTCACCTCAAGAGGGCAGCAGATGATTAATTCGATGCGTAGGCCATAACACTAAAGACGTGACGTCTAAACTTTTTTGGATAATATTGTTAAAGGCGGGTGTACCATGTCGATCTACCTTCGATACAGCAAAGACAAGTACGACGTCATCGGGCTAAAAGATGCAATACTAAGGTTGTTTATAGTCTTTGTCGTTGCCATCTTAGTACCAGGCGGCTTTACCATGGCATTCTTACAGAAGTCAGGATTGAACTACGCCATACAGTTTGGAATCGCGCTGGGAGTAAGCGTCGCAATGACCTTCCTTTTCTTGTTAATGGCGTGGAAATGGAAATGGTGGCGGTTTAGCCTGCCAAAGGATAAGGGCCTCACCTCAAGAGGGCAGCGTATGATGAATTCGATGCGTAGGCCATAACACTAAAGACGTGACGTCTAAACTTTTTTGGATAATATTGTTAAAGGCGGGTGTACCATGTCGATCTACCTTCGATACAGCAAAGACAAGTACGACGTCATCGGGCTAAAAGATGCAATACTAAGGTTGTTTATAGTCTTTGTCGTTGCCATCTTAGTACCAGGCGGCTTTACCATGGCATTCTTACAGAAGTCAGGATTGAACTACGCCATACAGTTTGGAATCGCGCTGGGAGTAAGCGTCGCAATGACCTTCCTTTTCTTGTTAATGGCGTGGAAATGGAAATGGTGGCGGTTTAGCCTGCCAAAGGATAAGGGCCTCACCTCAAGAGGGCAGCGTATGATGAATTCGATGCGTAGGCCATAACACTAAAGACGTGACGTCCGGAGGACGACACGCACCCCGCACACCACCTCGCCGACCGACGCGGTTCCCGCCGGGCAGTGCCTGGACACCTCCGCCGCCCGACCATCGGCGCAAATGCCGCGGAGATCCCGTTTGTACTAAAAAAAGGGGGTCCTTTAAGTAGAACTTATACCGTCCACATGGGGGGCACTTGCGGAAAAAACAACCAAACCTGAGGTTGCACCCTCTCGCCTTAAAACGCGATAGCTCCCCGGAGCATGTAAAATCCCCCGATAGCTCTCGGGGGATTTTGTCGCATTCATCCTAGATGATGCGATTTCCAGGCTCTTGTTTCCAGGTCCTTCGTCGTGCGGCCACACGGCGAAGCTCAGGTACATCTAGGTTGGTAGGGTTCGTCCCTAGCGATCTAGAATTCGAGTTCTCGTTTCGTTCCTTCTAGCCTGTTTGTCAGGTCTAGATTCCAGGTTTCCTCGTGTGAGCGAGTGAGCGAGTGTTTTCGTTATTGAAGTGCATGTTTGGAGATGCGCAAATGAATTCGTTGTCCGACCAGCTCCAGTGTGCATTGATGCTCCGGTACAACCAACGTGACACGTGAATGATGACATGTGAGGTCTAACTCGTGCCTTGTGCCTTGTGCTTTGTTCCTAAGAGTGTTCAATCAATTAATGCATCACTAAGTGCGCCGTAGCCCGTAGCCGTGTAGCCGTAGGTAGTAAAATAGTAATAAATAGATAGGTGCTTCTTACTTGTACTCACTAATATTATAGCTGAGCGCAAGCGAAATATTGTCGAAATTTGGGGGGGAAACGCGAAATATGGACGAAATATCGAACGAAATTTGGGCAGGTCTCAAACGAAACTCTGGCCTGTCCCTAGCGCTCCATGACCCTATCGTTTTAACGATAGTTGCAAAACGCAACATGAAAAGAACGCACTAACATGACCGAACGATAATCTACGACGCACCCTTGACCGCGCGAAAACCACAACACACTTGGCAAAAGGAAGACACGAGTGAACCTTACAACAGGCCTCTGCCCCGAAAACACATCCACAACCGGGCCCGTGGTAGCGCACCAGGGCCGCACCCCCGACACCGAAGACAAAGGAAAGAGGGGGGGAAGGGGAGGGGGTGGAAGAAAGGGATGGAAAGGCGATGTATGATATGCGGAGAAGCAATAGGTGTATAGCCCTGAATCTTCAGATCTTTTTTTTTCATTTGAATCCGGATAATGGAGATGCTCGGATATCGCCGCACATGCTCGGCGGACGCCCAGCACGCGCGATACGCTACATTCGGACTCCTAGACACTTTGTACTTTGTCGGTGGAAAGTACATCATCCTCAAATAGAACTACTCGGTTTTACCACAGAGTTTTTGGAGACCCCTCACCTCGGTCTACCGATCAAGGAGCCCCCCCCCCCCCCCCCCCCCCCCCCTCCCCCAATAGAAGATAGAAGGGGCTTCCTGATTTCGCTCCGACGGAGGACAAACTCGCAACCCCATCTCGTCGGACCCACCGCCCCCACCCGCACCGCCCCCCGACGGACGGAGGACGAGCTGCGCGAGAAACCGCCGAGGAGGACATGTTCAGTATATGAGAAACTGGTCAACATTGCTTGAGAAGAAGCACTGGCCCAACCGCCGTCGGGCGTAAGAGAGAGAATCGAAGAGGGACCGAGCGGGACATTTGGTCATTCTGGTTCTCGAACCGCGAGCCACTCATGCGCACGCTCATCCTCCTCGCGATTGCACGAGGGGTGTCGGCATCCTCGTGCCTCGCACTCACCGCCGTCTTCGACGGCACCCTCTCCGGCGGCAACCCTAAGGGCGTCGAGCTCTATGCCCTCTGCGATGTGCTGGACGCGTCTGGCTACTCCGTCGTCAACTTCAACAATGGCGGCACGTCTGCCAGCGGCACGACGGCCCTCTCCCCGGTTGAAATCAAACAGGGCAGTTACTACCACATTGCGACGAACCTCCCTTCCTTTGAGACCTTCTTCGGCTTCAACGCCAGCCAGGCCGGCAGCATTAATGTCAATGGAGACGACGTGATCGAGCTTCAGCTCAACTCGGTCACCGTGGACGTCTATGGCGTCAAGGGTGTGGATGGGACGGGTGAGTCCTGGGAGTATCTGGACGGCTGGGCCTACCGCCAGAGTAACACTTCGCTCGATGGCTCCACATTTGTGGCCTCCCACTGGACGTTTGGGGGAGTGGACGCATTTGAGGGCCATTCCACCAACGCGGACTCGGCCCCCAACTCAATGCCGATACGGTCCTTCTCAATGATCCCCAGTACGCCTAATCCGCCTGGACCACCCAGTCTGCCACCCAGTATGCCGCCCACGTGCTCCAATTTGACCTTCGTCCAGAGCGTCGCTACCGCCGGCACATTCGGCGACGAATTCCTCGTATGTGCATGGGTGACGCGGGTGGTTTACAACGGCTTCTTCGTGCAAGAGGACGACAAAGGACCACAAGCGGCCATCTTCGTGTACACCGGCTCAGCTCCACAGGGCCTAGCAAGTGGCGATGCGGTCCGAGTCGTCGGCACCCTCGGCCAATATCAAGGACAGCGCCAGCTCTCATCTCCAGTCACCATAAAGACGGGAGAGCCGCCGCGCTTCTTCAGCCCAATCGAGTTGACACTGCCTGTCAAAAGTTTGTCGATGCTCGACAGTCTGCAAAGTCAACTGGTCTCAATTAAGACCAGACGGCATGACTCCCTAGTCGTGTCCGAATATTATAATCTCGATCGATATGGCGAGTTCGTTGCGTGTGTTGCCCCTGCTGCCGTTGGCCGCTTGTACCAATACACTGCTGAGAACACACCCAGCGCGACCGGCTACTCCAAGCACCTTGAGGACCTGCGCACGCGGTGCGTGTATATCGATGACGACCAATCGACTCAAAATCCGGACCCTGTCCTTCTCGGCAGCGTCTATCCTGCCACAAGCACTGCGGACAACCTGCGCGGAGGCTCACACGTGCTCACGCTCGTTGGACCTCTCTACAAATACTTCGGCAATTACTATCGGGTGCAACCTGCAACAGCATCGGACTTGGTTCTGGACAAGTCGCCCAACTTGCGACCGCCCATCCCGATGTTGAACACCGTTGGTGATGTGAGGATTGCCAGCGTCAACCTGCTGGTACGTTATTATCCCTTAGCGGACTGATCCGGCCGCGAGCCCGCTCCGCCCATGGCCTGATTCGTGGCCCCCACGGCCGCTCTCCTCACCGACTCGCCCATCCGCCCGCACACAGAACTACTGGGTGACCGTTGGCACGAGCAGCAGCCTTCGTGGCGCCGATAGCCAACTTGAATTCGACAGACAAGCTGCTAAGACGGTACTGGCACTCACCACGATTGACGCCGATGTCTACGGTCTGGTCGAGCTCGAGAACGTGCTCGGTAACCTCGCGGCCATCGACCTTGTCGGACGGCTCAACGCCGCCAATCCGTCGCGAACATACCTCGCTGTATCAGTCGAGGCAGCGTATGATATGATCGGCGGAGATGTCATCAAGGTGGACATCGTCTTTGATTCTAACAAGTTGCAGTTACTCGGAGCCTCCATCTTAGAGGACACGTTGGTTCCTGCACAGGTGGCCCTGTCCGAAGAGGGGATCATCTTCGACGGCAGGTCGCGTGTGCCACTGGCTGCTAGCCTGCGGCACCGGCAGAGTGGCCATGACCTCACACTTGTGGTAAACCACTTCAAATCGAAGGGAGGCAGCGGACCCGGTCAAGATGCTGATCAAGCGGACGGTGCTGGAAACTTCAACCACGTCCGCACGCTATCCTCGCAGGCGCTGCTCGACTGGCTCGATACCACGCCAACGGGCTTCAGCACCGAGAATATCATCATTATGGGTGATCTCAACGCCTATGCAATGGAGACACCAATCACGAGCCTCACCGATGCCGGCTTCCGTTCCGTCTCAACCGATTATTCGTACCTTTTTGACGGTCAATTCGGCTCGCTCGACTACATCTTTGTCGCAAAGAAGATGAAAGTGCGCAGTGCTGTCACTTGGCACATTAACGCAGATGAGCCTGACCTGATCGACTACAACCTTGACTATGGTCGCAACTCAAGCATCTTTGATGGCACCGTCCCGTACCGCTTCAGCGATCACGATCCAGTCGTCGTCGAGCTGGATCTCAAGAGGAATTGGTTCAGCAGAATATTTTGCTGGTGCGTGTGAACGATGCTCTTGTGAGACATGAGAGAGAGAAAGGAAAGGGGGGAGCGAGCAGCAGGGTAATCATATCTCCTCTCTTGGCTTCTGGCGCCTACCATCAAAGCAGCATTTGACGTTGCCAGGTCTAAGTATTCCTGTTCTTAGGATTCTTAGGTCAACCTCTTCCTCCTTCCCTCCTTTTCCCTACCATACCGCACGCATGCTGCCAACCAACTTGTGGCTACTCGTAGTAGCGTCGTGGAAGCCGTGATCGTGTGGGGGGGGGGGGGGGCAAAAAAAAATACACAATCTGAAAATGCCTAGCTACCTTTGACTAGAGGCTCTCCCGTTTCGCTGTCGTAGCGGGCTACGAGTAGCTTCTTGCACCAGTTGCCAGCTGAAGTCTCCGTTTCGTGAACCTACTTACATAAGTGGTGGTCAATGGGGGCCTCGCGCCCCCCTCTCTCCATCGCGGACACCCCCCGGGGTGCAAGGTGGGGAAGGGAAGAGGGCGTCGCTACGAGGAAACGTTCCAGTGCAACGTGTGAGGCGAGAATTTTAAAAGGTTTTTTTACGGCACCCCCCGGGAGCTATCCCCCGAGAGCTCTCGGGGAATTTTCGCGGTCCCCCAAGAGCTATCGGGGGGCGTTGGTTGGCTCCTTGGGGGGTAACACATATTTCCGCGCGGCCGTCGCCGTCGCCGTCGGAGTCGGAGCCCGGATGGGACGTCAGGCTGATATCAGGTCCTGATATCATGATATCAGGTCCTCTTGACCTGATACCTGATATCAGGGGGGCTAATAAAACAAAACTCCTGAAGAGAAAAAACAAAAAAAACAGGAGGGGAACGTGGCGCGTGGCGGGAAGAAAGAAGGACACACGCGGGAAAGTCTCCGCAATGGCCAGCGACGGTGGCGGCCATGCGCCGGCCATGACCGACGCTTGGGGCACAGAGGATGTGGATACGCTCGAGGGCAGTGCTCTCGAGTGGTCCACAATAGAGGAGGTGGCTGGCCGCGCCAAAGTGGTGCGAGCCAAGGCTTGTCTGTTGTGCGGCCACACGTACTCTGGGGGGCCGTTCAACATACGTCAACACCTTGACGAGAAGCTGCCATTGAGGAACGTGAAAGCATGCAAGCCGCTCCCCGAATTTCGGACGCGGCACGCCACAGTAGTCGCGGAGCTGCGTCGCCGAGCGCGGGAGGCCGAGATGCACAACAAAATCAAGGAGGATCGCCTCAGGAAGCACGCGGAGGGCCGCTGCTGCGCAAGCGCACACGAGAGCGGCACTTCAGCATCGCCTATCCCCCTCAACTCACCTGTCCCTTCTCATCCATTCATGGCTGTCACATCAGACGATGTTTGTGAGGCATGGGTGAAGGTGATGGTGAAGCGAGCCCTCCCCCTTGACCTCATTGATGACCGCCTGTTCCGTGAGGCTGTGGCCGCAACAGCGGAATTTGTTGGTAGGCAATGAGGTGCGGCTTCCATGCATCACTCAAAGAATTTTGCCGCGCGTCGACGATGATCTCGACCGGACCGTTCGCCGCAAGGTAGAGGGGCTAGCCGAATTAACAGGCGTGACAATCATCTCTGACGGTTGGACAAATGTGACCCACCGGCCGATCATCAATTGCTTGGCGTCGCTTCCCCTTGGCTCATACTTCCTTGCAGCAGAGGATGTGTCTGGCGCAACAAAAGACGCGACTTTCATCAAGAATTTCATTGTTAAACATGTACGGGCCTTTGGGAGCGAGCTTGTCGTAGCCATTTGCATGGATGGTGCGTGTACTGCGTCATTCCCATTGATTGCGGCTGAGCTTCCGCACGCCTTCTCATTTATTTGCCCAGCTCACAGCCTTGACTGCTTCATGAAGAATGTGTGCAGTGACAAGGCGAAGGTGCGCATCAAGGGTATCACCGATCGCGAATTCATGTGGGGAGAAGCTTTCCTGGCAATAGCTGTGTCGCAAGTTCGTGAGGTGGTCGGTTTCATCTGTGCGCATCAAAAGACCCTCGCGCGCTACCGTGCATTGTGTGAAGAGGTGCCCAAGACTGACCGACCTCAGGGTGGCATGGAGTTGCTGAAGGCCTGCGAGACGCGCTTCGCTTCGACGTTGCTGATGATGATGAGGTACAAGAACGTCCATTTTGTGTTGAAGCGGCTAGTGATTGATGCAGACTATGTGCAGTGGGTTGAGGCGCAGCCACGCGAGAAGCGGGACAAAGCGCAAGCAGCAAAGCGCATCATACGCAATGACGATCTGATGGAGTCCATCAACACAGCGATAGCAATCCTCGAGCCGGTGTATCGACTCCTTAGGCTGTGTGACGGCAAGCTGGGCGCAAATCTTGGTAAGGTAGATGGATATATGTTGCAGATTGACACGCACCTTCGGACAGGCACTATTCACTATTCCCGGCTTGGATGCACAAAAGAGGCACAAGGTCCACGAACTATTCATGGCTAGATGGGAATTCTTCCATGTCCCAGTCATGACAGCTGCATATTGTCTCGAGCCTGAGTTCTGTCGTCGCAAGTTTTCGTCAAATGAACAGAAGGAACTGAGGATGTGTTTTCGGCAGATGGCGACTGGCGACACGGGAGCACCCTTACCCGGATATATTGGCTGAGTATTCGGACTTCCAAGAGGCTTGCATCAGTGGCTTCCATGATCTTAATAATGAAGTGGCATTCTCCAATCGCGCTCGAGTGATGGCTTCGTACAAATGGGCGAACATTTATTTAGCGTCATGGCCTCATCTTCAGTGGGCTGCTTGCCGTTTGCTTGCGCTTTCGTGTTCTGCTTCGGGATGTGAGCGGTCGTGGTCTGTGCAAGACTGGATCCACTCAAAGAAGCGCAATAGGCTGGGTGCATCCACGGTGGAGAGGCTTGTGAGGTGCCACACAAATCTTGTGCTTGAGGATTTGCTGAAAGATTGGGAGTCACACGTGCTGCCTTGGGACCTAGAGATGATAGTGGAGGAGCCCGATGACGAGTGATATGTTGTTATATGTCGTAAGCGTACACTACCTTATAATCATTATAACATTACAATACCCTTATAATACTAACCTGATATTGAACCTGATATCAGGCTGATATCAGGCTGACATCAGGTATAAGGCCGGCGAGCCCTTACGACCTGATACCTGAATTGGGGTATTTTCCGAACATCCTGCCGAAAGACCCCCGGTGTTCTGTGCTGATCTCTCATACCAGAACCGATGGGGAGCGTATTGAGGCCCTCGTTTGCCCCGTACCAATGGCCAATGGAATGGCCAATGAATGGTGGCCTCCGCACCCCCCTGGTGAATAGTGAGTGACCGGGCTTACCGATAAACCCGCACGGACTAGGGGCAGCACTCTAAACTACTATCTTTAGATTTCGCTGAGACCGTCCGTTTGTCCCTTCTTCTCCTTCTCTTCCTTCCTTGGACTCTCTCATCTCTCCCCACTCTGCAAGAGAGAGAAGGAGAAGAAACAGTGATGGAAGAGAAGAAAGAGAGCTCGCCCGACGGATATGAGGGAACGGGGGGCGCGATGAGAAGAAGAGAGGGGGAGGGGGGGGCGAGCCTCTCCAGGAAAAGGGTTCCAGAACATTTTCTTGTTGTTCGGCCGAGATTTCTTATGTCTCCCCGACCCCGATATTAGACTACACAGAGAGACAGGGAGAAGAGGGAGGAAAGGACGGAGACGGAGAGAGGGTAGGAGAGGAGAAGAGAGAGAGAGGAGAAGAGAGAGAAGAAGAGAGAGGAGGGCGAGATGGAGAGAAAGCAAGAGGAGAGAGAGGGAGGGAGAGAGATGAGAGAGATGAAGTGTGCGAGCACAAGAGAGAGAAAACGAGAACCAGACCGAGAGAGAGAGAGAGAAGAGATGCGATGAAAAGCCGTAAATAAAGGCGACTCTCTCGCGCAGTGCGGCGCGGGCCTGAGACTCCTCTCTCCCCTCCCCCTCTCTCTCTTCTCTCTCGCCCTCCTCCTCCCCCTCCGCCTCCGCGCTTCCCCCCCTTCCGCGGGCCGGATGCCCCCCTCCCCCCCGCCCTCCAAGCTCACCCCCCCCGCCCCTCCCGCGAGGTGCTTCCCCACTCTCGCCAAGGCAAATGCCTCCGCCGTGTCGGCCGCCTCTGCTGCTGCTCTCTCCTCTTCCTTCTCCTCGTGGGAGGCTCTCTGCTTCTCGAGGCGCTCCTCGCTGCGACAGACACATCGGCTTCACCCCAGCCAGCCAACCAGACGTCGGCGGCGCATGAGCGAAAGAGCGTGAGGAAGAAGCTGGACATGATCGTGGTTACCTCCTGGTCCGCACTCGGCATCTTGCTTCTGGTCGGCCACCTCGCGAGAAGGTACTCCAGGCTGTTGCGAGCGCTCCACCTGCCCGCCTCCGTCGTGGGGGGCATCGTCGGATGGCTCTTCTTTGCCGTCTGCGACGTGACGGGCGCGGGGGTCATCATGGAGGAGTGGTTTTCAGTCGGTTGGGATGTGCTGCCAGGCTTCTGCACCAATATTGTCTTCTGCTGCCTCTTCTTGGGTACACCCGTGCCAAGCTTCGCGGATGTGCTCGCCTCGCCCCGGAGAGAGCAGGCGAGCCGAGTATGCTCCTTGCTTGTCAATCATGCAACCTCCCCCTATTATGCACCGCCCCCTATTCGCACTAAGACGCCGTATGCCTGCCGTACGGTGTGCCGCAACATCAGCCTACCCGCATCGCCTCTATCTGCAACATTGGAACCGCCGCCCATCTACGCATGTTGTGTGACCTGTTGATTGCTATTTCCCCTCGATCCTGAACAGCTCATATATGGCCTTATTGTCGTCTTTGGCCAGTATTCCGTCTCGTGCTTGCTCACAATGATTTGCCAGTTGATCGACCACCGGTGAGCGCTAGCCAGATGCTCGCCCTCTGCCCCAGCAATCGTGACTCGCACGACGCGGTACCCATTAGGGCGCAGCACCCCGTCGTCACTTGCGCTGTGATGCACTACCTGCCGGTTTACAACTGCGCAGGTTACGCGCTCCGTTCGCCACTATAATGCCATTCGGATATGCCGGTGGGCCCGTCGTAGCGGAAGCTATGAAGGACCTCTTTGCAGCTGACTCGTTCGATTACACCGATGGCTATCCGCTCTCCCTGCTATCGGCCACCGTCGGCATGTTTGCGGGCGTCATTCTCGGAGCTATCCTCGTCAATCTGGCCCCACTCAGCACACCTTTGGGAGGCGCACGAGGCGCGCCGCCTGGGCGCACTGCGACAGGGGATGGCATGTGTTGTGCTAGCTCCGCAACCGCGGCAGCTCGCCCCCGCACCACCTTGGTGCGGAGGCTGCGCAAGTCCATGGCCGACTTGGCGGCGACTGCCCCCGACTCGGACCACTATCCCTCTCGGGTGCGTCCCGCAGCCACGGCAATGAGGTGGTTTTGCAGCCCATCGAAGAAAGACGAGTTGGGTTGGGAAAGTGCGGTCCCCGCCTGCTGCTGCGGATTGTTCGTGCCGAATACCAACGCTTACACGTCCTTTGCTCTCGCGCCACAACTGTGCCTTGCAGATGCGTGAGCATGTCGGTGTGATGCATCAGACCGTGTCCGTGGAGTCAGTCGACTCGCTGGCCTTCCACTTGTGTATCACCTCGCTCACCCTCTTTGGAGGCTACTTGATGCGTATTCCTGTTGTGTTGATTGAGCAACTCTTCCCCACCGGCAGCTTTTGGGAACGGTCAAACTTACTATCGGTAAGAGATCTCACATCGTGCGGGCACCTCGCTAGTGCGGCGTATGAGGCGGCCACCACACGCGGCACATCACATGCTCTCGCTCTTCGCCACCTGTCGCGCCGTGCTCCTTGAGCCAGAGTTTCTCCTTCCTCCTTCAGGTCCTTCCTCTCTTTCTCTTTTGCCTCCTCGCCGGTCTTCTCATACAATCGATCATCGACTCGACAATGACCGACAAGACAAATGGTCAAAGCTTCATTGACCGGCAGACAATCGTACGCATCTCGAACACATCGCAGGTGGACAGAGGCACTGCTGCACAAGACCCGACAGCCAGCTCGGTGATCCCTCTCACTAGTCGCATGCGTGTACCCCATTCCAACTAGGGTGTGCCGACTAGACTTTGGCATCTTGCTATGAATCTCAGGATATTCTGATCGTCACCGCCATCGCGCGCCTCGGCCGCAACGGGCTCCCACCTGGCATCGTCGGCCTAGGCCCCTTCTTCAGTGTCATCGCCCGCTCTGGGATTCCTTTCTTGCTCGTTTGCGCAGGTGGGCTTGTGTGGGGCGTACTGTCGTTTTGGTACGTGGCGCCGCTGCTCCTCCCCGACTTTTGGGCCGAGAGAGCTCTCGTCGAGTTTGGGGTTTCAATCGGAGCCACCTCCACGGGTATGCTCCTTCTGCGGATGGTCGATCCTGACAACTCCACCCCTGTACTGCGAGATTTCACGTGCAAGCAGATTTTTCACGTCCTTATTACTGGGGGAGGCTTCTTTGACGTGCTCGTTCCCATCCCACTCACCTCGACGAGCGATTCGTGTCTACCCTTATTGATTGCCACGATTGTTCTGATCGGAATTTGCCTCTGCTTTCATCCGACCTTGCACCGGCGCATACGCGCGTGCTTGCCAGGTTCCAGCACTGCGCCCGTACTCTCGCGGACCGCTGCCGCTCGGACGGCCGAGATGGCTTTGGCGGTTGAGGCAGTCCGAGGAGCCTACGTTCCCGCCGACGATAGCCATACTGACTTGAGCACACGAGCAGCGCGTAGCTCGCACGGGGGTGTTACCTGGGAGAACATCGCAGCCCGCGGGACGGGGAGCGCCGACGAGTCAGTACCCGGGCGAAATGTTGGCGGTGCAATGGAGGACGTCGGCGAGGTCGCCGCCAGATTAGGCCAACGAGAGCCCCTCGGCATCGCAGGATGGAGGCGTTCAGAAGGGGTCGATTGGTTTTGAAGCTGATGCCTTGTGACGTTGACTCCATCTTTCGTCCAGCAGCACGGTGGTTTCCACGGGACTGCGCAAATCTTCTTCATGCTCGCTCCCCTTTACCGAAGTGCTTCGGCGTGACGCATTCTTTCTCTTCTAGAGCCGGATAGTCCACGGGTAGGCGTCTTCAAAAGGCTCACCTTCTGTACGGGTCGTCCAGCCTTGGACCTGGCCAACCGGCCCATGTGCTTCATACCTTGCGCGCGCATATTGTAACAGCATCCCTCACTGTCCATTTATGCCGGGATGCCGAGCAGCAAATGTGCTACTTTCCACTCCGGTGCTCCTCGATCATTTATGTAAATTGTTGATTTCGCACTCCAAGCCATCTACCAAACGCTGCGAACACTGCGAGCGCGCACGCTATCGCTATCGCTGCTCCTACTTATGACGCTTCGTTTAAATGGTTCGTGTTGTGCCGCGTGCACACGGCTGATCTCTTGCGATCCGCCCGCTGCTTTATATAGCCACAAAGGCCTGCAGGCTGCCATCGTCATCGTGCGCGTAACAGCAAGCTAGAAGATTCACGTGCTTTATGCTTTCCTTCTTCACTTCGCGCAGCCAACGCCTAAGCAAAAGCAGCACGAAAAGCTTCCGCCGTATAAGTAGTTAAAAAGCACGCGCTGACGCCTAAAGTTACAACACCTTTCCCCGATACGCTGCGTGATGTGCTACATGCTACATCGGAGTGTACCGGCTCCCGTTTCTGCTATTCGCTTGCGTCCGCCCTACGTAGCTGTCGCACCTGCTGCGGCGCCCATCGGGATTTGGTTGGGCGGCCTACGTAAGCGAGCACACTGCATGGGAGGGGGGGGATGGGGATTCTTGGGGCTGCTCTGCGCCTTGGCTTCTCCTACCTTGCGCTGTACCTCCCACCACGCCGCCGACAACAATATGCGTTCGGCACCCGAAGCAAATGAACGATCACCGAATAAATCAATAGTGGTAGTAGGGTGTACAAACTCACGGCAAGCTGCCCAAGGAGCAGATATCTAGGAGGCGTCCTCGAATCTCTCAGAGGCGGGCCCGTCACGTTGCCAAGCTTGCGCTGCCGGTGCCGAGTTCATCTCACTGTCGATTGCACAAAGTAGCGCCTCAGCAATGTCGTCCCGCTGCACCGCCACGTGAACCACGTGTAGCACGTCTGTGCCCCCCCTCCAATACAAAAGCGCGTGGGTAGCTGCCCGCGCCGCATCCTCAACAGGTGCTCCCCGTGCACCTGCTCCAAGTAACGGGATTGCCAAGCTGGATATACTCGCCTCGGCAGCTGCTGTGAGGGCGGAGTGATACGTAGAAACCATTAGCCTCCTCCACGCTCCGACACGTCCATCTTCACCTGCTGATGTGTAGGCTGGCGCATGCGGATACACGGGCGCAACTGCGTGCACCACATATTGATAGCTGTCAAGGAGCTCACCTGCTGCCGGCGTGCAGACTGCATGCCCCACCCGGCACCGCTCTCCTAGGTCCCCTCCTCTCTGATACGGCACGGCGTGCGCCAAGCGTAACAGCTCTGCACCTCCAAACTCGTGCACAAGCCCATCAACAGTCTGGCACGGATAGACGATCGCACTGGCGCGGGCGCCTGGCAGTCGCGCCTCCGCCTCTGCGGGCGTGAATTGCGTGCCGTCCAGCCGCTCGTTGGCAGGCGTGACGAGAGCAGCGGACTCGACTGGCGGGTGCGAGACGATGCACGGCGTCAGCACGAGCTCGAGCCGGCGCAGCGCACCACGCACACCACGAGAGCTCCAGCAGCCTACCCTCTGGTGGAGCTGCAGCCGTCGCATCCCAGCTGCATTCATTCATACCACTCCGTCGCTCCTCCTAAAGTATTAACTACATGAAGCAAATTTATGAAGAAAACGTCGCGTTGGCGACGAACTACTCGTGGTCGCTCTTCACACCTTGATCTCCCTAAATATGGGGGAGACGGTCGCCAAGCACCCCAGATACGGTGGATACGCTCCGGCCTCGAGGAGGCTGGCATCATCAAGAGGAGGAGAGGAGGAGAGGAGGAGAGGAGGAGAGGAGGAGAGGAGGAGAGAGGGGGAGCGTTAGAACTTCTAGCGTCGTATCATCTTGTCAGCTAGCATTCCTAGCCACATACACCGGACGAGCCATGCGCCAACCATCGCGGGGTAGGGGCTCCGTTGCCGTCGAAGGGCTACGGTCTACGGTCCCGCAGCACTAAGGTTATACTAACACAACAATAACAATAAAACTCTGACGCTCCCCCATCGCCAAAGGCGAAACCCTGATTCTCCCAATCGTTGCCATTCCCGAGAAAGGTACAAGCTTACCTTCGAGGCTGAAATGTGCTCAAGCGTCAAAGACATAGGCCAGCAACAATTCTTCGCCTAAGTCGGCGGCGATCCAAACCTGTAACATTCCTGCGTCGTGACCCAGCACCTGGTTACCTAGTTGAGGTTGAATGAAGTGGAGGCTATTACCAAGCAAGTGACATGAAACATGAAGTCAGAGAATGGGGCATGCGGGGTTAAATCCAAGATGTTGGATTAATTTGATGTTCCCAGCGCGAGGTTGCGAAATTTTACGAATTTATTCTTCTCAAGCGCCTTGGTCATCATATCAGCGATCTATCTGATCTTCAGTCGATATCCACATCGGTATGGAAACACGATACACGATCGAGATATTGTTTGCGACCAAACCAGATCCAATTCCAATTGTCGTAGTGTCGAGTGCGTCCTTTTACGCCAGGGTTCTTGATGGACGCAACGGTAGCTGAGTTATCGCAGAAGATTGTTGCCGGGAGTTTATATTCGGCTTCGAGAAACTCGAGAACATTGAGTACGAAGCGAAGGTCTTTAGCAGCATTGGTGTAGGCGGCGATTTCGGCCTCAGCGGAGCTTTGTGGAATAATCTTGAGTTTGCGAGCGGAGTATGAGATAGCGGCACCGCAGTATTTGATGATGTGGCCGGCGAAGGGCGTCGGTGAACTCCCCCATGATGCGTCGGAATAAACTTCAATGTCCGGACGGTTGGTGCAACTCGAGGTTCCCTTCTTTTGTTACATCCTTTTCGTCTATTTGGGTACAAAATTTGTATTGACCCCTAACATAGACACTATTCTCTTCCGTACACCATACCGATGTTTATCTCGGTATTTGATGGTGGGGATGATTATGAAACGTATCATAAGGAATATGAATACACACAATGCAATCGCCCCAAGAATAGTCAATACCAACTAGGGGTTGGCAGAAATATCCGGATATATCCATTGGATATTTGGGCAGATTTTGGCAGGATTAGATATCTCCCGGATATTTGGGTGGGAGCCTTGGATACTTGACGGATATTTGGGTGGTCGAGGGGCGCCTGAGCGAAAACAAAACCCCCAATCAAGAAAACAAAACCATTGAGGGTTGAGGGGCTCGTGGCTTGCTAGGGGGTCACCAGCGAAGTCCCATAGAAAGTAGATAGATGGTGGATACGTGAATATAGTGGCTAAATATGTAATATTGTAGATGATTGCGACAGACATAGACTGCGGGCAAGACGATGCGCAGAGGTGAAGGCCTGCTCCTGCCTCCTACTCCCGCCCACCGCCCCCAGGCCCCAGGCCCGCTGCCATCACGCCACACGGCAACGACTTCGCAGTGTTGGAACTACGTCATATTAGCATCCTAGAATTTTTATTGTGCCCAGACACCTAAAACAGTCGCTATCTAATAGATCCCCATCTTGAAACCGAAAAACTCGAACGCGAAAAGCGATTTTTTTGTATACGAATGTTGAAGACTACGGTCATTGACGTTCAACGACCCACGGGCAGATTCACACATACAGACTCACAGGGCACCTAAGACGCTCGACCCAGTGGATTGGGGCCCTACTCGGCATTCCCTACTACTTTGCCGCAGGGATCTACCCGCGAGCGACGAAATCACGCTCGCTATGGCCTACTGAAGTCGGGCCCCAGAGGCCCTTTCGAGCGCTGGCAACGCGACCTGCAGTGGGGGTACATGGCGCCCGCGCGCGGGTGCTTCCGCGGCGCCTGCGGCCACCTTAGACCAGAATCCGAGGCCTGACGCCAAAAAAGAGCCCTCACAACGAATTGCTGCCCCCCCACACCAGCTGGCATGCTGACGAGGGCGTCTCGTACAGCGAGAGGCCGGCATTTGCCGGCCCCTGGACGATCGCCAACGCGATGGACCCCACCTGGACCGCGACGGGAGTAGGCAGCGCACCCATGCCGATGCAGGCCCGGCCATCTCGATCCCTCTGGCCTGCCTTCCAGAGGAGCCCTGGCCGGTGGCCCATCGGACACCCCTCTCCGAGGCGCCATCGCAGTGGACCGAAGTCCGAAGAAGCCCTCTTCACAGTCGACTTGAGCACAGAAGAAACCGGGCGTTTACGGGAGAATCAAGTGTTTTATTTTCGTTGATCCTATCATTAAAATACGTTTGTTTTGACCTCTATTATCACGGTCATATAGGCTTGATATGACCGTTGGTCGCTCACATGACATCGCACGGGCCATGCTACGCACAAACATCACAAGTATGTGACGCTCGACGCCATTGATGCAAAATTTTGATCGATCGGAAGTGCGGCAGATCACCGTCGCCGTCGCGCAACGCGCAACGCAAACTCCAGACGCTGAAGGTGATCACGCACACGCGCACACTCGCAACGTCATTACAGGGCGTGCAAGCTGGCACACAACCAGCGGGATTGTAATGTGCGCTGCAACTACGCTGGGTGCCCCCGCGACCCGATCGCTTGGGGTCTCCGCAAGGATACCAATTATGGAATCGCTCGGCGCGCTCGCCAGGCGCCCGAGCACTTGCTAACCCCACGGCTGTCGGGCGCTGTTAAGTGGGTTGTCAGGGCAAACCTGGGCACCCAAAGCAGGGAGATGATAGGGGAGACTCTCAGGGGGAGGGGGGCGGACCGTGGCGAGGCTTTGGCCGTTGATAATGAGGCGGCAATGAGGCTAACATTTTCCGTTGTCTTCCCCCCCCCCTCCGAAGACTACACGGTAGTCTTTAAGACTACGCGTTTGCGCAACCGTAATGGGCGCCTGTGGAGCGTGTGGAATGCATGCGTGAGAGTAGTGGTAATGGGCCCTAGCCGCTAGCCAATAGGAGCGCAAGGCTGCGCGCGCGGGCCGCCGAGCATCGAGAATATGATCAAATTTAGCGCCTAGTAGTATTTATTATCCCGTATTTACACGAGCACACTCTCGCCCACTCGCACCGGGTGAGGGCTCGCGATGAGGTGTGACAGCTTACACACGAAGTCGTTGGCTGCTCTCGCCCCGCATCGCCGAGCCGAACGGCTCCGGCTCGCCCCAACCGACCGGCGCAATGCGCACTGCCTGCTTGTGCTTGCCCACCCCGTCGGGAGCGTTGGGATGCAAGACGAGCTTGAGCGCGAGCGAGTACCTCGGCCTCGACCCGGCGCAGCGATGCGGCGCACTCATGGCATGAGTCACGTCTTGGTCCATGAGGCAAACCCTCCCCGGTGCGGGCTGCACATCGAGCACCCGTCCCGTCGGCAAGTCCAGGAAGCGGGTGGGCGCACCCCACGCAGCTTCCCACTGCGGTGAAAGGTAGATGAGGGCAGTGACGAAGCGTGGCTTCCCTAGCGCGCGATTGGGATATCTGCCAAAGGCGTCCGTCCACGGCGAAGGCGGAAGTAGCATAGGGTCGGCATCGATGTGCCAGCTGAAGGCACCGTCCCCATCCGCGGCCGTCGGCGCGTTTGCGGCGATCTGTGTGATTGATCCGCCAAAGCAGGCGTCGCTCATCCGACTCACGATGATGGGCGTGGCCGAACTGGCCACATCGGCTGGTCGAAGACCCGCGTTTGCACTTTCGAGGAAGCGTGCTAGGCGCGTCTGAAGCTCCACAACGGCAGCTGGGGGGTTGTCCTCGTCGCAAAGCCGTTCGAGCGCCTCGGGGCTAAGGCCAACGCCCCCGGCGGTGTTGGCGGTGTCCCCCTCCAAGTCGGCCGATCCTTCCTCGTGCGGCACATCGGACAGCCCACCGTGCAACCACACCCGCGGGTCGGGGCCCTCCTCGGGATGCCACGGCTCGCCGCCACTCGCTAACCCCAAGCCCTCTGCGCTGATGGCGGCGAGCAGTCGTTCTCGCAGACCCTCATCGACGAGACCGTCAACCGCGACTACTTCGCTCACATCGAACCACGAGTGCGCTCCGTAGGACACGTCCCCTCCATCGATCGTGGCGTGCATCACCTTGATGGCCCTCCCGGCATCCCACCTGCCGTCACAAGCGACAGACTCATCGCCGGTGGAGAGCATGGCCAATGGCACACGCAATCGCCACTCGGCCACGTGTCGTGCTCGAGCCGCATCCAGTATCCATGGCAAAGTCTCGGCGCGCACGCTCGGATCTGGTCGGGCGCTGCAAGCGCACACCACCACCCCCTCGGCTTGGATGAGGTCGAGCGCCTCACTCACGGTGCGCAAGAGGTACTCACATGACTCGGCGGCTGCGCTGTCAGTATCCCTTGCTGCAGCCTGGTCGTCCACTTCCCTGGCGTCGGAGCCGACGCAGCCCAAGCCCACCCACTCCGCGCCCGCAAGCCCTGCGAAGAGGACCACACGCGCATCCGTCCCTTCGATGCGCTCCGCGATAAGCTCCCATCCCACCTCTGCGGCGGCGTCTTGTACCGCAGCGGCCTCGCCGTCGTCAAGACCGGACATGAGCAGGCGCGGCTGCTGAAGTTTCCACGTGCACATGCAAGGGTTGCCTCCCCTCCTGCGCAGATTCGACGTCGACGCTTCCACCGCGTTGTTGCTAGCCATCGCGAGCTGCGTTGCTTGAACTCCGACCCCCTCAAGTTTGGTAATCACTTGTGCAGGTAGCACATCCTGGTCGTCGAGACGCGCCACGAGCTGCTCGGGCCCAAACTCGCAGTCAATCGGCCAGCCGTCCTCGCCGTGTACGGTTTGGTAGGCTGCAGCACCTTGCTCCGTCTCGTGGAGCCAGACGACCTGATAGCCTCGGATGACACCATGCTCGCAGTTGTGTGTCCAGACCACCTGCACGTTGTCGGCCCGCGCGAGCCTGTACCGCTCGGGGCTCCCGTCACCGACAGGGACATTATCAACCAGCCAGGTACCCACCTGGGCAGAACACGGCAGGCCGGCGGAGAATGGGCATGAGGGGGCCGAGTGGAGTCGAAGACAGCGAAAAGCGAAAGCAAGCCAGTTGGAGAGGGAGAAGAGAGCCAAGGGAGTGGTGGAGAGGGAGCCATGGAAGGAGGAAAGTGATGGGTGAAGAGAGGAATGGACGAGTGGGTGAGAGAGTGTGTGGGCGGGTGAGGGTTTCTGAGGGACAAAAATAGAGGAAGTAGAGGGGTAGACCACGAGAGCAACACAGCGAGCGCGCGCGCGCGAGAGAGAGAGTTGGTAGGCATGCCTGGTAGATGAGAAGGTCTCCGCTCTCCACCCGCGCGCTCAGGTGCTCCTCGCCTCGCCCTCCGTCCTGCCACTCAAGCACCGCTCGTGCTGGCCTTCCGCGTCCTGCCTGCGCGACCGCCCTTCCCCCGCAAAGCACGGCCGAGAGGCTTAGCGCAGCCGAAAGGCTCATCACCCCAACCGCCGCCGCCGTCGCCATCGCCGACTGCTTCAGTCGACGAGCAGTCTAACTGTAGAGTAGTAACATTGTGTCGAATCTCGACACGTCTCTCCCCGTCCCGAGTTTTTTTTGGAGACAATTAGGTCGCGTTCCGTCGTTCCGTCGATCCATCGAACGTGGAACGGACTCGATTGAATGGCGACCGTGTATAGTCAACCCCGCTCGTCAAATTATTTTATACTTGGTTGACCCATGGGGGGGCACGAGCCCCCCCCCCTCTCCACTCCTCCCCTGCCATGGCCATGGGCCATGGGCCATGGGCAAGGCTAGGGCTAGGGCTGAGTTAGACCCATTACCCATTAACAAGTAAGTGCCATTAACCAGCACTAACAACCCATGGCCCATGGCCGGCGCAAACCGCAAACCACCTAAGTAACACCCATGAGCGCTGGGCTCATGGCCCCTAACAAGTTAACAAGTTGGGGCCCCCAACCCCAACCCTCAAGAGTCAAGAGCTCACTTACAGGCCACATGTCACATGTCGCACACCGCACACGTCTTTTCCAGCCGCCAGCCGCACCATCGAAGGCACTCGTGGGAGTGCGCTTCGTCCTGCCTGCCCCTTGCGCTGGCAGAGGGCGGATCTCATCTTGGGGAGGGGGGCGCTTTCGGGGGGCCATGGCGCCGTGGCGCCGTGGGGAGGGGGGGGCCTCGACAGCGACGCACGCGCTGACGAGCGAGGGGAGGAGAGGGAGGGAAAGTGAATGAGGATGCGGACATGCCCGGCTGGGGTTGTGGTGGCGCTGGCGGGCTGGCGGTGCCTTGGCCTTGGGACGGGCCGCCGCGCGTGCGGGTGCGCGCGGGCTCACCTCGACGGCTCCTTGCCATCTTCTCGATGAGGGAGTGAGTGAGGCAGTGAGGGTGAGAGCCGCCACGGGCGCCGGGCGCCCCGCGACCCCCCCCCCCCCCCGCGCGCCCTCCCCCCTAGAGTTTCGCACAAGTTGCGCATATGGGCTATTTTGGGGCCCAAATTTCGCGAAAGTTTTTTGCCCATAAAAGTGGCCCAAGTTTCGAAATGAGTTTCGCGAAACTCTGACCTGGCCCTAGCCATTGATTGCCATCCCTACAAGTAGTTCTGATCTTTCATGTAAACATGAAATCAAAATTTCTCGTGAGCTCGTGAGTGAGTAGCTCGCCTCTCCCACCTCTGATAGTTGTCCTTGGCGGATCAGGATCAGCTGGTCAGTCTGAGTCAGTTTTATTACTACGTAAACTGGGAGGGGGCAGTGCAGGGGCGCGGCGGGGAGGGGGAAGGGGGAGGGGGTGTCAGGTGGGGAGTTCCCCAGGGAGAGGGGCGCGGGGGAGGGGGAGGTGATGTGATTGCAAGTCATCACAACCACTCATGTGCACGCCGTGCGTGCGTCTGCCCCCCGCGTGGGGGAATTCTGGGCGTGGTCGCGGGGTTGGAATCACGGGGACACTCACTCCGCCCCCCCCCCCCCCCGCAAACGCAAAAACCTCCCCATCCTTAAAAGTTTAGGTGATCCTGTACTTTAGTACTTTGATGAGTGGGTCGAACTTATACCGTCCACATGGGGGTAGTTGCCGAAAAAACAACCAAACCTGAGGTTGCACCCTCTTTGGCGTGGCGAGCGTGAGCGAAGGCGTGTGAGTGGTGAGTGGTAATAAGGGTGTGGTAGTTGTAGTTGTCTGTAGAGTATGTAGGACTGGGACGAAAGCTGGGTGAGGACGAGAACGAGGACGAGGGACGAGGGACGAGGGGCTACCCGGGCCGACCAGATAGAAAACCCACTGAGAGACAACGACAGACACACCAGACTCATACCAACAGTCTAACAGTCTCCACACTAACATATCTTCCCCACGAACTGACATGGGGAGAACAAACAAGGAAGATACGGAAGAGAATGCCGACAAGAGAGCGACGATGCGCGGGACCATCCGAAGGTGAATCGACAGTTACGCGGGCGGCGCATCGACACTTTCGTTCGGGGAGGGGCTCCGTTGCCGTCGATGGTCGATGGGCTTCCGTCACTCAGCACTAAGGTTATATTCACACAATAAGAAAACTCTAGCGCTCCCACGTCTTCACGAAGTTTTTCTACTCTCTATTCTATGCAGGAATTGTAATTAAAGTAGGTTGGGAGCGCACTGCGCTCAGCCGCGCAGCAGCGCCTCTCTCTCTCTCTCTCTCCCCCCCCTCACTCCCTCTCTCTCTCTCTCTCTCTCTCTCTCTCTCTCTCTCTCTCTCTCTCTCTCTCTCTCTCTCTCTCTCTCTCTCTCTCTCTCTCTCTCTCTCTCTCTCTCTCTCTCTCTCTCTCCCCCCCCCCCCCCCCCCCCTCTCCCTCTCTCTCTCTCCCCCCCCCCCCCTCTCTCTCTCTCTCTCTCTCTCCTTCTCTCTCTCTCCCTCCCTCCCTCCCTCCCTCTCTTTCTCTCTCTCTCTCTCTCTCTCTCTCTCTCTCTCTCTCTCTCTCTCTCTCTCTCTCTCCCTCTCTCCCTCTCTCTCTCTATCTCTCTCGCTCTCTTTCCCTCCCTCCCTCTCTTTCTCTCTCCCCCTCCTCTCCCTCTCTATCCCACCCACATAGCTCTTTCTCCCTCTAATAATTTGGTACCTCGTCTCTCCTTTCCTTCACCATTCTGGCTCCCTCTTTGATAGGTGCTCTCCGACGATTTTCTTGGGAGGAAGGGAGAGCGAGAGGGAGGGAGAGGGAGAGAGGGGGGGCGGGGAGGGGGGGGGGGGGAGAGAGAGAGAGAGACAGAGAGAGAGAGAGAGAGAGAGAGAGAGAGAGAGGACGAGAACGCCCGCCGCCGCCGCATCACGGCCTCTCTCTCCACTCCTCCTCCTCCCGACGCCGGTCCTCCTACCGTTTTCTCACCTTCCCACTCGATTCCTTTCAGATATGCCGACGTTCTCTTGCGAACCCCTCATCGCGCTTCGTCCCCCCGTTGCCCTGCCCTCTCTTTCTCTAATCCACACCAATTTCTTCTCTACTCTGGACTGTCGCCTCCGCGCGCGGATGCGTCCCGTCCTCCTCCTCCTCCTCCTCCTCCTCCTCCTCTCTCCCGCCTCCCCCAGCCCTCCCTTCGTCCGCAAGCTGCAGCAGCTGGTACTCCGCCGCCCCGCACCCCCACCGTCGCCTCCCATCTCTCCTCCCGAGCTTCCTCGCCTTCTCCTCTCCGCTCTCTCTTCTCTCTCTCTCTCTCTCTCTCCCACAAACTCTCTCTCCCGCTCTCCACAGCCTCTACCGCCTCTCTTCACGATATCCCCCAGCGAACAGGCGACCCAAAACGAGATCCAGGATGAGGTTGACCCGCCAGACACGCCGCCGCCTGAGGAAGCCTCGCCGAGCGCCGAGGAGAGGCCGCAGAACCTTGGGGGAAAGCTGTGGCTCGCGTTCGGGGGGTTGCTCTGCCTCCTCCTCTTGCTGCTCCGCTGGGTGGTGCCTCGACGTCTGCGTGCTAGCGGAATGGAGTGCAGCCATGCGTTCGTAAGTCTTTCCTACTCGCGCGGCCTCTCGCTCGGCCTAGCGAGGCTACGTGCCCTGCCAGAGGGCGCACTCGACACCATCAATGAGAATGGGCTTGGTATGTTCTTCCCCAGCAGACTGGAGCGGTTCGAGGCGGACGAGCTGGCGATCGACGTATCGCTGCGCGCGCTTGGCGCGCTGCTGCTATACCGGCGATACCGCACGACGCCTTGCGCCGGCGTCGACGCGCCGGCCGAGGGGCCGCGCCTGCTCACGCTGCGGCTTGAAGGTGGCCGGCTGACGCATGGCGCATGTGCGGCGGATGAATGGCATGGAGGCGAGCAGGCGCTGACCGAGTACCTGCTCTCGGTCAAGCGCGCCAGTGCAGAACGTGCATGCGAGATACTCATCGCCCACGCGCGCGTCGCCGGTGGCGAGCTCGGCGCGCGTGGTGTCGTGCCGTCAGCGCCGCTCACGCGCACACGTGCTTTCGTGCGCGCAGCGCTAACGCATACTCGGCTGCTCGCCGCGCCGCTCGAGCTGCGGTACGCCAACGCACCCTCCGACGTGCTACTCGTGATGAAATTCGGCGTTCTTGCTTTAGAGTTCGGTGACCCGCCAGCGCCGACGCTCGCGGGCGTGGCACCGCAGCGCGTGCGGCTGATAAGTGAGCGGGTTCGCATATATACCGAGCGTGTTGGTGGACCCGAGGTAGAGCCCGTGCTCGAGGTCGGTCCCACCGCGCTGGCGACGCCATCTGACGAGCTGGGCGTCGCGTCATCATGGGTTCGCCAGTTGCTGGGCGCGCAACCTGCTAGCTCGATCGCCAAAGCCGACGCTTTGCCCGCGCTAGTGCTTCTTGTTGCGACTGAGTACCAACCTGACCTTGTTACACAGCGACGGGTAAAGCTGCGCGCCTCACCGCTCCGCCTCAGACTACTTCCCGAACAGAGCGGTGCACTTGCGCGTCTCTTGGCGGTTCACTCTGAGTACAACGGCTGGTATGCTGACGCGGCGGACCACGTCCATCTAGGCGAGGTCTCCGCCGCCTCAGCCATGTTGCTCGAGGGCGCCATCAAGCGCGCACAGCACGCAATAGCGGCCAAGGCGGCGGCAGCCAAGGCGGCGGTGCAGGGCCGCGCGGATGTTGCGGCGGCTAATGTGGCCATGGCAGCAGCGACTGCCGCCGCTGGGGCGGCGGCCGAGATCGAAGCTGACGTGGCGCGCCTACCCAGCCACCTTCTTGTCTACGCGTGGCTCCTCGGCCGGCGGCGCGCAATGGGCGCCACGGCCGACACGGAAAAGGCCTTTTGGCGAGGTGTGAGTGCACTGCGCGAACGGCTCGACGACCCGCGTCTTGCGTCGGGCGGGAGCGGCATGCCAGTACCCGCCGCCGCCGCCGCCCCGCGCGTGCCTGCCACGTGGGCTGACGCGCTTGCCGAGGTCGAGGCGGGCTGCCAAGAACTTAGTGCCGTCGCTCCATCGTATGCTGCGCTCGATGCACGGGCGCGCGAGTTGCTCGCAGTCGCTGACCACCTCCTGTACGATGGACCGCCACTCGAGCTCGCGCCCGGCCTGCGCACCCTCGGCTATACGGATGAGCTGTGCCGCCTCCGGCTGATCCTTGAGCTTCCGCACGCCGAGGCGTCGATCTGCGCACTCGACGCGGTGAGGCGGGAGGCACGAACTGTAGCCAAGGCTGTGGTCGGAGGCGCGCCGGGCCGCCCTGGCCTGACGCTGCACCTCGAGCAGCAGCGGCGCGCGCGGGTGGTCGTGCTACGCGTGGGTGCTTGCCATATCACTGACATGGCGGCCGAGGGCCTGCGCAGCACACCCTTCCGCGAGCTCTTCGCTCCATGCTCGCCGCCGGGCCGCGACAGCGAGGCTAGCGACGCACCGCTCCTGAGGCTCGAGTTTGAAACGCACACGCTCGGCGAGCCGCTGCCATCGTGTCTGCCCGCGACGGCCGCAACCCAACCCTCGACACACACGTGTGTCAACGTGCAGCTCGCGCGCGCGGCCTTTGTGGTGCTCGCTGAGCTCGTCGACGACGTGAGCGACTGGCGCCGCGAGGCCGTCCAGGCGCAGGCACTCCCGGACCGTGACCAGCACCGCATGCTCAAGGAGGTAGCAGAGCGCCGTCGCCTTGCCGCCGCGCGCGCGCCGCCGGCCGCGCCGCCGCGCGCGCAAGAAGCAGCGTTAAGCGATGGCCTACTGCTGGGCGGAATGCGCCAGCGCGTGCATGTCTCGCTCACCGACGTGATGCTTATCCTGCCGTGCGCTAAGGGCCACGCACCCTCAACTGCCGCCGAATCGAGTAACAAGCCCACCGGCTGGGCCTTTTGCGTTGCTATCTCGGACCACCGGCAAGCGCGCATCGCCGCCGCCGCTGCCGCCGCCGTCACAACGCCGCGCGGCGCGCTTTGCCATTTGCCTGACGGCAGCAAGCCCTTGCCGCCGCGCTCTCCTAGTAAGCGGCAAGTAAGTGGCCCTCCAGCCGAGCCTTTGCTAAGCATCGACTCGACGCCAACGCATGAGACCGTCGAGGCCGACGTCGATCTCTACATGCTTACCTGCCTGCTCGACGCGGTCGCCGACGGCCACATTGGGCTCGAGTCGGCTGGCGAGCGCCACTTCGTTTTTGATCCCACGCATTTGCGTCTGCGCCACCGGGCCGACGCGCAGCTAGCGATCGACGAGAACGTAGCCGATGGTGTGCCTCTGCTCGGCGCCATTCACCGGCGGGCGACATTGCAGCTAAATGTGACGGAGGCACCACACGACGGCGAGCTGCCGCCACCCTCTGTCTTCAACCTCACGACGCGCGATGTGCGCGTATTAGATGGCGTGCGCGCCGCGCTCGCCACCCGCACGACTTCGCGTGCCACTCGCTCGCCGCACAACACGTCTCGCGACTCGCCGATACCAGCCGATACCGTGGCTGCCGCCGCTGCCAAGCCCGTCGCGCGCTGCCACGTGGACACGAGCCTGGCCATCTCGCTCCAGCTTTTACAGCTCGCCTTCCATGGCGAGCATTTCTCTAACCAGCCGATGCTCGAGCTGTCACTTACACGCGCCGACGCGCGGCTGATCCTCCACCGGACTTGCCCGCTCGACGAGGCGGCCTCTCTTTCACTTGCGGCGCTGGGGCCCAGCGAGAGCGGCCACGCCACCGTGTCCATTGGCCTTGAGGCGTCGTACCTCAATATGAGTATCAACCGGTGCGCGCGCTCCGGCGCCACCGCGGCCGACCAACCGGCTCGCCCCGACCACCCCATTACCCCCCGCCTCGCCGCAGGCTTGAGCCCCTCATTGAGCCGTGGGAAGCGCACGCCTACGCGGTCAAGCCGACGGGGGATTCGTTACTTTCGGCCAAGGCCTACTCCGATTCCGTACTTCAAGTGAGCGGGCGCGAGCTGTTGCTGGCTCAATGACTGCGTGCCGTAGCCAAGCTCACCGCCGCCGACGCCCTCCCCTTCGCGCGCAGATGAACGTGACTGGAGCGCTGCGTGCTACTTTTAACGAGGTCCAGCGCACCTTTGATGGTCTGCGGCATGATAGCGTCGGCGGCGCTGCGGCCGCAGCCGATGTGACAGACCTGCAATGGAGCATAATAGATCACGCCAGTGACCTACGGCACCATGGCGTGTACATGGCGCGTGAGTATAAAGCACAGGATGCGCCGCGCTCACGCGGGCATGCTGCCGCTGCCGCGGTCGTCGCCACCGCAGCAACTGAGCCCTCGATAGCGGGAGCCACCCCGGGCGCCTCGTCCAAATTCCTCTCGTCGGTGCTGTTGGCGCGACAAGAGGAGAACCTGGTCGAGAAGCTCCTCTGCATCAAGTTTCTCGGCCGGGCCACGGGCGCTGCGATGGATACGCCGCTTCGTACGCGGTGGAAACCTCCCATTCATGTGTCTCTGGCCGAGTGCCGCACATCAGCGCATCGCGTCTGGCCTACTGAGGCGAGGGTATCGCCGCATGCTGTCGTGGTAGCCGACGTCTCGAGATCCGGTGCTGGTCGGCAGGCGAGTGCACCAGCATGTCGCCGGCCTCTCACGCCCACCACTATTGAGTCGCCCGCGCGGTCTCCATGCACACGGCGCCACTCCCATACCGCGCGCTGCCCGGCAGGTTCTCCTCCGCTCCAACGTCACCATCCACAACCCACTTCGTTGTGCTGTCCGTGTGCGCTTCGTCGCGTTGCACGCGGCCGAGTCGCTCGGCCTCTTGCGCGGCGACACTGCCATGCGCGCCGAGGAACTTGTCGTGCCATCCGGCCACAGCTATCACGTCCCATTGCACCTCACGTGTGGCACCTGCATCCACGTCCGCCCTGTTCGCGGGCCGCATGATCCGACCCCATTCCCCGCAGAGACGGACGCGCGGCTCGACGACCTCACGCGCGAGTCGGACGTTGACGGCGACCCCGCCGAGGTTGCCGGGGCGCGGCCCGCCCTCGTCGTGTTACACCGCAAGCACACTGACATCGAGCACCCCACGTGGGGCAAAGTGCCGGACTTTGTGATCGCTGTGCTCCCGAAGTACACCATCGAGAACCGGCTACCCATTGGCTTACAATTCCGCCTCCGCTCCCTTCCACAGCGCCGGGCGCGGCGGAGGGTACCGGACGCGGCCGCTGCGCCCTCAATACTCTCGCCCACCTTTGTGCGCGGACGTGCTTCCGTTGAGCGCACAAACTCAGCCGCCTCCGTTTGCGGCGAGTCGGTCAATGGCGGCTCCACGTTGCCTGATGCTGACCCACCAGGGTCACCTGAGTTACTGCCACCACAGCGCGGTGACGGCGAGGCGATTTTGTATGGCCCGCACGCCACCACCAATGCCAACGTCGCCGCCGCTAGAACCGGCAGGCCATTGCAGCCGACTGGCGAGACGGCCGCACCGAGTGCCGCTTTGGTGAACGCCACAGGCGGTGCGGACGCGGGCGAGGCGGCTGCGGCGCCGACAAGGCCGCTCGCGATCGCCGGCGGACGCGTGATGGAACTCGGGCAATCTTTGATTGGCCTGCTCCGCCGCCCGTCACCCGAACGCGAGAGCGCACGCAACTCTGCGGCGGCGCTCGGCGTCGCCGACGGTGAGCTGCCGGCCAACCGCACCGTAGTGGAGGAGGACGAGCCGACGATCTCCGACGTGCTCCTCATCGGTGACCACTCCGAGCTCATCGCCCCCTTCCTACTGCTGCCCGAGCGCGATCTGCACCTCTCCCTGCGCTACGTGGAAGACAGCCCCGAGTCGGGTGGCGAATTCGCGTGCTGGTCGTCACGGGAAGCTTCTGATGACGGCGCGTCAGTGGGCGAGATGGCGGTATGGCCGGCCGCCGAGATCGAGGCGCCCACGACGCCCTCCGCACCAGCCAGCGCCGGCGCTGCTTCTCGTGACCGAGTTCGCGCCCAGGCATGTGCGCACATGGAGGCGGCGAGCACGCCGTGGGTCACTATGAGAGACCACCTCGACATTGTCAACTTTGAGAAGCGCGTGCACCGTAAGTGGACCGTTCTAGGCACCAAGGCGAGGGACCTTGCGCTCAAAGACGCCACGAACGGCAAGGGCCGCTGGGTCAAGCGAGTCCGGCTGAACGAGCAAATGGAGGTGCCCCCCCCCCCCCCTCCCACCTGTCTCCCATCTTGCACTGACTTGTTTTGCCCCCCCCCCCCCCCCCCCCTCACGGTCGCCGCTCGCCCGCCTCATGCGCAGGTATGGGTGCAGCTCACCGGCGGAGGCGTCAACCAGCCGTTGCGCATACTCATATGGGCCGACGTTGCCATCCTGAACCAGACAACGCTGCACCTTTCCTACCTTTCCGCAGCAGCCGCTGGGCAACGCGGGGCGCCTCTCCTGCCCGAGGAGACGCCCCGACACGAGGCTAATGAACAGGCTGAGCTGCAACGCCGGCTGCGCGCCGAGTCGCTCTCGCTCCTTTGTCCGCGTGACCGCGACCACAAGGTGCTCTCCCGTATTGCGGTCCGGATGGATGGTGTGAACCGCACCATTACGCGCAACCAGCAAGTGTTCGCCTCAAACGCAGCTACTATGGCCGACGATGGAGATGCAGATGTTGACTTTGTGCACAATGGTACCGCCGACGGTGTGATGCAACTCTGCGAGCCCAACGAGCGCCTCCTTCTGCGACGGTTGCGCGGCCTCGTCTCCACGCCCATTTCCACGCAGTCGGCCACCTACTACGGCGAGGCGTGGCTCGGCGGATCGGCCGGCGTGCTCGGCGTGCAGACACAGCTGCAGGCACAGGAGGCAGTGCCTAAGACATCCATCATCGCCGTGCGCCCGCGCTTCATCCTCGTGAACAAGTTGAGCGAGCCCCTGCAATTCCACGCGATCCACCAATCGTCGGCCACGAGGCGCCTCGGCCGCGGTCCGCGAGCATTCTCCGACATTGTGCGGCTGCCAGCCGACGCGGAAACGCCTAGTGCCCTCGGCGTCGTGGGCGCAGCTGTCCTTGCGGCGGGCGGTGGGCGCACCGGCGGTGCAGGCGTCGCAAGCGATGCGCGCGATACGGCTAGCGGTGTGGGCGAGCCACCCGACATCGCCTCGCTTCCCTCGCTCCCACCCAATGCATGCTCGCCCATCTACCACTTCCAGTCGGACGACCCAAACGAGAGCGGACTACTCAGCACCGAGGCTTCGCGAAAGAACATGATGGGCCGGCTACGCCTGCGGTTGCGTGTCGCAACCACCATGGGCCGCTGGTCGCCCCGCTTCTCGCTCACCGAAGCCACCAACTACCACTACTTTGCAGACAAGGAACCCGAGCCGCGTCCCGGCGCCGCCTTTGCCGCTGCCGCTGCCGCAACTCCGCCCAAGGTGGTCCGCGTCTCGGTGCGTGAGCTCGCACCGACGGTATTCGTCTGCGTCGAAGACGCGACGTATAGCCCCCCCTGCTGCATGCGCAACGACTCCAACGACACCGTCTGGTTCGCTGTGTTGCCCCCCAACAGCCGCTCAGTGAGCGCCGGCGCCTCCAGCGCCTCCTTCGTCCTCAAGGGCGGCGGTGGCCTCGGCGCCCTCGCCCCGACGCTCGGCGGGCGGGACAAGGGGCTGGTTTGGCATGCGCTGCCTCCCGGATCGGGCGATGTGCCGCTACTCTGGGACTTCCACAAGATGGCTGCTACAAACCGCAAGGTGCATGCCCTGTGCCATATTCACTCACGCACACGCATCGCGGACGAGCGCGCACCCATCTGTGCGCATGCCCGCCCGCGCCATGCCCGCTTGTGCCATGCTCACCCACGCACAACCGCTTGTGCCATGCTCACCCACGCACACGCATCGCGAACGAGCGCGCACCCATTACTACCCCATCCGACCTACACGGCAGTCCGATGGCTCGCTCGCCGTTTGCATCGCGAGCGCCAACCCAGCCTATGGTGCGAGCCTCGACGACGAACAGGCGCAGATCTTCGGCTTTGGGGAGCTCTACGTGGTCAAGTCGCTGCGCCGCACAAGCCATCACCGCTCCGTCCACGACCGTGCAACCAGCCGCAACCACAATGGCGGCCAAAGCAATGAGGGCAATAGCCTACTCTATGGCCGCGTGGGCATGCACGACAATGGCAGCGACACGCGGCTACTTCGTTTGTCCGATCGATTAGAGGCAAACGAGTGGGCGGAAGGGCAGGAGCACGACGAGGCGCAGGCTGCCGCAGCGCAGGCGGCGGCCTTGACGGCTTCACAGTCCACCGCGGCTGTCCCCAAGACATTTTTGCCGGCGCTACCTATCCCAGGCTTCGGTCGCGCCGCCTTGCCGCAGCGGCAGTCACTCCCACTGCGTGTGCCGGCGGCCTCCACCCCGCGCACGTTCAGTGCGACCGAGCACTCTTGGGCCAAGCGCCGGATTCTTCTACCCTCTGAGGTGCTCGCGCGCAGCAAAAGGCTCGGCTCGCGCGCCACCTCGGCAGGCTCACTCTCCGAGGTCGATGTCGAGGCAAGCGTGCCGCCCATGAGGCCACCGGCCGTCCCGGGTACCTCCTCGGCGCTTGTTGTGCACGAGATGGGCCGCGGCGACGGCACTGCTGAGAGCAACGGCCCCGCCGACGCTATGCCCGGCAGCGTGATATGCTTCGCTGTCGAGGTAATGATGCACGGCGTCTCGGTCGCGCTCATCGACTCTACCCCCCGCGAACTGGTGCAGCTCAACCTACGTGGCATCCACCTCGGCCTCATCGCAACGCCGGTCCGATCGAACACTACCTTTCGTTTGCGTGCCCTCACCGTGGATAATCTCATGACCGGCTCTTTCAACCCATTGCTCCTTGCTTCGGAACCAGCCCCATCGCTTCGCGCCGGGGCACCACCCGAAGAAGCCATCTCTTTGCTAGTAGTGAAGCGTATCCACCCCACGCATGCCGCCTTCCGGCTGGTCGAGCTAAAGCTCGCCCCGTTGAACGTTGTGCTCGACTTGGCTTTACTCAAGGCGCTCTCCGCTGCCGCGTGGGAGAGCGATGCAGGTGTCGCCTCCGCTGCCGCTGGCCGGCCGGCCATCAATGTCGGATGCTCCGATCGGCTAGCAGCCACCTTTGGCGTGCTCCGAACGCAGGGCATCGACGTACCCGAGGACGTTCTCCGCCGCTCGCGCGTCGCGCGTTCCGAGCAGCTCTACTTGCAAAAGGTGGTGTTGTGCCCGATGCGGCTGAGCGCCACTGTGGCCATGGGCGCAACATACGTGTCGGACCCCTCTCGCGAGCTGTTAGAGGTGCTGGAGGACCTCGTGCCGCACGTACCGAAAGCGCTCGAGCATCTGCTCCCGGTGTTAGCAAATCTCGCCTCAGTCACCGATGCCTCCTTCAAGGTGTCGGCGTTCGAGGTGCGCCCTCTTTACCCGTTTCTTCACGTGTGCTAGGAGGTGGGGGGTTGAAGGTGGAGTGTTTCGCGCGCTCCAAATGGTGACATGTGCGTGTCTTTTAAGCCAGGTGGGGGGAGCGAGCGAATGGGCATTTCACACGCCGGCCCTTGACGCCCTTGGCTGCAGGTGAACGACGTCTTCTCCTCGCTTGGAGCACTCGCTTCCGTCGCCGCCGCACAGTGGTCCGCGGAGATGATGCGCGACCTGATGGTGGCAATGGGCTCCATCGACATGTTTGGCAACCCCATCGGCCTCGTTCGGCGTGTGGGCGCCGCGGCGGAGCGCATCGGCGAACACGCCATCGAGGGTGTAAAGACGAGGGATATGGCGGCCTTCGGAAGGTCGGCAGGGCTGGAAGTGCGTGCTTGCCACGCGCTCCCCTCGCCGCGTGCTCTTCGTCGCACCGCCCAACAGCGCACTCGCCTCGGCGCCCTCCGCGTCACATCCCGCCGGATGATTTCTCGCACAGGTGCTCCATGGCGTTATTGGCGGTTCCGCCGACTCCATTTCCAAGCTACTCCGCTCCATCCATGGCTGTGTCTCCTCCCTCGGCCTCACCACGGCCGAGAATCGCAAGTTGATCGCGCGTGAACGGCCCCGCGATATTCTGCAGGCGCGCGGCACCGAGCGTGTGTCGGCTGGATCTCATGCTTTGCGCTTCGCTCCGCGCTATGTGCCACCTGCATCACGAGGCGAGCTCCTCATCGCCCGCCCCGCACCGTGCGCAGGGCTTCGAGGCGGGCACGCGCGTTCTACGCCTTACCGTCCTCGACGCCGTCGATGGTCTGCGGCGCAAGCCGCTCTCCAACGACGCCCACCCATGCGACCGCGACGGCAAGTTTCTCAAACAGCTTGGCATTGCCACAGCCCAGGTGCAGTGCATCCCGCGCGTGGCTTCTGCCTCTCCCTGCCACCCCCACACCACCATCACCACCTCCCCATATTGTTGCAGTGTGTCGCGTCGCCCCTTACGGGCCTGCTGGGCGCGGGTACTGTCCTGCTCATGTCGGTCGATGCCACGACTCGTAAGCTCTCCGGACGCGAGGAGGCTCGGCGCACACGGCCGCCCCGACTCTTCGACCCGGGTGCGCCACGGCTTCTCCCGCTACGCGACCGGATGGTCGTGCGGCTCCAGCTAGTCCTTGGCTCCTTCGTACCAGCTGACGGCCAGAGGCCCGCCTACGCCGCATCGTTGTGCTCCACGCCCCGCCAGCCGCGGTCCGGGCTCTCGCGCACGGCAAGCAGTAGCCTCGTCCACGTCAACTCATCGGGGAGCCTGGACCCCGCGCCGCCGTCCGCTACGCGAACGTCAAGTGCGGACAGCCCCATTGCCGCGGATGGCGCGACTGCCCAAACACCGCGCATAGGCAGTGCCACGGCCATGGACGCGGCGGCCCACACGACGGGAAACCTGGAGACGGCGGCCCCTGCAGGAGGAGAGTCGTCAGTGAACGGTGATACCACGTCGAGTCGTGCAGAGGCGGACGCCGAGCCGGCGCCGCCCCCCGCCCCCGTACAGTCCGTCCACCTCCGCCGGCCAAACGACTCCCAGCACGCGCCCGCTCGGTCACTTTTGCGCGTCAAGGTGAAGCTCCGCTCCGGCCCGCTGTGGACAGTTGTCCGCGAGCACACCACGCGTGGCATCCCCTGGCCGAGCGTCCGGCACTGGGAAGAGTTGCTCATCCTCGAGCCGGACACACTTGAGGACGTCATCCAGCTACAGGTGCGTGTTCCTGAGGCGAGCTGGCAGCGCTGGCAAAGCTCCCCCTTCCACCCATCTCTCTCCCCGGCGTGATCCCCGCCGCCACCATTGGCCATGGCACCCGCCGCCGCACTCGTAGGTCTGGGAAGAAGTGGACAATGGCCTTATTCCCGTACCGCCCAAACTATACGGCGAGGCGCAACTACGCGTATGCGACCTGCGCTCCATGATGGGCCAGCTAGCGTCGGCCGGCGAGCAGGCAGCCACGGCAGGCAAGGGACCAAGCTCGGCTGCCGCCACCGCAGGCCGATGGGGTGTCTCGCCTCTATCAAGTGTATCCACAACGCCACGCGGCTCCGCCAACAACCTGGTGGCCGCACTGCCTCATGTCCAGCGGCTAGTATCTACGGCGCCCGCTGCCGCGCTCGCAGTAGCGACGCCCGCCACGAGCTCTCCCCTCGCCATTTCGGCGGATCGCACGCCCGTCACGACGTTGCGCTGTGGTGACGACTCGCCGGCAAGCGGCAGCGCGCCCCCCTCTACGCCGGCCGGCGCTCCCTCGCCGGCGCTCTTCACCCCGATGCCGATCCGGGCGCAGCGGGTCGTTGCATCCTTCCTCACTCGAGATGGGCCGCTTCCCCCCAGTGTTGCCGAGGGCGACCTGCCACCCTCGCTTCGTGAAGATGGCGACGACCGCGAGACAACGCTCCGAAAAGTGCGCGCCGCCTACCTCATCCTGCGCGTACTCCGTGTGTGGCTGCTCTCGCTCGAGGTGCCGGCAGGCGACTTGGCGGTCCTGCGCGTGCGGGTGCGCCACGCTGAGGAGGTGCCCAATCTCGATCTTTGGTCCACGTCGGACCCGTTTGTCATCTTCACGATTAAGGGTCGACATACCAACCTCGTCAAGCGCACTGCACCCGCCAAGCTGTCGCATCGCACAAGGCAGGAATTGAAGGCCGTCAACGGTCGGCTCGACCCTGAGTGGGAGGAACAATTCGATTGCTTCGTCCGGCTGGAGCCTGGGATCAAAATGGACGTTGAGGTGCGCGACCATGAGACGTTTGGTGACTCTAAGCTGATGGCCTCGGCCTCCGACGTGCCGGTGCTTGACGCCGACACGGAAGCGCGCCTGGCCGCTAAGGAGCCCGTCACGAGAGTGCTTGAACTGGAGGCACCGCTGCAACGCGGCAAGGGCGCGCCTGCCCGATGCCGCCTCACCGTGACGATGGAGGCGCGCCGCGTCCCTCGCCACCTGGAAGCAATCGCCAAGGGGCACCAAGTGGAGGCCAAGCTAACCGCGGCGGCCGGCACGAACGGCGGCCATGGCATACGCGCGTTTGGCGCGCAGCACGTTGGTAGCCTCAACTTACGCTTCAAGCTTTGGGACGGGATGCACGATGAGGACCCTGAAAACTCGCTTTGGCGCGACTGGGAGCAGATGGGAGGCAAGCTGGGTAGTGACCCGGAGGAAGAGGCCGTGCTCTTTGCACGGGCTTGCGAAAGATTCGACTAAGGCAGCGGAGTCGCGTGCGTGGAGCTCCGCGACGTCGCGCTCAGATATGGAGCGCCGACGCCGGACGCACATCGTCATCCGCGATGCATGACATAGAAATACGGTAGTGTTGTGTGTGCGGCGTAGCAGCTCGACTTCTATATGCATCATTAGTTATTAGTTGGCAACCAATGTTCATATAGATAAATTTGGTCGTGAAAATCCTTTTGATATTCTCGCCTCGCGCGCGGCCCTGGAGTGACCATTTCGAAGCCACGCCCGCTTCCTATCTCACATCATGAAAAAAACAACTGAGTATTATTGCCGCTACTGCCACTAGCCATACTAGCCACGCACCAACACGCTATAAGCCACGACACACATGACCACATTTTGACATTATGACCCAAGGCACAGAACTAAGAACTAAGCACCTCATACCTCATGCTACTGATGATTATACCTCCCCAACAAGCCTCAGCCTCAGCCGGAGATCATTGAATGATGATCATAAACCCCAGCCGGAGACCATAACAGTCTACATTGTCATTGCCAACGTTGTATTTGTCATTGCAATGGTTATAGTCAAGGAACAAGTAATGGCACTCACACTCACTCTCAAACATATCCGGCGAAGCACCTTGGGAGGTGCTGCATGTCGCAGTTACGGTGACGAGGCTTTAAGTCCCAGTGTGGAAACCGTTCAGAAATTGCTCATTTGATAGATGATGCATGATGCATTGCTCTCTCTCTCTCTCTCTCTCTCTCTCTCTCTCTCTCTCTCTCTCTCTCTCTCTCTCTCTCTCTCTCTCTCTCTCTCTCTCTCTCTCTCTCTCCTCTCTCTTCTCTCTCCTCTCTCTCTCTCTCTCTCTCTCTCTCTCTCTCCTCTCTCTCTCTCTCTCTCTCTCTCTCTTCTCTCTCTCTCTCTCTCTCTCTCTCTCTCTCTCTCTCTCTCTCTTCTCTCTCTCTCTCTCTCTCTCTCTCTCTCTCTCTCTCTCTCTCTCTCTCTCTCTCTCTTCTCTCTCTCTCTCTCTCTCTCTCTCTCTCTCTCTCTCTCTCTCTCTCTCTCTCTCTCTCTCTCTCTCTCTCTCTCCTTCTCTCTCTCTCTCTCCTCTCTCTCTCTCTCTCTCTCTCTCTCTCTCTCTCTCTCTCTCTCTCTCTCTCTCTCTCTCTCTCTCTCTCTCTCTCTCTAACGGAGGGGGTTTGAAAAACGGCAAAAAAGGCCTGTTTTTGGTCCTTGAATGAAGAAAAACGTTAAAAACGTACTTCCCATCTAGGTCTAGGAGAACCTCGAGTTGCACCTTCTCACAGCTCTCATGCTCCCTGATCACCACCCTCCCAGCTCTCTCCTTCCTCTCGCCTCGTCTTCCCCTCTCGGCGCTCGTCCCATTCGCCTCGTCTCCTTGCTGCTCCGTGCTCGGTGCTCGGCAAAACGTAACAAAGAACCTCACAAGTGCAAGACGGAGGACACTAACAATATAAGACTTAGACGGAGGAGCGCCTCTACTTTCTAACGAGCTGCTGCATTCGTCGTCGGGGGGAGCGCGCGAAACCCCGCAGGCGCGGGAAAAGAGGGGGAGGGGGGGGGGGGGGGGGGGGGGGGGGGGGGGATTTGGGGAGGTTGCGAGACGTGGCCGATCGGCTCCTCGAACCAAAGATTTTCCGACTCTTTTAAGAGGAATGAATGGGGGGGGGCGATGATGGGACGTCCCTCGCTGCAGAGGTTCCACCGCGCCCCGCCTCATCCCCTCCCCTCCCCTTTCCTCTCTCTCTCTCTCCCTCCCTCTCTCTCTCTCTCTCTCTCTCTCTCTCTCTCTCTCTCTCTCGCTCTCTCTCTCTCCCTCTCCCTCTCTCTCTCTCTCTCTCTCTCTCTCTCTCCCTCTCTCTCTCTCTCTTCTTTCCTCTCACTTGCCTACTCTATCTCTTTTTTCTCTTCTGCTCTGGCTCCCTCCCCCCCCCTTTCTCTATACGCTCTCTCTCTCCTTCTCCGCCCCCCCCCCTTCTTCTCGCCCCGCCTTCCCAGTATCTATTATTGTATCCTCCTCATCTCATCACATCACCATATTGTACGCCGCGCTCTCGACTCCCTCCCTCCTACTTCTACTCTCTCTCTCCCAACCCTCCCTCTGTCTCTCTCTGTCTCTCTCTGTCTCTGTCTCTGTCTCTGTCTCTGTCTCTGTCTCTCTCTCTCTCTCTCTCTCTCTCTCTCTCTCTCTCTCTCTCTCTCTCTCTCTCTCTCTCTCTCTCTCTCTCTCTCTCTCTCTCTCTCTCTCTCTCTCTACTTTTCGCTTCATCTCATCACGCCTCGGATCTTCTGTCCTCAAACTTCATTCTCCACTTCTCTCCGAAACCTTATATCGCGCCACCGCTCTCCCTCTCAGCTACAGCAAAACCTTCTTGACCATCACAAACAAGAGCCACCGTGATTATAGAAATAAGAGGCCTGTTGACAAGAATTTCTTCCGTACAGGCCCTCCCCCCTCTCTCTCCCTCCCGCCTCTCTCCCTCTCTTCTCTCTCTCTTCCTCTCCATCCCTCTTTTCCCTCGCTCCCCCCTTCTCCTTCGCCCCTCCCCCCTCTCTCGATGGCCCCTCTCCTCATCGAGCTGGCGCCGGGGCTGGTGGGCGTGGCGCCGCGTTTGCTGCGTGAGGGGCTACCCGCGCCGGCCAACCCGATCTTCCCAGCCTCCCTCTGCGCTCCGTTGGCCCACATCGAGGGCACCCGAGAGAAGGAGAGAGAGAGAGAGGGAGAGGAGAGAGAGAGAGGGGGGGGGAGGGAGAGAGAGAGGGAGGGAGAGAGGGAGGGAGAGGAGGCAGAGAGAGAGGGAGATGAGGGAGACAGGGGTGGGGAGGAGTCCCAGAGTCGCAGCGGCGGCCAAAGGCTCTCTCAGGCTTCATCGCCGCTCTTTGGTGAGCATTCCGGCTTCATCCGGTCGGGAGAGGCATCCCATGCCGCAGAAGGCGCACACAGTCCAGCAGAGAGCTCACATAGGGGAGAGACACGCGAGAGAGGAGAGGAGGAAAGGGGGAAGGACGTGGCGGCAGGGCGCTGCGTAGCGCCGCCCGTTCAGCCTCCTCCTCCACCACCACTTCCTCCTTTGCCGCTGCAGCTCCTGAGCGCAGAGCCCTCTGCCTCCGACTCCGAGATTTACGTAGAGGGGGTGCGGCGCGCGGACTGGCCGGCACTGCTGCGGAGCACGCTAGCGCCCAGCTGTGTGGCGTGCTCCGCGGTGCACGGCTGGTGCGATGCGCATCGAAGGACTCGCGTTGCCAAGGTGGTGCGCCGGTGCGTTGAGGCGGGGATGGGGTCGGCCGCAGGGGGCGAAGAGGAACTCGCCCCTGGCAGCGGCGGAGCAGGGGTAGTCGCAGCCAAGTCAGGCCGGCGCGCCGGGACGGGCATGGCGGGAGGGACCCCGCCTTCTGAAGGCGACGCGGCGGGCAGCGCTATTTCGATGGAAGCCGGCAAGCCATCTGCAGAGGCGCCTCTGGGAGTGCGCGGCTGGCGTGAGGAGTGGGTCGAGCTGCGCCGGGAGCAGCTCGCGCTCAATGGCACTGCACACCTCGCAACGCCGCAGCGGCTTGCGAACAGTGGAGCGGAGGGTATCAACCTCGCCTGCCGCGGCCACTCATCACAGATCGACTTTTTGGTGCGCGACCAGCGGTGGCCGCGCGAGACGGCGGCCGCCTACACGTTGCTAATGTGCTGCTGCTCGGGAGCTCTGGCCCGTGACGCGGAGCGAGTGCGCCTAGCAGGGCAGGCCCCACCCGGCTCTGGGTCAAAGAGCGCTGGCGAGGTAGTGCTTTTGCGCTACCCCGCTTCGGCTGCGGTGGTACGTCGCGTGCTCAGCGAGTGCTTCTACACACACATGCTGCGTCGGCGCGCACTGTCCTCCCCGCCCTGCGCAATCGCGCTCGCCGTACCCCCTGCTTACGCCTCGCTCATGGGGCCTTGCGGCCTCGCGTACGACGACGCGCAGTGGTGCAAGCTACCAACGATGCGGGTAGGCGAGAGCTTCGTCACGGCGTCGGTTGTGTGTGCGCTGGCCTCAGCCGAGGTCTTCGGAGAGCGGTCGGCGCGTACTGCGACCACGGGCATCTACACCCGCATCTGCGTTGGTGGGACGATTGAGGTGTTGCCCGTTGACTCGGACGTGGTCCGTCTGGTATCGGATCATAGAGCTGGCACCGAACCGGATAGGGACGACTCGGAGGGCGGCAGCGGGGCGCGAACTCACGAGGCGTACGCGAGCGAGAGTTCAACGAGTGCGAGCTTCCTCATACCGGTCGGTGGGGTGCGTCCAGTGCTAGCGCCCCTGCCTGCTGTTTTCATTGCGCGCACCGCCGCGAAACGCTGCCGGCGGTCGGCCCTCTCGCCCCATCCTGCCCTCCCGCCACGTGCGGCTCCCGCGCGCGACCCCCCCCCCCCCCCCCGCCCTCCCCCTTCCCCTCCGTTGCTTGTGCCTTCAGAGTGGCTACCATCTCCCCGCGGGCGCAACGGTAACGCTGCAGTCGGTGGTGGACAAGTTTCGGTCGCATGGAACGTATGTACTGCGCATCCGCCCTGATGGTCGCGACACGCGCCGGCACCACTGTGCTCACTGCGTCGCCCTTCTCACCTGAGCAGGTTCGTGCGCCGCAAGTGCTACACCGTCAGCGTGTCCTATGAGCGACCAACTATTGAGAGCGGGGCGTCCCAAGACTCCGTATGCCCTCGGCCTACTACGGACGGCGCCCCAAACAAGGGCGAGATTGCATCTCCGGATGAGCGCCCCCCAAAGTCGCAGAGCATTCTTGTGCCAATGCCGTGTATTAGTGCCGACGTCGGCATCTTGCGGCCAGCCCTGCAGGTCCGCCCAGCTCTCCCCACTGAGTCGCCAGCCATCATCGCGAACCACGAGGCACTCGGCCTGCCACCGACGAGCGACGAGGCGCTTGGCCTACGCGAGGCGAGCGCCAGCATGCCCGTTGATCACGCTGCCGAGATCGAAGCGCTCGCACTGAGTTCTGGGCGGGCCTGGAGTAACGACGAGGCAGGGATGCGTGCGCCCGCGCCGCCGCCTTGTGAGCGTCCGCAGTTGGTCGCCCCTGTACGAGCTGCGCTGCAGCTCTCGCAGCAGCAGCAAGCGGCGAAGCCTCTCAAGCAATGGCGCTTGCCCTTAGACGAGATGGCAGAGGAGGCTCCACAATCGCCACTTTGTGGGTCGGCGTTCTTGCGCGACGACGCGGCGCTCGCCAGCAGACTGGCGCAATCGCCGTCGCCAGAGGCTGTTCGGTCGCCGCCAAAAGGACCAAGTTTTGTGCGCGATGGCTCCCACGTAGTGCCTGCGCCGCCGGTAGCGGAGCCAACGGATGCCAACCAGTCACGGCAAAAGCCGGGCGCACATGGGAGGACGCAGGGCAGGGCAAGGCGCGCCAGTGACAAAGCTGGCGGTGCGGCCGCCCTGGGCCCTTGGGCCATCTCGGCGTCGGAGGGCGGGCACAGTAGCAGTGCGCTGGATCAAGCGACGGGATCAGCAAGAGCCGCCGTGATGGATGGCGTCATCGACGTAGGACCTCCCGTGATTGTGGCTGTCTCGGGCCCACCAAGGCCAAGCGCTGTTGATGCCCTCGCGATGGTGCCTTCCAACGCGGCCGCTCTTGTTCAAGACAAGAAGCGCCCCGATCCTCGCAAAGCACCTTTGAGGGCAGTGATGAGCGGCTGCGCAAGTGCCACTCCGGCGAACACGGCTGACGGATCCGCGGCCCCGCGAGGCAAGAAGCGACCCAAGGTGGTGAAAGCAGCGCGGCGGCGTTGTGGGGGAGCCGGGCCCGATGCGATAGCTCCGCCGGTTGCGAGGGGTGGGCGCTCCGGCATCACGGGCGGGGGAGAGGAGGCGTGTGCGCGACAGTCAGGGGAGAGGGTACCATCGGCGCCTGCCGGGCCCGCGGCGGATGGTGCGGATGCGATTATAGCCGAGGGCAAAGGCGTGGGAGCTGTGCCTCCACAAGGAACCGCTGCGTTGTGCGACAAGCTGAGTGGGAGGGCCCGTCAAGCTGGTGGGCAAGGCAAGAATCACGCCCCGCAATCGCTCGCAGCAGCGCTAGCACATGACGCCGATACGGAGGCGGAGGCTCCGCCGAGCCTTGAGACAGAGCCCAAGGACGGTAGCCACGGGGCGGGCTGCGGGAAGAAGCGAGCCCGGACGGTGCCCGCGGACGCCGCCGAATCGGAGGCGGCATACGTGCCGGGAGGCCACGACGCAGCGCCTCCCGCCGCTGCGCGCAGATTGAAATGCACCAAAGAGGCAGGGAACGCACCAGTGGAGCCCGCCACCGACTCGGAAGCGACGCATGTGCCGAGCCGTGAATTGGAGTCTCCTGCTGCTATCAAGGCGGCGGTGGGCGGAAAGAAGCGCGCCAAAGCGGGCTTTGCGATACTGGCCGCGTCCATGGAGGATGCCGCCGGCTCTGAGGTGACACGTTTGCCAGGTCAGAGCGCGACGTCTCTTGCCGTCGCCTCAGCTGCAGCGTCCGGGACGATGTGCGCCAAGCCGGGTGAGATAGTCCCAGCGGCACCCACGAGGAACGATGTGCATCCTAAGACGACAAGCCTGTCCGCACAGGCGGCGGCACAGTCGGCCAGCTTGGTGGCGGCGCGCGGGAAGAGGCGCGCAAGTGGCGCGGCCGAGGCGGTGCTGGCAACACCGGCGGGGCACGCTGGCGATTCGAAAGCGCCTGTGCCCAGGAAAACTCGAGCTCAGATGGCGCTGGCGAAAGCAGCAGACAGTGCGGGCCCGGACGCAGCGGCTGGCCAAAGCAGCGATGCTGTATCCCACGCTGTCACAGGCAAGCTGGCTCAAGCTGTTGTGCACGGGAAAAGACGCCTGAGTTCGGCCGAAACAGCGCCAGCGGTACCAGCGAAAGGATCCAATGGCTTGGGGGTGGCCGAATCGCTAGACCCCATGGCTGCGTTCCAGGTGTTCATGGACGGGCCGGCCCCATATGCCAGGCGCGGGAAGAAGGTCGCCCAGGCGACTACTTCGTCGCCTTTCGCTGGAGGCACGCCGAGCGTGGCTGCTCGAGATGGCGCTGTAAGCGAGCGACGCCGTGGCGGGCGTGGCGACGCTAGAGGCAAGGGGCGCGGACGCCGCGCCTGCGATGCCGGGGTCGTTCGATCCCTTGGCGGTAGAGACGTCGTTATCCCTGCCACACTCTGTACGATGGCAGAGGGAGACGGCCGACAGCTCCATATCCGACATTCAGCTCCTTCGCTGCGGCTTCCACGGGCGGCGACGAAGAGATCGGCCGTACGGCAGCAGGTGGAAGCCGGAAGAGGCAGCAGCGCGACGGGCGGTGTGCGCGCCGCAGGTCGCGCAGGCGTCTCGTGGCCCGGTGCGGATCACCCCTGTGAGAGGGTCCACGTATCCAATCACCCGGCGGAGTGCGGTGTTGCGCACCTCGCGCAAGCCTACGCTAGCGCTCATGTCATAGGAGGCTGGGAAAGCGGCGAAGGCGAGGACGACTAGGACGAGAGCTCTGCAGCACTCCGCATCCCGCCCTGGGCGCCGCCCTGGACTTTCACTACTTAGTAAGGAAGGGCGTCAGAGTTTTATTGTTGTGTTAGTATAACCTTAGTGCTGCGGGACCGTAGCCCTTCGACGGCAACGGAGCCCCTACCCCGCGATGGGGGTGTGCGCGGTTGGCGCATGGCTCGTCCGGTGTATGTGGCTAGGAATGCTAGCTAACAAGATGTCATACGACGCTATAAGTTCTAACGTGGTACCCCCGCCGAGAGGTCACCGCAATCTCCATAACACCAGCGCGCGCGTCGACGCTCAAGGGTGCAACACCTCATCGAATGGACTCGACGCATTCGATGAAAATCTTTCCTTCGAATTTGTGGCTGCCGAGCGGGCCACACGTTCCCACAACTGGTGGGACCTGGACAATATGGTCAGTCTACACAAATTCTTCAGTGGTGGCCGATACCAGATCCGCAAGCATTCACCAGTTCAAGGGTGGGAAGGACACTTTACCACATCGAATCACTCCAAGCACCCCTCAGCTCTTACTTCTACGGCTGTGGGGGTCGTGCGGCGAAGGCAACGGCCGTCCGCTCTGCACCACGGCGCCGGGCAGGACGATCCTCGTCGAATCCCCCCGGACGCCATCACGCGGAAAGGTCATCCCGGGCCGGCATGGTCTCCACAACTCGCTCAACACGAGCAGGAAGACTGCCATTGCTATGGGGAAGATTCGATCTCGTCGGTTCAAGATACGATCTCCCCCTCGCATGTTCATCTCATTGCCCTCATTGAGTCCTCCTAGAGGCTCAAGACACCATTCTCAAAGCATAATGAGTTATTTGCCACTCGCGGAAGCCTTCCCGGCAAAAAACGGCGTTGTCCTACGAATTGCCGCAAACACCTGAGGACACGATTTGAGGCTCATGATGAGCTCCCTAGAACTTGCTCCCACGAGATGAAATGCTCTTTGGCATGGGTTCTTTTCGACCTTCAGTGGAGACCAAGCTTGGTTTTGAAGCCCAATGAGAGTTTTGGCTGCTTTTGCCTCTTGCGGGGCAAAAACAAAACTCTCGACGCACCCGGTGGCCTCCGATGGCCGAAGTACTCAGTTCACGCTAGAGCCGAAAGCTCGGTCAAGACGAAGTCTACAGCCTTGGCCATAGTGGGAGCTAAGGATCTCAAGACTGAGTTGGGACTATCCTTCAGTTGGTGGGAACTCCCAATCCTTCACTCTCGAAAATTCTGTGGCTTTCAAGCTCAGGGTCCTACAAATACACCGAAATCGTAGGACGCGGTCCTATAATGTAGGACGGAACTTTTTAGCCGCTATTGATTAGCACTCTTTACATGGTGGATAAAGATAAAGACTTCAACCTGGAAACATCGGAAGACCTCTCGCAGGCGGCGAGAGGTTTGGATATACGAAACATCACTTAGGATAGCTTAATTTTTCTAGTAGAAAACTCAACGTAGACTCAAAGAAAGATCACACGAGATGCAATGGAGGGAACCTCGAGCAAAGTTAGAAAAAAGGAGAAGCCACACAATCTCCCGCCCCCTTCTCTCCGACTCCTGGCCGAGGCAGCGCGCACGGCCTCCCCGGAACCAGCTTCTCCGCTAAAGAGGGAACTGGGGAACGGGAAGGGGGTTGACAGGGGTTAGGGTTGGGTAGTAGGGAGGTTCACTAGCACTGCCTGCCTCACGCCGTACAAGTAGCGGGATATTTTAAGAATATTTTTTTACCATACATGATACATGTAAACAGTACATAAGGGCTATTCCGCACACGCAATGATGCCGCATATACACAGCAGATCTAGAGCACGCATGCCAATACAATGAGCAGCGGACCGTTCACTTAGCTGGGAGACACAATAGGAAGCAAGGCAATGGCCCGCTCATCGCTTCATCTCGTGCGCGCCGTCGGTGCCGCCCTGCCGCTGTGCGCGGGCCACGCCTTGTGGTCGGGCGTGACGGCGTGGATGAGCCATAGCCAATCTCTTGCACACAGCGGCACATGCTCCTCACTACGGGGCTAGCCCTGCTTCGACGCGTCTAGCGCGCTTCTAGGGCCTCCTGCGGGCCACCGTCCGGGCCGCGAGCCATCTCCCAGGCTGCGCGCGGCCCGCCACGCGTCGACCGGGCGAACCTCAGCAGTCAAGATACTCTTTCACTTCCCAATGCGAGAGGTGCGACGTGTAGTCCTGCCAGTGTGCACGCCGCAGCTTGAGGTATGAGTCGACAAAGCCATTGCCGAGCTGCCGGCGTAGGCCTGCCGAGCCGTCGAGCGCCTCGAGGGCCTCGCGTAGGTTAGGCGGCAGCCTGCCTGCGGCAGAGAGCGCCGCTGCAACACGCGGGTCGTGCGTATCGTACATGTTGAGGTCGACAGGTGGTGGCGCTGCGGGTGAGGCGGTGGGGTGGCGCGGGTCGGAAGGTCGGGGAACCGACTGGGGTATAGGGTCGTATCGTGGTCCGGGTAGAGTTCGCGATGAGCATGCTCGTACCTGCGGGCACGCCGCCTCGCAACCCGTCGAGGCCAGCGGCGCCCATCGCCGCCGGAAGGAGGTACGGGTTGGTCGCCATATCCGCCAGTCTTAATTCCATACGCGGAGCACCGCTCGGGATGCGCACAAGCGCGGAGCGATTGTTACCTGCCCACGTGGCTGCAGTGGGCGACCACGTCGCACCAGAGCTTGTCGACCTGTGACACGCGGCGGCCAGCGCACTCGGGCCGATGGGGGTGGGGTGGGGGGGCTGGAGGGGTTGGGGGATGGGAGTGCGTGGGCGGTCTTCGCCCATCACACCTGGCGTTGAGCCGCTTGAACGAGTTCACGGACGGGTTGGTGATCGCAGTGTATGCCGGTGCGTGCGCGAGAAGGCCGCCAAGAAACCTGAGGGCCGTTTGCGAAAGCCCATGCACCTCGACTGGCCCACCACCGCAGACGTTCTCGCCCGTGGCTTTCGAGACCAGCGAGACATGCGAGTGGCAGCCAGAGCCCGTGAGCGAGGCGAACGGCTTAGGCATGAAGGTGGCACGCAGGCCGTGCGCCTCGGCCAGCGTACGCGCCATGTACCTGCGACACGGGACGTCGGGCAGAGCCGGGGTTGGCGGCGGTAACGCTCAGCAGCAGGGCGCAGTGCAACGGGCCCACTTGAAGAAGACGACGCGGTCGGCGGTGACGAGCGCGTCGTCGTAGTCCCAGTTTATCTCAAACTGCCCGGATGCATCCTCGTGGTCGGCCTGGTATGGCCCCCAGCCCATGGCCTCCATATGTGAACAGAGCGTCGAGATGTAGTCGTACCTGGAATGGCGCCAGAAGGAAAAGGGGGTTGAGAGGGGAGGGACAGTAAGCAGCTGACGGTGAGCGGAGCGGGCGGATATAAAGGCGCGCACCGCCGCATCAGCGCGTGCGCGTCGTAGCACGGCTTGCCCTGCGTATCTAAATGGTCGCCCAGCCTGGGCGGGGCGTTCGGGTTGTCTGATGCCTTGGGCGCGTCGAGGAGGAAGAACTCGCACTCGACGCCCGTCTTCATGGAGAGACCCTCCGCCGCAAGCTGAAAACAGTGTGCACAGGTAGCTTGGCAGCGATTGCTGACACGAATGATCGATCGCCGGCGGGTAGCGAAATCGGGGGGCATCTAAGAGCGTAGGGGCTGGCTGGCGCCGGCGCACCTCGTCTACGACCTTACGAAGGACATTGCGCGGCCCGTGGTCGAGCTCCACCCCATTGTGTACCAGGTTGCACGAGAGCCAGCCCACCTCGGGACGCCATGGGAGCGGTGTGAGTGTGCTCGGGTCGGGCACCGCTAGTAGGTCGCCCATGGTAGGGTCCATGTCGATGTGTGTGGCGAAGCCGGCGAACCCAGCACCTACAGAGTTGCGGCAATGGTCCGGCGCACGGGGCGGGTGACGCGTGGCAGGGAGTGGAGCGGTCTCATCCCACCGGCCACCCATGCCCGTCCGCTTCCCGTTGCTCACCGTCTCCTCCCTGCCTGAAGTGTCTGTCAAATCCTGCCCTCCACCACGACCCTTGCCTTTTCCCTCTCTCTCTCACCACCGCTCAAAATATCTCTCCCTGCTTCACCTTTGCTCGCAACGCCCCTCCCTAATCCATCACTTTCCCTCTCACACCATAGTTCCTCCAACTCTCTCCCGTCCTCCTTACCCCCCCCCCCCCTCCCTCTTGTCCCACCGCCCCACTCTTCATCCATCTCATGAACCTCTTGTCTGAGTCCCTCTTCCGCGATTATCGCTCGCCTCGCTTCCAATCTCGCCATCCCATTGCCTTTCTTCACCCTCTCTCACCATCGCTTGCAAATCCCCTTAACCTCGAAGCCGCAGACCTCCATATCCTCCTCTCTTCTCCTCTTCTCCTTACCCCCGCCTGCGACTCCTCTTCCCGATGCTCGTAGTGTCTCCCTCATCCCTCATCCCCAATCCCCCCATCTCTCTCTCACCTCCGCTCGCAATCTCCTTCACTCTCGCGGCTGGCACGAGCTTCGAGCGCTGCACGCCGAAAAGGTCGACGAATGAGAACTGGAAGAAGCGGAGGCCGAGTCGCTCGCCCCGCTCGCCGATCTCCTCTGCCGCGCGTGTATGCACACGATGCGTCGCACAGCGCAGCAGCGGACGGCGACTCAGCAGCATTTGGTACGATGGTGGGGAGAGACACTCGAAAGAATGAAGAGGGGAGGGGAGAAGGCGGGAGATGAGAGGGGGAGGCGGGGGGTGGGGGTGGGGGGCGTTCTCCGACAAGAGCAGGAGAAGAGACAGAAGAGAGAGCAGAAGAAGAGAAGGGAAGAAGGGAGGGGGGGAGCAGTGAGCCGAGCGGGGCGGGGGGGGGACAACGGAGGGGAAGGAAATCTTGTATCTCCCCCCCCCCCCCCCCCTTCTTTATTTCCCCCCCCCCCTTTATATCTCCCCCCCCTTTATCTCTTAAGGTGGTCCGTGGATGAGAGGGCCCACCCCCGGTATCAAGTTCCTCCTGCAGTTCCCGGGACCGTCGCAATGAGCGCTGGGGGCAGTCACAGGCCTGTCCCCGCGGAGGAGGGGGGGCTGGTGGAAGGGGGAGAGGAGGAGGAGGCCACGGCGCAGGCTGGGCTGGGTTCTCCCTTCTGCAACACGGGCCAGTCACAGTCACAGGCATGCAGTGCCTTCGAGGGAGCCGCCGCAGATGAGAGCTGGGGAAGCGGGCCGAGCATGGTGCGAAAGGCTGTACGCTGGATGAGGAATGCCATCTCCCCCAAACCAGAGTTGGCTCGCCAGGAGAGGAGAAGGACTTCTGTAGGACCAGCAGACTTTGGCTCGCCGGGCGGGGGGGGGGGGTTGAGGAAGGCCGCGAAGCGGAGGCTGAGTCTGCCTCTGCCTGTCCCCCCGCCAGAGCCTCCCCCCCCTGACCCTCCGAGACGAGCGGAAGACCGCGCCTACATTGTCAATTCCCAGGTGTTGGCGGCGTGGGTACGTCGGAGATTTCCATGCCCCTCGTGCAAGGTTGACGAGTGCCTCGAGCCGGGAACGCTGAGCAGGGTGTGGGGAAGCTACGGGATGGTCATGAACCTGAAATGTCGGCTGTGCAATTTTGACATGCAGTTTCGCGGCGGCGAGTCAACCGTGATCCCCAAGCCTCTGGAGTTGGAGCGGAAGCAGAAGCTGTACCTCTCGAACGAGGCGATGCGCGCGGTCCTCGGCTGCCTACTCTCGGGCACGAAGTGGACCTCTTTTGCAGCACAGGCTGTGGCGCAACAGATGGAGCCCCTGAAGCACAATGCGTTCGAAAAGTACGTCGAGCACCTGGCGCCGATGTGCTCGAGTGTGTGCCACGACTCTATAGCTCTGGTCAGGTATGCCACGGTGCGGTACGGTTGGGTCTTCGCAGCCGCAGGCGCTCACGTGATCGGTGACCTTGTGGTCACCAACGACTTTTTCTGGGCAACACGCGGACACCACGCGCTCAACGGCACGGGGACAATCTGCGAATTGAGTTCCGGCGGCGTGCTGGCCGCCTTGCACTTCTGCAAGAGGGTGGCAAGGAACTCCACTTTGCAGGCGTACGAAGCGACGGCGAAGTCGATGGATGCGCGCGGCTTCGCCAGGATGCTCGACGAAGTCGTTGGCTGGATGGAGGAGGAAGTTCCGGATATGTGCGAGAGGTACAGAGCAGACGCGCGCCGGGGGTTGCCGCAGGAGCCGGTACCAGAACACGCTCTCGCGCACGCGAGAGAGTCCGAGGCGCAGCGCCACCTCTCGTCGGCGGTGGTGGTGGCCTCATCGGTCGGGGAAAGGGCCTCCTCCTCGGCATCAGGAACGCGAACAGGATCCGCCTCCTCCGCCGCGCCCTTGGAGCAGGAAGAGGAACGAGTCGTGCGAGCAGCGCTTGCGCTCGGCGTCCAGTCGACAGGTGGCGGTGTCGAGCGAGTCGAACGAAACCAGCGAGCAGGAGCACGAGACGAGAGGACGGAGGACCGTACCGATGCGCGCCGAGTCGCCACCATCGTGAGGAAGACGAGGGCGAGGAGAGAGCTGGAGGGTGAGCGAGGAGGGAGGAGGGAGGCAGGCAGTAGGAGCCGTCTCTCTCTGGTAGGTCGATGAGAGGGGGAGGAGGGGACCCGGGGGAGGGGGCCCCGGGGGAGCGGAGAGACCCCAAGACCTCGATTGTTTACGTTAGTGTTTTCGCAATATACGGTAATATTTTCCCCGGTCCCAGGGGTGCCCCCGCGGTTCCCGACCGCCTCTGCGTCCAGAGTCCCCCCGCGGAAAGAGTGAACGCACGGCGTGCACCTTCCTGGAAGTTGCTATGCGCACGCACGGCGCCCCGCGGGGGGGGGGAAGTCGATGTGCATACGCACGGCGTGCACAATGATTGCAAGCAATCACACGTGCTGCGCAAACGAAACATCTCGTATATGGCTACTTTACGTTAATGTGGGCCTTAGGGGAAATAGTTTCTATGCGCACGCACGGCGCCCTCGCGAGGGGGGAAGTCGATGCGCATACGCACGGCGTGCACAGTGATTGCAAGTAATCACATGTGCTGCGTAAACGAAACATCTCGTATACGGCGACTTTACGTTAATGTGGGCCTTAGAGGAAAAAGTTTCTATGCACATCTCGTATACGGCGATTAGCTTTGTTTTGTACCACTATTGTTAATAACTAAAAAGAAAACAGATATGTTGAAAAACCACCTGGTCCTCTTTTGACGGAACGCGACTTTAGCTGTTTCGTCTTTGCTCCTCCCTTGCGTGGTTTTGTTTCGCTCATTCATTGTTCTCTCGCATGGAAGCTCGATTCTAGCAAGGGGGTGTCGCATCCGCGATCGACCTTTTTGTTTTAGAAGTTGTTTTGCGTTCCCTCCTCGCAGGCTAGCCACGAGTCACCGTCGCAGTGTCCTACATTCGTCCATTCGCCCTTGTTGCCCTCGCCTCCTTTATCGCCTCCTTTGTCGCCTGCTTGCCCCTCACCTGGCTCACCTCCTTGCGCGCTCCTCGCGTTTTAGGCTAAGTCGCGCGATCAGGTATCGCCGGTGCAAGGAACCGCCCCCATGTGTGACCCTGATTCCCCCTCAGGTGTTGGCCGTTGGATTATATCGTGGCGCTATTTTACTTCGGTCTTCATCAAATCACGTAAGGGTTTTCGAAAGATTCCCTCCTTATTCCTGTGCGTAACTGTCGCCCCGTCGGATCGTCCGTCGCCCCGTCGCTCTCTTGTCGGCATTCTCTTCCTTGTTCGATCTGCCAGCGGGTTCCTGTGCGTTCCGTGATAGGGATACGTTAGTGTGGAGAGTGTTGACGTGAGTGTAGGTCATCTCGTCGGTCCATCGGCCCCTAGCCGTCTGTCGTCTGTCGTTCTTCGTTCGTCGCTCTCGCCCTCGTTCTCGTTCCCGTTCTCGTCCCTCGTTCTCAACACTACCTCAATACCAAACCTCTCCAATCCCTCAGCCCCAGCCTATCCATCCCGATCCGCCCAGCCATGTCCGCTCCGTCGTCGCGCTCGCCCTCGCCCAAGCCCGTCCTCCCGCCTTTCTCTGCTGAGGAGGTGGTCCAGCCCGTCATTGGCCACTCCCCAACTTCCGCCGCGCCTCTCGCCGCTTCCCTTCCGTTCCCTCCGTTCCCATCCGAGGCAGTGGTAACCTCGGATCCGTCAGGCTCAAGGCCCAAGCTAGTACCACTGGGCCGGACCCCTGAAACCGAGGACAATGGAGAAAGAGGGGGGGAGGGAACAAGGGGGCAGCGTAGGGGCATAAGGGCGATGTATGTAAAAGGGTAGCGGATACCAGGCTTGTAGCCGGCGATAACTCAAACTCAGAATCTTCAGCTGTGTTTTTGCTTGAAGAGACTTAAGCGCTTATACAGAATAAAGCTAAAGCTCTTGAAGATTCCGGCTGCGGCTACCGCTACTAAAAAGGTCAAATTTACAGCCATAGGTTCCGCTCTCGTTGATTTCTCTAGATGCCCTGCCGGATCTACGCCCGGTGCACCATACGCCACACACCACGCCATGGTAGCCCTCAATCTAGCGTCTCATTGTTTCTTCCATTCTTTTTGTTGTTGTTCTTCGCGTCTTCCAAACTTGCATTGCTCAGGTCGAAGCTCAATATCGATGTGTGTGTGTGATAGCTTTCTAGCAGCTGCTCAGGGAGCGCGCGTCATCATTGCGATGCGGTAGTGCCTCGTGCACCTTCGTGAACTGGTGGTGCGGCCGCTAGCGCACATTGGTAGGCCATAGAAAGGGAGCAAGGCATTTGCGTGGGGCGATGAGGGATGCAAGGTGGGCACCAAGGGCACATTAGATCACAACGGGCGTCTCGCGCCCCGGCCCCGGCAGCCACGTGCGAGAACGTCTTTCACATGCGCCACAACTCCTTGGAGAACATCTCCTTCATGCTGAGCTTCTTGTCGTACGTCTTTCAGATGCGCCAAAACTCCTTGGAGAACATCTCCTTCATGCTGAGCTTCTTGTCGTACAGGGGTTCCGCATCCTGGCGGTGGGAGACCGTGACAATCTCCTGCTTGCGCTTCTTGCCCTTCTTAGCGCCGCCGCCGCCGTATCCATCGCCGCCGTCAAACTCGCCACCAGCCAGCAGGTCCTACAGCACAAGGGCATGGCGCGGCGAAAGGTGAGGTGGGGTCTAAGGGCACATGCTAGCGCAATGCAACGCAGCCTACCGGATCGGCCCGCCCATCTGCCAGCTGGCGGGCACTGCCTGGGGCGCCGGGTGCCTTCTGTTCGATGGCACCGCGCCGCGGATTTGGATTGTATTGCCCGCGCGCCGGCATGTTGAGCTGCGGTTGGCTGTCGCCGCGCCGCTCCGAGTAACGCACGCGACACGTGTGGCCGCTGATCGTGAGCTCAGGCGGGTTACCCAGCTGCTGGATGCAGTAGCTGGCGCCCTTCAGGTGGACGTACGTGACAAAGCCGAAGCCGCGCGACTTACCACCTTCCCCACGCACCACGCTCGCCTCCTGCACCTTGCCGTACCGCGAGAAGGCCTTGAGTAGCGCCGCATCATCGAGCTCTGCCGGCAGTCCGCCCACAAACAGCTTGGAGCATGGCTTGCCCAGCCGGACTGGATCGGCGCGCGAGGTCGTCGCCTCACCACGTGGTGCCGCTGGCCCCGCCACGCGGAAGGGGTCAAGCTCGTACGCAGAGCCGTCGACAAGAAAGGCATCCTCGGCGCCAGGCAAAGTGGCTCCTGACCCACCCACACCCACCACCTCCTCCTCCTGCTGCTGCCGGTCGGCTGGCTTGCACTGAGCCGGCGACGCATCGTCCTCATCGTCCTCCTCCTCCTCGCTCGCCGCCCCCCCTCCATCTCCCACGCTCGGTAGCGCCAGCCCCGCGTGCACGTCGTCCTCGTCATCGTCGCTCTCTGCCATCGCCGCGCCGCGCCGCCAGGAGGGTGAGGAGTTGGCCGGAAAGAAAGAGCATTTTCACAGGAAGCGAAGTCTTTTTCACCTTACCTGTGAATAACTCTTCTGTCCGCGGCAGGTCGCTGCGCAACCCAGAACTCCTTGGGCACTCAAGATGGATACTTTAGTACTGGTAAATACAAGTCGTAGATAAATTCTGGGGGTCCCTTGAGCGAGAAATGGCTGCAAAAAGAGAATAGGGCGAGGGGAACTCAAGGGACAAACCGGGCCTGTAGCCGGGAAGATGCATGGGGACCTGCAGAAGTCCGCCAAGGACTCCACTCTGGAGCATTCGTTGTTCGCCTCGTTCAATACTGACTAAGGCTGAGTAGTTGTACACTTAGTAGTCCCATTGTGATGAGTGTGTATTAGTGTATTAGTGTGCAATGTGCAATGTGCAATGATACATTGATTGAGAAAGATGCTAGATGCTACGAGCAAGAGGAGGAGGAGGGAGGCAAGGATGAGGGAGGCGGGGAGGGGGAGGCGAGAGCACGTGAGCGCGCGCAGGACAGGCTAGCGGGCCGTTGCCGTTGCGCGCCTCGAGTGCTGAACAAGTAGTAGTTAACTCAGTTAACTGGCCTTCGGGCGCAGCGCCAGGCAGTTAGTAATAACTACGTGGCGCCACTCTAGGGGCAGTTAGTGGCAGTTAACTAAGTTACCTAGGTAACTGCCTTACCTAGGCCCTAGCCTTGGGAACCGCCCCCATGTGTGACCCTGATTCCCCCTCAGGTGTTGGCCGTTGGATTATATCGTGGTATCGTGGCGCTATTTTACCTCGGTCTTCATCAACTCACTTAAGGGTTTTCGAAAGATTCCCTCCTTATTCCTGTGGGTAACTGTCGCCCCCGTCGGATCGTCCGTCGCCCCGTCGCTCTCTTGTCGGCATTCTCTTCCTTGTTCGGTCTGTCAGCAGGTTCCTGTGCGTTCCGTGATAGGGATACGTTAGTGTGGAGAGTGTTGACGTGAGTGTAGTGTCATCTCTGTCGAGTCGAGCGGAGCCGGAGGGCTCTGAGCCACTCCGTCGCGAGCAGCACCGGCGGCTAGCGCGGCGCTTTGGCCCTCCTCCCCACCGGGAGTCGGGTGAATGAAATTCTGGACTGGGTCGGGCAACCCCATTTGGGTGTCTGGAGGGGAACGAACGGCGAACGAAGGGCTGTGGGGCGGCGAGGCGCTCCTAGCGGTCCTAGTGTGTTGGGTTTTAAGAGATTGTTAGACCTACAAAGAACTCTTCCCTCAGGGAGGGAGCCTAAGCTGCTTGAGTGCAGCGACGCAGCGAACAACGACGGACAAAGAGCCTGAGAACAACAGGTTACACCGACTCACGAACACACCGGAATCATTCACCCAAACCAAGCAAATTATCAAGCAACCGCGACCCCAAATCACCGAGAACTCAAACACGTCGCGAGAGACGGAGAGAGAGAGCGAGAGAGAGAGAGACTCCGCAGCGACGGCCGGAGCGTGTCTCCGTTGTAACTTCCCACGTAGCGGAGAGTCCGAAGGGGAGCGTCATGTCGCGCACCACGGCGATCACTTTGGATACAGATCGCAACGAGATGTCTTCACGACCGAATAAATCTTGCCGTTGAGCGTGAACCTTCTAGACGCTTCTAACGAACAACCCTGAGTAGCAACCAAGGGGAAGAAACACCAAAGGGGCCAAGGCTTGCATGTAACTTGCATCAAGGGGAAAGATTCCCTCACCTAGGAAGCGAACCTACACCGATCTCCAAGGGGAGATGGCAAATTAAACCTCAAATCTCGAGCGGCTAGAGCAACCGACTCGCTCGCCAAAACCTTGACCGAGAAGAAAGAAGCAAGGACCTACAAGCCAAGGGTAGCGGACCTAAGGAATGTGAGAGGAAGTTTCCGAACGCCAACGCGAACGCCAAACGCGGGAAGGCAACGAAACCCTAACCAGGCCAAGCAGAACCTATGAAGAACAGGCCTGGACGACAACAAAAGTGAGCAGGTCCCAAGAAAGAACCGGAACCCAACAAGAAACAACAAGCCTTGCAAGAAGCTAAACAAGCCTTCACAAGGTAACTCGAGAGCCTGAGACAAGCGCGCAGCGAGTGACAGGCGACCTGGCTCCTTTGGGTCAAGATTGCCCGAAAGGAGGAAACCTGGAATCTAGACCTGACAAACAGGCTAGAAGGAACGAAACGAGAACTCGAATTCTAGATCGCTAGGGACGAACCCTACCAACCTAGATGTACCTGAGCTTCACCGTGTGGCCGCACGGCGAAGGACCTGGAAACAAGAGCCTGGAAATCGCATCATCTAGGATGAATGCGACAATCTCGTCGGTCCATCGGCCCCTAGGAGCCGTCTGTCGTCTGTCGTTCTTTGTTCTTTGTGCGTCGCTCTCGTTCTCGTTCTCGTTCCCGTTCTCGTCCCTCGTTCTCAACACTACCTCAATACCAAACCTCACCACTCCCCCAGCCTCAGCCTATCAATCCCGACCCGCCCAGCCATGTCCGCTCCGTCGTCGCGCTCGCCCTCGCCCAAGCCCGTCCTCCCGCCTTTCTCTGCTGAGGAGGTGGTCCAGCCCGTCATTGGCCACACCCCAACTTCCGCCGCGCCTCTCGCCGCTTCCCTTCCGTCCCCTCTGTTCCCATCTGAGGTAGTGGTAACCTCGGATCCGTCAGTGGTCGTGCTCATGCTCGATCCGTCATATAGCATATAGATATCAAGATATAATAAAGACAAGCATACCCCCCCACTTGCGACCGATGGCAGCTGGAGGTTTGAACCACAAAAGACAAACGCAAACAGACTGAGCAATCAACAATACGCAGGTGTCAGATGTCGCATATCCTTTTGGCTTTTGGTCCTTGTCCTTGGCCCACCTTTGTCGCATTCATCTTAGATGATGCGATTTCCAGGCTCTTGTTTCCAGGTCCTTCGCCGTGCGGCCACACGGTGAAGCTCAGGTACTTCTAGGTGGGTAGGGTTCGTCCCTAGCGATCTAGAATTCGAGTTCTCGTTTCGTTCCGTCTAGCCTGTTTGTCAAGTCTAGATTCCAGGTTTCCTCCTTTCGGGTAATCTCGACCCAAAGGAGCCAGGTCGCCTGTCACTCGCCGCGCGCTTGTCGCTTGTCTCAGGCTCTCGGGTTACCTTGTGAAGGCTTATTTAGCTTCTTGCAAGGCTTGTCGTTTCTTGTTGGGTTCCGGTTCTTTCTTGGGGCTTGCTAACTTTCGTTGTCGTCCAGGCCTGTTCTTTGTAGGTTCTGTTTAGCCTGGTTAGGGTTTCGTTGCCTTCCGGCGTTTGGCGTTGGCGTTCGGAAATTTCCTCTCACATTCCCTAGGTCCGCTACCCTTGGCTTGTAGGTCCTTGCTTCTTTCTTCTCGGTCAAGGGAACTAAGTTTATACTTAGACGCGATGGAGCGCGCCGCCGCGACTCCCCTCTCCTTCGGGCCCCCCGTCGAGGGCGCCCCACCAGCGCCCATGGAGCAGCCGCTGTCGAAGCGGCCGCGTCCGCCCACCGAGGCCGAGCAGGTGCGTGCGACTCCGGTCGCGCCACACGGCCCGTGGCCCCGGCCACATCACCCATGGCAGCCAAGCTGGCCTCCCCCATGGGGGACAGCAGGCTGCTGGAAGCACCCCATCAATGCCAGGCTCATGCAGCCACCCTTCCATTGGGCATGCCTTATGGCAGAGGCCCCTCTCGCCCTGGCAAGGGCCGCGCTGCTCCGGCAGCGCGGCCCGAGGCCGGGTGGCCCTTATGGGCACAACATCCACTCCACTTCAACGCACAACACACTCTCCAGAGGCACCCCCTCACACTCAGCACGCAGCACGCATGAGACACAAATGTACGACCCCCCTGGGAGAGACCAGAGCCGAATGACACCGCTCACTGCCCGCGCCCGCACGACACTGAGTACGGACACCCCCATCCCTGCCTCACAGGGACAAGACTCCGACGAAGACAACACCATCACAGATTCAGACGCCACCTTCGAGCTCTCATTCCACCAGGCCGGAGACATCATAATCCAGGACACGACGGTGTACGCCGCCATCGTCGAACTTCTCCTAGAACTCGAGGGAGTTGACCCCGAGCCAGACTTCTGGGCCCGCTCGGCGAGGGGCCCGTGGCACATAGCAGTCAACGAAGACTGCGCGCAACAGTTCAAGGCCAAATACGGCGACCTCACCATCATCCGCGCCTTGGGCCAAGACATCCCCGTGCATCACGTACCGGTTATCGAAAGAGTCCTAAGCAGGTTCACGGTCCTCGTCAGAGGTCGGGAACCTCCGGACAATTTCTTAACCGCACGCACGCGCAAGGCCTCCCTGGGAAGGAAGCCGAAAATCAAATCTCCTCACGATCTCAGCGCCCCTGTCTTCTTAGATAATAACAAAGGCGCCCTAGTCATGAGCACGAATCTATCTCTGGTAGCGGAAGCCCTCAACATAGCAGAGCGACTAGCCTAACCAAGCGACCCCGCGCCGCGAGCCGCCCACCATCCGATAGTAGGCCCTAGACACACTGACCACAGCTGCTTGACACCCAGCACAAGGAGCAAACACACAACAGCCGGTAGCCCGATGGCATAGGAGGAAGGCGCGAAACAGGCCATCGTGAATCGGTACACACCGTCTGCCACTGGAGACCCACTGCACCCAGCCCCTAGGTAGAGCACGAGGGGACGAGCCGCAAGGCAGGTGTAGGGGGAGTGAAGGGAAGCGGGCGAGGCTGCGAAGATACTGTGCAGGGTCGCGCGCGCGGCGAGAGTATTAAGAAGTTTTTTTTTCTTCTCGGTCAAGGTTTTGGCGAGCGAGTCGGTTGCTCTATCCGCTCGAGATTTGAGGTTTAATTTGCCATCTCCCCTTGGAGATCGGTGTAGGTTCGCTTCTTAGGTGAGGGAATCTTTCCCCTTGATGCAAGTTACATGCAAGCCCTTGGCCCCTTTGGTGTTTCTTCCCCTTGGTTGCTACTCAGGGTTGTTCGTTAGAAGCGTCTAGAAGGTTCACGCTCAACGGCAAGATTTCCTTTGTGAAGATATCTCGTCGCGATCTGTATCCAAAGTGATCGCCGTGGTCGCGCGACATGACGCTCCCCTTCGGACTCTCCGCTACGTGGGAAGTTACAACGGAGACACGCTCCGGCCGTCGATTACGATCTCTCGTCGCGCCCCACACGGACGCCGGCGTCTCCTCTTTCTCTCGGCTCTCCGGAGGATCCCCGTTCCAGGGATCGCCCGCCGGGTTACTCCGGCCGTCGCTGCGGAGTCTCTCTCTCTCTCTCGCTCTCTCTCTCCGTCTCTCGCGACGTGTTTGAGTTATCGGTGATTTGGGGTCTCGGTTGCTTGATAATTTGCTTGGTTTGGGTGAATGCTTCCGGTATGTTCGTGAGTCTGTGTATCCTGTTGTTCTCAGCTTCGTTGTCCGTCGTTGTTCGCTGCGTCGCTGCACTCAAGCAGCCTAGGCTCCCTCCCAGAGGGAAGAGTTCTTTGTAGGTCTAACAATCTCTTAAAACCCAACACACTAGGGCCGCTAGGAGTGCCTCGCCGCCCCACAGCCCTTCGTTCGCCGTTCGTTCCCCGTCCAGACACCCAAATGGGGTTGCCCGACCCAGTCCAGAATTTCATTCACCCGACTCCCGGTGGGGAGGAGGGCCAACGCGCCGCGCTAGCCGCCGGTGCTGCTCGCGACGGAGTGGCTCAGAGCCCTCCGGCTCCGCTCGACTCAACAACCTTGCACCTTGTGGTTTGTGGATAGGAATAAACGATGAACGAACAGCAAAAGCAACACCTGTGACTGATGGGGGGGGGGGGTGGAGGGGCAACCAAAAATAGAAGCTGGAGCAATTGACGAAAAACGAGGTGCAGCAATTAATCGACAGATGCAAGAAAAAAAACAACCAAGAAAACAAACAATCCCATCGACGAAACAAAAAGTACCCCCGCCGAGAGTCGAACTCGGAATCTTCCGATCCGTAGTCGGACGCCTTATCCATTGGGCCACGGGGGCAGCGCTGATGTGTCGCCCAAACTTTTACTATATGTACCTAAATAAATTTTGGCTGTCTCTGAGCCAGTGATTGAATTGGAGTACGCGCGCGCAAGGAATTCGACTTTCTACATTCATCCGGGGAACTCGAGGTGATAACCTCGGAAATGGTGGCGTAAGTGATTGCGTAAATGGTCTCGGGCATTTAAAACAACGGCTGGAGGAGGGCGCCTTGGCATTGAAACGGCTTGGGAGTGGAGAGAGGAATCGGAATAATCGGCTAGAGACTAGAGACTAGAGATAGAGATGGAGGTGGAGGAAGGCGAGACGCGTTCATTTGTCATTTGGCCCCACCCTGCTAGCATGAAGAACTTCCCTCCTGGTATCCTCTTCTTCTAGTATTCGCCCCTTCACTCCTTCCCCTTCCCCTTCCGCCTTCCGTTGCTAGGTTCTATCTATGTCGCATTCATCCTAGATGATGATGATGCGATTTCCAGGTTCTTATTTCCATGTCCTTCGCCCTTCGCCGTGCGGCCACAGCACGGTGAAGCTCAGGCACATCTAGGTTGCTAGGGTTCGTCCCTAGCGACTTAGAATTCGGGTTCTCGTTTCGTTCCTTCTAGCCTGTTTATCAGTATCAGGTCTAGATTCTAGATTCCACGTTTCCTACTCCTTTCCGGTAATCTTGACCCAAAGGAGCCAGGTCGCCTGTCGCTCGCTTGTCGAGTCGAGCGGAGCCGGAGGGCTCTGAGCCACTCCGTCGCGAGCGGCACCGGCGGCTAGCGCGGCGCTTTGGCCCTTCTCCCCGCCGGGAGTCGGGTGAATGAAATTCTGGACTGGGTCGGGCAACCCCATTTGGGTGTCTGGACGGGGAACGAACGGCGAACGAAGGGCGGTGGACCGCCAAATCCGCCCTCGCCGCCGCGCGCGGACCCCGTCACCACTGCACCCGTGCCCAACCAAGCCTTCCCAAGTATCTTCACCCGCTACCCAAGTCAATAGGCCGCCTACGGACGCGTGGGTTGCCAAGGATGGAGTCTCAGGAGCCTTACCCGGATCCTGGGAACAGTCCATCTCCACACACTTGCCACAAGGGGGCGGGAGACTATGTCTTCTCCTTCGCTCTATCTAGCTTTGGCTTGCATTTCCCTTTCTTTCGTCGTCTCGTAAGATCTTTCTTGAATAAAATAATTAATGTTATATCCTAGCCAACCCCACTAGCTAATTGGACACAACTTTTCCGTCCCGGAATCCCGCCATGCCCGACGAGCCAGGTGTCCGAGTGCTACCGGGGGGAGGGGGCACCGCCCCCTCTCCTCGATATTTGTCCTCCCCCCAGTGCACGCACCGACCCCGCGCACCCCAGCGCGTCCTCTCCTCGAGTCCACGCTGGGGGAAAACCCCTTTCGGGTAAAAGCAACGCAGGGGGGGGGGGGGGGCACTCGTGAGATAGGGGCCCAGAAGCGCTAATCTCCCTCGCTAGTGCGAGTGGCCGCGGCGAGCCGCGGCCCTTCCCTCCTGGCTCTGGCGCCCCCGTCTTCTCTTACCCAAACGGGGCGAGAAGACACGTATCTTAGTATCTGCCGGAGGGGAGAGGTGCCGCTCCCCCCTCCCCTCCCTCTTCCCTTTTCCTCCTCTCTTCCCTGCGGCGGGGGCCCATGGCGCGCGCCTGCGGCCCCTCGCTCAGGTCCCAGATGGCCTGCAGGGCCTGGGAGCACAGCTCAGGGGGCAGGTGAGGCTGGGGCATGGCCCTGGCCCCTCCTGCCTCTCCCTCGCTGGCGCTCCGAGCCCCTGCGGGTCGACTGGAGCTGGAGCTGGCTGGGGGGTCCTGAACAGGGGGCCCAGGGGGAGGAGGGGCTGGTCAGAGGAATGGGCAGGCCACGACGGGCCAGGGCGGGCGAGTCAGGCGGGCCTGTAGGGAGGGGAATGGGTCAGCAGGGCTGTGTGCTCCTGGCAGGCCATCAGGCGTGCCAGGAGAGTGGGTGGATCCTCCCCCATGGCAGGGGAGGAGTGGAGAGAGAGGGGGGCTCGTGCCCCCCCATGGGCGAACTAAGTATAAACTTAGTTGGCGTAAGATCTTTCTTGATATCTGCTGAGCTCCTACTAAAGCAGTTTAACTATATCCTAGGTGATGTTTCGTACATCGTACATCCAGACCTCTCGCCGCCTGCAAGAGGTCTTCCGTTGTTTCTAGGTTGAAATCTTTGTCCACCGTATAAAGAGGGCTTATCATTTTCCTAATATGTTTGGTTACTCGGGGCGTGTAGCCCCATATTCTCTCTCGTTGTTTTTTTAGTCTTTGGAAGAAGCCGACCTTCGCCGTTACTAGTAGGTGGTATCTCGCTAACGGATCTGCCGTCCGCGTTGCCATACTGAATGTTGTAAAAGTCCGTTAAGAGATATCTCCACGCCAGGATACCAAGGTATCCCGAGGAGGGGTGAGGTCTGTCCACTTGGTAACAAAAGAGACGTTGGGCCGTTGCAGAGCCCGGCCTAAGGTCAATGCCTAAAAGTCCTTCTATGAATTCGAAGACGGGCTCTGTTGCGATGCATTGATTGGGCTATGTGGGTGGAGCTTTCGGGGGCTATACCGCAAAACCGCAAAAGCGGCGTGTCGGATAGTCAGTAGCGAACCGGTTCGCCGTGGCTATTCTCCTATGCAGGACGTGTTTGAAATGTCCCTTGGCGTGAGAAAGTTGTATTTGTTTTTCCCATCTCAACGTGGATTTCATCAGCCTCTTGTCAACAATCAACAATCAACAACATCTAACATCTAAGGACGCTGCCAAAACCGAAAGTCTTTCAAAAGTAGAAGCTGGAGGCTCATGTCTTCCATGATCTCGATCGAATGCAGGCTCATTTCTTCCATGATCTTGATCGAGCATCATCGAGCATCATGATATTCGAGAGCCAAATAGCAACAGGTTTCCGCCTTTTGTGAACAATCAACAACATCCGAGGACGCTGCCCCAAAACCAAAAGTAGAAGCTGGAGGCTCATGTTCTTCCATGATCTCGATCGAATAGCATCACCAAATAGCAAAAGGGGATAGACATTGTGGGCCAGCAAATGCAAGGAAAAGGGAAGCACGATGAACACTGGTCAAAAAGGAAATACCCCCGCCGAGAGTCGAACTCGGAATCTTCCGATCCGTAGTCGGACGCCTTATCCATTGGGCCACGGGGGCGGTATACAGTTAACGTGCAACGCAATAGTTTATGAACCCATAGTAGTATTTCTCTGTCGCGTCCAGTGCAGATTTTAGTCCCAAGCCATAACTTGTCACCGCGAGCATGACACTTCACATTGCATTCTGAGAACTCGACGAGGCACGCAACGACATGAGGGGCGGGAATCCCGGTGATGTAAAACTACCAGTACCATAACTGTACAAGTACAAGTGCAAGTGCAAGTGCTGTCAACCTGTCGCATCCAGAGTTGCACTCAATGCCAATGCGGATGCGATTTCAGGTGTTGAGTGAGTTTTGTTTTGGTTGGTTGAGTCCACCGTTGCCATCGAGGTCTCGAAGCTTCGTGCTCGCTCGACAAGGACATCCTTCATCTCGTTTTCGTTCGTTCCTTTAATTTATTGTCTCGTGCGTTTACGTTTAGTTTTGGCTTCTTTCTTTTGTTGTTTGTTGTTTGTTGGCATGGTGAGTGGTGTCCGGAAGAGTCTCGATGTGTGACGTCGGCTCGTGCTGTGCGATGTCGCGCGCATCTCGCTCTCAAGACTCCATTACCCTCTCTCTATCACCCCTTTGAGGCTTGTCCTCATGAATAGAGCCTGCGCCCTATTCCACAGTTCAAAGACAAGTCTCTTTCGTTCGGGTGTTGTATTCCTGCCCATCTGAAGGCTGTAGGCATGAATATTCGTGTAAGGTACGCGCTCATAATTACAATTGAACAGTTCCCCGTGTTGCCACTGACGCACAAGACACACAGATTCGGATTCCCCATGGTCTCAAGTCCAGGTTTGCAGATTTTGGTCTCGAAATTTGCGATTCGAATTTTGTTTTTGCTGTTACTATAATTGTTGGCTCGTTTAAGGTAATAAACCGGCGTGACTTCGACTTCTCGTTCTGCAGTCGCTCTGCGAGACTCTCTCTCTCTCTCTCTCTCTCCGTCCGCCTCTCCTCGGCCGACGGCGAGAAGATTCGTCCAAAACATTCTCCGGTCCCAAGATATTTCTGTCGCATTCGCGAATCGACACTCGTTAGGCTTCGCTCTTCTCTTCGTCGTTCGGTATTTATCGTTATAATTCTCTCGTTCTCGTTCTCGGTCAAAAGCTTCGCTTGGATGCATGGGATCGTGGGTTGTGGAGCGCCCTCTCTCTTTCTCTCGAAAGAGAAGGGAAGTTTCCCCACCTTTCTTCCTCCCACTCCCAGGCGCCTCGCAAATAGGTTTAATTTGCTATCTCTACAGCGGTTCTTTATCTGCTTCTGGGGGCAATCAGGTTTAATTTACGACCTCTTCGTATCTCCCCCTTAGGCACATCGCACTCCTTTCGTCTTATTTGGTAGGTCTCTTGGAATCTTGTGCGGCAGGATTGCCCCTCGTTTCCGTTATGGTGCGATTCGGTGTGTATCGCGCCAGTTTGTCGAGCGTCTCGCGAATCTTGGCTATTCTCGGGCATTCGCCTAGGTGAGTGGAGGATTCATTTGCCACCTTGCATATGCGGCACGTTTTGTGTCCCTATCTGCAAAGCGGTTGTACATAGGTGGAAACGTCTCGCTATTCACTACGTATCTTTTTTTAGAGTGGAGTTCTCTGATGTACTAGGATTGCTTCATATCTTCATAACTTCCACCGCGAGAGAAGGCGAGCTGCTACTCTCTCTCTCCTGCTTCTCTATGCCCCGCCAAGCAGCAGGCCCCGTCCTTCCTCTCGTTCCGGCTGATTTCTCTCTCTCTCCTCCTAACATACCTACTCTGAAGGATAACTCTCCCGCCACCCCGTTCCTCTGAGGAGATTCTCTACTCTCGTTAGGGGAATAAATCTTTACAAATAGCTCTGGTGCCCTTGTAACCGCAGCGTCTCTCTCTCTCTCTCTCTCTCTCCGGCCACGGCTCCTCCCTCCCTCCCTCCCTCCCTCCCTCCCTCCCTCCCTCCCTCCCTCCCTCCCTCCCTCCCTCCCTCCATCCCTCTCCCTCACGTGCGCGCGCGCGCGCGCGCGCATACTCTTGCCCATCCCCACCCGATCCGCAGCGCAAGCCTCCCCGCCTTTCCCCTTCCCCCGCACCCTTCTCTGAGCTCAGCTCATGCCTGCTGCCGCCCCCTCCATATCTTCTTTCATTCGCCGAGGGCCCAAGCACGGCTCCTCAAAGCTGCGCGGAAAGATGACCTCCAACTCATCGCCTTCGTCGACGCCGCGCAACTCGTTCGGCCGACCCGACTCTTTCATCTCGCCACGACGCTTATCCGCCGCTTCCAGAGCACAGGCCGGCCTGCCGCCTACGCCGCGACACTCAGCGTCTGACGCGCCCGACGAGTCGGATGCGGAGGAACAGTCGGTACGGCGTGAGCTGTCTCACGCGTCGACCGTCGGCCAGAGCGAAGCCTCGATCACCGGCTATCGCCTTCACGGGATACCTAACGCGCCTGCGCGCGATGGGCAACGCGAGCGCAGGCGTCAGAAACTCACGGTGGGCGGCCGCGCACCTTTCGCCAAGGTGGGCAACGTGCTTAGTGAGGCGGTGCAGTCGATCAAGACGCCGCGAAGCCGCCGCACAGCCGCACAGCATGCGCAGCGGCAGCAGCAAACAGAACAGCAGCATCCGCACCAGCAGCACCAACAGCAGCAGCACCAACAGCAGCAGCAACGGCAGCACGCGATGGGGACGCCGCGATCAGTGCCAATGCAACAGCCTAGCATGAGTAAGGTGGACCGCATGCGTGCCGCCTCGTGTAACCCAGCCTATCCCGCTGAATCGATCATCTCACGCAACCCCGAGGACGAGGCACGCAATGGCGTCAAGGACTCCAGCATTGGTCCCTTCCTCGGCTGGATGCCAAGGGGCTCAAAGTTGTCGGCTGAGAAGCATGACGAGCCCGCGCCGGACAGGCCGGCCGAAGGCTGCTCAACAGACTCGCCGAGACGCTCCACGACGTCGCTCCGGCGGTCGACCGCGTCGACCGCCCCTACGCCCTCTACCTCGCCTACTGCTAGCCCGGACGCCGCCCCATGGTGGGCCTCTGTCTGCCGCTGCATCGCCGGCCGGCAATGAGGGGCATGCCTGCTTGGGCGGTGGCCCTTGCAGTATTGGGTTGAGCGAAAGGGCGGTATTGTGCAGCTTGTCTCTTCCTCCACCGCTCCCCGCCCCATATCACGGATGGCGGATTGCGGCCTCACGCAGTCAGTGAAAGCATCCTCGGAGATGCCGTGCAACTGCGGGGCGTGCGCAGACCATCCCGCCATGCTTGCACCAAGAGTGGGCATGCTGGCTAGACGCGCCTTATCACATTCGAGGTTGCGCCGCCAAGCGGCGCTCCAGATGGCGTAATTTTGCGGTCGCCAAATGTGCTGACTGGAGGGCGCGCGAAAACTCAGCGAAAGCCGCCGCATCGAGCGGCGAGCGTGATTTTCGTCATGCCTCATCATCGACTTGTCCTCGCATGGTGGCAGGCCCGTATTGTGGATGCTTACGACCTCATCACTACTGGTACGGAATTTTGTTTTGTGTGTGGCGTGGATTGAGGTGGCATCGCAAGCTAGGCGGCATTCTAGTGGCGTTCAAGAGATGGTCCCGGCCGCGACAGGCTGATGTGGTGGGATCGTGGTGAGTTAAAGAGGGGAGGAGCACTTTCTACTTTATTACTAGCACGCAACTAACTTTATAGTTGGTTGCCATGGAGCGCGCCGCCGCTCCCCACCTCTCCTTCGGGTCCCCCACCGCGGGAGCCCCCCCAGTACCCATGGAGCTGTCGCTGGCGAAGCGACCGCGTCCGCCCGCAGAGGCCGAGCAGGTGAGGCCGTGACTCAGGTCGCGCCGCACGGCCCGTGGCCAGGTCGAGGTCATGGTGCGGCGTGCTAAACCGGCTGAGGCAGGCGGGCAGGCGACAGAGCCGAGGCGCGGCATAGATGGTGCTTTGCAGCATTGGCGGCGCGGGGCGCGGGCTTATTTATCGGGGCCTTGCAAGATAGGTGACGAATTGGGATGGCCCATAGGGCCTGAGGGCAATGAGGAAGGGGCAAAGCCGGCGGCAGGCGCGGCGAGGGAGGCCACTTCAGAGGTGCTGACGGGCTGAAGCCCGTCAGCAGAGGAAGGCGGGCAGGCGGGCTTGAGCGAGGGCGAGGACGGCGGCGAAAGCGACATGGAACGAGCGGCGAAAGGCGAGGGTGAGTGTGAGGAGGGCTGTGGTGGCAGGGGCTGGCGAGGCGAGGCGAGTTTGTAGGGTCTGAGTGTTACGAGAGCGAGAGCGACGAGAGCGAGAGCGACGGATGACGACTGACGACAGGACGACGGACAAAGACACCCAGGAAAACACCCCGACTCTCGCCCCACGACTTTCTCACATAACTCGACTGAAATCAAACCCAAACACTCCGGCCAGACAACGACGGACGACGATCAGAAGGCGATCTGTCGGCGATCCCGTCTGGAAGGGGAATCGCACCATAACGGAAACGAGGGGCAATCCTGCCGCACAAGATTCCAAGAGACCTACCAAATAAGACGAAAGGAGTGCGATGTGCCTAAGGGGGAGATGCGAAGAGGTCGCAAATTAAACCTGATTGCCCCCAGAAGCAGATAAAGAACCGCTGTGGAGATAGCAAATTAAACCTATTCGCGAAGCGCCTGGGAGGAAGAAAGGTGGGGAAACTTCCCTTCTCTTTTCGAGAGAAAGAGAGAGGGCGCTCCACAACCCACGATCCCATGCATCCAAGCGAAGCTTTTGACCGAGAACGAGAACGAGAGAATTATAACGATAAATACCGAACGACGAAGAGAAGAGCGAAGCCTAACGAGTGTCGATTCGCGAATGCGACACCCCCCTGCTAGGATCGAGCGTCCCGCGAGGAAAGAAGAGAACCTAACGGACATCGGAGAGCTCCAAGCAAGCCACGAGAAAGGCAGAAGAGCAATCCTGAACGAGACCGAATGAGCCAAGAGCGAAGCGCGAATAAATCCGAAGAGCGAATGAAACAATAAATCTGAAGAGCGAATGAAACAATAAATCCGAATGGAGGGAGAGCCGCGCACCCAATGCCGAACCAAGACGGAAGACGTGATGAGCGACCTAACAATCGAGGACCGATGAGAACGCGGAACGACAAGACCAGTGCGCCGCACACCCTTAGGTGGTGCAGGCCTGATCTTCATCTTGCGCCGCCTCTCGAACGATGCGAGCATCGGAGGCGCTTGTTCGACTTCAGCATTCACCTCCGTGTCCTCCTCCTCTTCCTCCATGTCATCGGCCTCGGAGAGCCACTCGTCGTCGATCTACGAACAGAAAGGAGGAAAGCGCGGAGTGTGAGGTGGTGAGTAACACGCATGCGCGCACCCATGCCCATGCCCCCTCCCGGCAGCACACCTGGGCGACGATATGGGACTTGAGCACCCACTTCTTCTTCTTCTTCTTCTCAATCGTCGAGTAGAACTCCACCTCAACCTTGTCCTTCCCATGCAGCGTGCCCTCGCCCATGGCCATGATCATGCACTCACCCATGGTCTCGTGCTCGACGCGCTGCCCGACCTTCAGCGTCAGGTGGGAGATGTCGTCATCGCTGTCCGCGCCGGCGGTGAGGTCGATGCCTTCGCCCTCCTCGTCCTCGTTCTCGTTTTCCTCGTGGGCCTCGATATTGTTGGTCATATCGGAGATGCGATCGCCCTCAGGCGCGCGCGCCGGGAAACTGCTTGCGCTGTTCCTGCTGGACGACGTGGCGCGGCCCGAGCGACGACGCTTTCTAGCACCTACAGGCGAGGGTGAGGCGGAGTGGCATGTCACGAATGCATTCGTGACGGCGCGGGCCGGCGTGGCAGCTCAAGCCGGCAGGCCCGGGGAGAGCCTCGCCTGGCATGCTCCTCTCTCGCTCGCTCCTCGCCCCCCCCGCGCCCCCCCCCCCCCCCGCGCGCCCCCCCCTATCCCGCTGGCTCCCGCCCAAATATGTACCGGCGCCCGGGCCCGTGCCACCCAAATATGTAGTAAATATGTCGACATATCCGTTTGCCAGAATCGTACCCAAATATGTAGTACGATATGTACATATTATGGCCTACCCCTAGTCGTCGGATCGTCATCTCATGCTCATGGACAAGTGCTTACTACTCCCTTGATCTCCATGCCTGGGTGATTAGTCCAGAGCTGGAGCATATTTCGAAGGTCACGTTCCGTCGAACATAGGAGATATTTAAAGTTGAGCCATCAAATGTGTAGAAGCCTGTAGAACTAGAAGCTTGGCGGAGCTTAGCCACGTGGATATAATGGTAGACCAACATTGAACATTGAATAAAGTGTAGTGATTGATAGAAGCGTAGAGACGTCGTAAACGTATAGACATAAGAACGAAGATTGACGACTAATCATCGCGTTTATAACGGTAGAGCTGAAATAGCGAAATAGCCTGCAGAGGCTCGCGAACTCGCGAATGCGACAGACGCGCTCCATGGCCCTATCTTTTCAAAGATAGTGGAGCGGCGTTTTTGACTTAGTGAAGGAGGCTGCTAGCGCGTAAAAATGACGGTGCATATGAGTTGAGGAAATTTGACGGATTTTTGGGACTAGAAAATTCACTATACTGTACACTCAACTAGCTACACCTTCAAGCTTCAAGAATTTTTTATACACTCAACCAGCACAAATCCAGCTCCTTGGACCCCCCCCGCCAGCTTTTTGGCCCGTCCGCCATGGCATCTATCAGTAGGTTCTACGCGCTTCGGGAGCTCTTCTGCTGCCATCTCCCACGTCCGCAGCGCCCGATCTCTCCACCGACCAATGAGCAGCGGCGGCTGGACGTTGACGGTTGATTTCCGCAATGAAGGGCTTCGGCAACAAAGGATTTGGATCAGCGAGGTGAGCTTTTGGTGGCGGCACTGCCATCTTCTGTCTGATCTCATCCTCAAGCAACCGCAGGGGCACCATTGCCAGCGAATGTGGACTGTGAAGTATTCGCCGAACGGCCGGAGCCGGTAGGCGGCGCACGGGTTCACTTCGAACCGAGCGCTCTGAGCAAAGGACTGCAGGGACCGCCGCGTGGACGTCGATTCCCGCGCTGGTGCTGGGCACGCCCACTGAAGGCTCATCCTGCGGAAATTCGGGTAGCAAGCCCATGGGAGGACGGGCGGCCCATTGCGCTCGCCGGCTGCAGTAGCCTTGCGCCCTCAGCTTAGGCGACCTAGGCAAAGCGGCCGCGGGCATTGCATTGGCGCGGCGGCCCCCTCTTCGCCTCTCAGGGCTGCCGAGCCGCGCGGCTGAGGCGGGGCTCGCAAGAATCACTAGCTCAGCGTGCGGGCCCGCTGGTCGCTCTGCGAACTCGCGCGACGAGTTGTTGAGCTGTTTGGCACTAGGTGCACGGCTGGGCCGTTTCGTAGACCTCCGCACTGACGGCACATGCATACTACTCGGCGGCGCTTGCAGCACCCCGGTCACTTCCGGTCTGCAGCGTGGCTGCGACAGAAGCTCAACCAGCGTGCTCATCGGCACGTGCTCCTGCGCCGCCGGCGGCCAGCTCGCCCAGCCGGGTGGAGGGGCCCCCATCGGCGGCCGCGCGGCGACGGCGGAGCGAACGAGTGGAGAAACGATGTGGTGAAACGACCGACTTCTCTCTGCCACGAAAGGTGTGAGTAAAAAGAGTTTTGTAGTAGTAGGAGGGGTCTTGTGCTCGTCCCAGGTCCCATTATAAGTTTATAAAATCTCGGGCCCTCGGTGTGAATGAATGTCGGAGGCGCCGATCGTCGGCACTCGGCCGACGGGTGCGACGGTTGCGCTGCTGAGCATGCTGCCGCTGGTTCGCCCGAGCGCGACGCAGCGGGTGCAGACGGGTGACTTGCTCTTCGTGCACGAGCCCTTCGGTGGCGGCATTGGTGCAGCCATCGAGCAGACCGGTCAGGCGACGGTGCGCTGGATGCACTCACATGGAGCGCCGGAGGCAACGCAAGAGACAGCCTCACACGTTGCCCTTGCATGGCGGCGCGCAGCGGACGACGAGCTGTTCCTTGTCGAAGCGCTCGAGCCTGAAGTGAGGCTAACATCTGCACACGACTTTTTCACTCGCTCGGGTGCCAATGCCGTCTTCTACTTGGCGACCTTTGTCGACCAGCAGATGAGGCAGGCGCGAGGACATGCAGCCAATATCGCCCTGGCGCAGGTGGGCAAGCCGTACGCCGACGAGTTCCAGCCGCCTCCAGCCAGCTTCTACTGCTCTTCACTGATTGAATACGCCTTTGGGCAGGCCCTGGGTGGCGAGGCGCATCCCTTCAACCCAGAGCCCTTTGTGCTGATATTCGAGCCCGAATCGTTTTGGAGAGAATACTACGCCAAGCTTCACCGCACGGTCCCAACCAACATCACGGGCTCGAACCCCACGCTACTGCTCCATAGCCGCGCCTTGAGCTTCCAAGTCTACCAAGTCGACGCCATCACGGGAACCTTTGGTGCGCCGCGAATTAGCGGCAGTGGCCGTTTCTCTCTAGGCAGCGAGGGCGATAGCTACGAAGAAACTGATCTGTACTAGGGCGCACGCTAGACAGCCGGATGTGTGCGGGGGTGGGGGGCGAGAGAGAGAGAGCAGGGCCCACAGGGGCAACCCTACTCTGTGTGCGACACTACCGATAGCCAACCCTGACAACCACGACGGATGCAGCAGAGAGCGAATCTGGCGGAATGAGCATTGCCGTTGAAGCTATCGAGTTTGCATCACAGTCTGGGCCTCGCAGCCAACGGTCGCTCCAAAAGACTTCTACATCGAATTAGTGCGCGCACCGTCCCGAACAGATCGCATCCGTTCCCTCCTGAGCCATGATCGCCAATCCTCTCATGCTAGCTGAGTTTGCGGCGAGGAAAGTAGCCAAGGAGTTCAACGCATCCGCAGGATCGCGCAACATCTACTACGCGGGGCAATCGCCTCATGCCGACGATACCATTGTGATAGTGGGTGGGCATTCGTTAATAGATGTAGGCAGCCAGGGCACGGGTGCATTCAGAACGCCCAGAAGGATGACGCAAAATGGCGACACACAGATTATAGAGTAGCAATGCAATTGATTTTCTTCGCCCTCGAATACTCCGGCGTGCTCTAAGGCGGCGGGAGGTGACCAGAAGAGACCTACAACAGGTCGTTGTCTCACAAAGGTGCGTGTTGCATATGCAAGGCACCGGCACGTGTCGCAATACAATGCAGCGAGTGCAACGATTACGGCAAGCAGGCGCAATAATATGAGGTGTGCGATGTGCGAGTTGTGCGCCCCAATAGCCGATAGTTCGTGCGCACACGCCCGTTGCAACAAACTAAACGCGGGCTAGAGTGCGAAAGTAAGGCGCAGCACAAATTAAGAATTTGAAGCTGTTCAATTGAGTTTATACTTAGTCCACAACTAAGTCAACTAACTTTATAGTCAGTTGGCCTGGAGCGCGCCGCCGCCGCTCCCCTCCTCTTCCGGGCCCCCCGCCGAGGGCGGCCCCCCAGCCCCCATGGAGCAGTCGCTGTCGAAGCGCCCGCGCCCGCCATCAGAGGCCGAGCAGGTGAGCGCGACCCGCGTCGCGCCACACGGCCCGTGGCTCCGGCCACACCACACACAGCAGCCACATGCTCCGGACACGAATGCCTGTGATCTTGGTCTTTTCAAGTCCATGAATTCACGCTTACCGAAGCGGCGCGACTTCAATTTGGACCGTTTTGCTGAGCAATGCATGCAGGCATTCAATGAGTATCCTTCAGAGAAGCTAAGCAAGTGTATCGTGAATGCGGATGGTTCGAATGAGAATGACTTGCCGCATGCGCGTGACAGGCGCAAGAATCGAGTGGCTCCCGTGCTCCCGTGGCCACCGTGGTTGAGGGATAAAATGACAATTGTGAGACCGTCTAAAGTAATAGGATTAAGCCCCAATGTACCCCATGCAACATAGTTCAAGGGCGGGCTTTCTCGTCTAGCTCTTATTAGTTTTATTTCTGATCTACCGGTCCTACGGGTTTCAGTTTTGAAACGGAGGTAGTATAATATAAGGGCGATCACAGCAACAACAAACCCATGGGGTGAACACAAGTAAGGATCGCCGAACGACACCACTTACCATCGCCGAACGACACCACTTACCACCAGCTAAATCTCCCGCCAAGCTGCCGAGCACAAAAGCGTCGGCGACCGCACCACAACGTTGTTGAACTAGCAGCAGAAGCTCTCGCAACGCCGACAATGGCATGCAGTATGCGCGACGTTGCTCGATAGGCAGAATGTGACCCATGCAACAAAGGTGCTAGGATGCCCCCGCCGCTAGGGGAAAGTATGCAGCAACGGGCGCCCGCGCTGCAGCTACACGCTGCAGCGGCACGACGCGACTGCTACTGTTCCTGCGTTGCATCCTCCAAGTCTCACCACGATCCATCCGGATGGCCGATTGAGTGGCGCCGGCGGCTTGAGACACTTGGCATCCCAGCCCATGTGGGCGCCTCGGTCAAGTACCGCACGTGCCGGCCCTTGAGATTGGCGGGCATTGAGCTGGAACGTGCGTTGGCCTCTAGCTCGCGCAGCAGCTTGCTCGAATGCAGCTCTCGCGCCACCCTCTTGCTCGCGGCAGCGGCGCTAAATGCGCCTGTGTCCACTAGCCCCGCTACGAAGGCCGTCTTGCCACCACGCATGCCCACGCTCGTTTTCGGCCTCCCACGCACCAGGTTGTAAGTGGCCTGGGGTGTACGCGCAGGCGTACCCCAGCTGCCGCGTGTGGCAATTCTCTCGAACTCCGAGGCGTTTTGCTTCAATCGTGCCAGAGAGGCAGACCACTCATGTCCGCCTGCGAGCATCGTCGATGTCTGGTGTCGGTGTTGGGACATATTCAACGTCTGCAGCGAGTCCCTCGACGCGAAATGCTGAGCCACTAGCTGACCGGCTGATTGACAACGGCGTTGAGGCGAATGATGGGCTGGGGGCCTTGTGTACTGCTGCAGGAGCCGCGAGCGCATCATCTCTACGCTGTTGTCAAGCGGGCTGCCGCTCGGCATGCACCTATGCGAGGCGACCTCGTCCCCGACTTCAGGGGCCATGGTGGGCTCTGCTGGGGGCGAATGATTGGCCGACAAATGCCGACCAGTGCCCTGGGCGCTGGGCAGCCGCATCCGATAGCTAAACTTGACATCCTCCTTCTCGGCGCCTGTTGGCGCCCCCAATAGCTGGGGCGCCACAACCGCCGGCTGCTCGAGCAGCTCCTCGACGTTGCGCGCCTCCACGCGACCCATAGCTAGCACGGTCGCGGCTAGGGTGGCGCGGAGTGTTGGATTCTTTGAGGCTCGCGTCGGCGACGGCACAGCTAATTGCTCCCACGGGGTGACTGGAACGTCAAATGGCATCGTATGGGAAATGGTGGGCATGCTTGGCGTCCTGTGCAACTCCACGAAAGCATCGTGACCTTCCTCGCCCTCGTGCCTTCGCTGATGGCGCCTCGTCTGTGACTGGCCCGCATCAAGCGATAGACTGACGAATTTCTTCGCCTGTGCCGCAGCTTGGCGCACAGCGGGCGCAGCGGGCGCAGGGGCAGGGACTGATGGTGGCCTGGTCGGTTTGGTCGGCTCCGTCACCTTGGGCGCTTGCTTGTCTTCACTCCGTCTTATGAAGAGGTCGTCTTCCGTCTGGTGGTCCCAGCCGCTGACTCCCCACGCACCTCCCCACGCTTGATTGACCTGACTGCTAATCTTCGCTGGAGTCTCCTGCTTGAACCGGCTGCGAGGACCCCGCGAGAGTCTCTCGTGAGGAGAGGAGGAAGAGGCGGCTGCTATTGAGCGCACTTCCTCCTCCCATTCTCTGGCGGCCGGGTGGTCGGAGACGTCGCGAAGGGAGGCCACGGCCGTGTAGATGCTTGCGCGCGTATCCTCCTCGATCTGCCGTTGTAGCTGCTCGAGTCGTGCTGCAGAGGGCACGCGAGTGCTGAGTGATGCCATCACTCGCGTCCCACAGAGAGAGGGAGAGAGGAAGAGAAACCACAGAGAAGGAGATGATGAGGGAGGAGGAGAGGGGGGGGGGGGGGGGAGAAGAGGGGGGAGAGGGGGAGAAGGGGAGGGGGGGGGAGGGAGGGAGAGAGAGAGAGAGAGAGAGAGAGAGAGAGAGAGAGAGAGAGAGAGAGAGAGAGAGAGAGAGAGAGAGAGAGAGAAGGAGAGAGAGGGGGAGGGAGGGAGGGAGGTGTTACGCCCAGCCAAGTTTCTAGATATGAATCAAGATATAGACTAGACTACGCTCTCTCTATCAAGAGTTGGTTCGGCATGCGTTCAGAATGGCCAGACGAGGTAAAGGACACCGTAGTAATATACTTTTGAGTCGGTAGGCGTTCGACCAGAGATTTATTGTTGGTGCCACTTATAGAGAGGTTGAGCCACTCTACACTCTTCCTCCCTCTACTCTTCAAGTAGGTTGTAAAAAATACGTGCGTTCACTTTTGTAGGGGGGGTGAGTCTGTAGTGGACGGGTGTTCATGTGTTCATTGTCCCGCGCCGTGAGTTGGGTGTGTTCGCGGCTAGGAGACAGGGAGAAGAGGAGACGGGGCCGGCGGCCGGAGAGGGAGGGAGGGAGGGAGGGGACCGGGGGAGGGGGAAGGGGGAGGGGGGGGGGGGGGGGGGGAGGGGGGCGAGCGCGCGCGAGAGAGAGAGGAAGAAGAGCGAGAGAGCGGAGAGAGGGAGTTCGTCGTTGTTTCGCTTGGTTGAACGCCGCGTTTACGCGTTTACGCGGCGTTACGCGTTACGCGGCGCGAGGAACATTTTCAAGGTTTTTGACCGTGTTCAGCACTTTGGGGATCGAGGGAGTAATAGGTAGTCGACTATGTTCAAACGGTCAAAAAGTTTGAATTGAGTTCGCGCTCGACATTTTTTTTTAGCACCTACTTGTATCATCTTTAGTCTTTAGTCTTTAGACGCGCAGCGCCGAGGTAAGTAGAGCTGTAGAAGTGTACTCTAGAGTACTCGGCGTGTAGCCAACTCCTGGCGCGTGCCCATCTCCTGGCTAGGGGTAGGCCAGGATATCCGAGATATCCATCGGGATATTTGGGCGGATATGCTGGAAATGGATATCTCTGGATAGATGTGGGATATTTGGGCGCTGTGAGCGTGCGGTGCCCAAAAACAAAACTCGCATTCGGCGCGTCGCCGCAGAGCCGCTGTACCCCTGCGGCGCTCACGATTGGGAGGTGACAAATCAAGCGAATACGTAATAAACAATGTTGTTACTGTAATAGTAATTGCCCATCTCACCACCGAGAGCGCCACCCCGCTCCCTGCTGCCACCCACCACCATGCCACGAGGTGAGCTGCCGCTCTTGCACCTGCCCTGGCGCTAGAGCGCCACCCACTCACCTGTGCCTATGCCCATCTCCTTGCGCAGGTCCACGCCGCTCGCGCCGCTCCGCACCGCGCAGGAACGCCGACAATTCTGTCGGCGACAACCCTGCGCGTGTGAGCGCCGAGAACGCACGCAGAGCGACTCATCGACAGAGCGCGGCGAAGAGACCGTCGAGGAGGGGGATGGGCTGGAGATTCTGATGGTCTACGATGCGCTGGAGGCACTGAGGGGGTGGGTGCGGCAGCTTGCAAATCTCCCTTGCTTCTCTCACATCGCGGGGGTTGCCGATCAATTGACAAGAGAGCTTCCTGAATACCTTGTGGCATGCCAAGGAGCAAAGATCGAACATCGCAAAGATCGAACATCGGGACGTGTCAACTTTCACCAAAGACGTGTTGCAATGGTGGGCGTTCAGTCATACGAAGCTCCCGACCTGGTCCCTTGCGGCTAGGATTGCATTTTGTCTCAGTCCTAATTCTGCCTCTTGTGAACGTGTGTTTTCGTTGTTGCAGTGCATGTTTGGTGCTAATCGTGCGACGTCTTTGGCTGACCAAGTAGAGGCATCAGTGATGTTGCGATTCAATCGCAACAAGCGGACGTGTGTGTAGGGCAGTCGATGTCCATTGCCACTGTGAGATATGAGCTCATGTGTTGGGGTGAATGAATGACATCAAAAGGCACTAACTAACTAAGCACTATGGAAAGTAGGAATGAGGGAAGATGGAGGCAGACAAAGAGGTAGAGTAAGTAGGGAGGGGCCCGCGGCCTACGGGAGTGTGGGTGTGGCAGGCGACGAATCGGTGCAAGTGCGAGGACCACTTATAACAATAGTATCGAGATATTTTTTGGGATATTTGGGCTGGCGCTTGGATATTTCTTGGATATTTTTGAGGGATATTTGGGCGAAGATTCGTGGATATCCTGGCCTACCCCTACTCCTGGCAGTGGTGTCCTTCGTGGCCACAGCTCCCCAGGGAGGCTGAGCCGGCCCCGTGGGCGACCTGCCTAGGGGCTAGGGCACCACTCCCGGCCTCTGGGCGTGCATGGCTTCGCTCGGCGCGAACGACGGGTCTCCAGAGGTGACGTCGGCGTCTGGGCTCGACCCCGACGAAAGCGTCCTTCGAGGTGAGGAGGGGCCAGGCGGCGCGCGCGGCGGGCGTCCCGCGCGACGGGCGCGTGCCTCAGTATCATATACAGTCGGTAGGCGCGCCTCGCCGGCCGATGACACGAAGAAAAGGGCTCTCGGCGCCATTTGCCACTGGCACCACCCCGACGCCGATCGCTCGGAATTGACCACCAAGTCCCAGTGGGCCAAGGAGTTCGGGATCGACAGGCAGCGCTTCCTCTACTGGGAGCAGCATATCGGGGAAGAGATGCTGGACCGCATCCGGCGCGGCGTCGTGCCTTTACCGCCGCGGTCCGGTGGAGCAAGGAGAGCCAACAGAGACGCATCGGCATCGCCGCCGCATCCGACGGAACATGGTGCCACGCGCTTGGGGCAGCTGCTTGGGTACAACCTGGACGAGCTCAAGGAGAAGCTGCAGGCCGGCTGCAAGCGCATTGGCGATGGCCGCCAATACGGCGTAGGGCGGACGCGCGGCATGTATCGTGAGGGTGTGAAGTGGGCAGCAAAGGAGATGGTGGCTGGGAGGCTTCCGGTCGACGGTCGGAAGGCGGCGAAGGTGCTCGCAGCTGTGGGGGTGAGGGTGTCTTACTGGGGATGTTGAGGCGGGGCGGCGGGGCGCGGTGGGGTCGGGGAGGCTAAGGAGGCGGAGTGGGGAGAGCCGAGGTGGTAGAGCTTCCGGGCGATGGCGGCAATGAAGTCGTCGTTGTCGAGATCGAGAGGTGGGATGGAGTGAGGCGTGAAAACAGAAGGGAGCGGATACGTGGTTTGTGTGGTTGGATGAGCGATAGGGTAGACGGCGGGGCAGAAGCCGAGGGAGTTGGGCAGGGGTGAGTAGAAGTGCGGTTGAGCCGGCGAGGGGAGAATTGTGGGGTCCGGTGCGGTTTGGTGGTGGTAGACCGGTGCGAATTGAGGAGGTGATGGTTGGTGGGACATTTGGTGGAAGTTGGGCTGGAAATTGGTCTGGCAAGTAGGTGGGTATTGGAATGGTAAGGCGGCGGGAGGAGGATCGTTGGAGGCGACCGGAGGAGGAGAGAGGGAGGAGAAGGGCGCAAGGGCGTGTCCGTTTGGTTGGTGCGGCTTGGGTGCAACTGGATGGTAGTGAGTTGGATGAGAGGTCTGGAAAGGCTGACATGGTTGGAAGAATTGAGGTGGCTGCAAAGGGTGGGGACCGGTCGGAGCTGGCGGACAGGGGGTGGTGTGGGAAGCGAAGAGGGGTGGGCGTGAGTGGCAAGGCGTGATCGGTACGCCTCCGCTACCATGTGTGGGATGGAGTGGAGCTGTGGCTGTGTTGCATGTGGGGGCAAGAGGATTGATGTATGTAACATGTGAGGTACAGTCCAGAGACATGGGGCACGGGCCACCGGACACATGGGAGGCACGCAACGGAGGAGCTGAGGACGAGCGAGGGACCTCGACCGGCATGCGGTCACGCGAGACGAGAACGAGGACGAAGAGCACACAAGGCAGGAGGCCACAGGAGCGCTCAAGCGATAGCGCTGAGCGTACAAAAGCTACCGGAACGAGAGAAGACACGCGGGGGGGGGGAAAGGAGAGAACGCGCGGGAAAAGAAAGAGACGACAGTGGGCGGAAAACACTCAGTGGGAACGGGGAGAGAGGGAAGGAGGGACGAGGCGAGAATTGGGAAAGAGGGACGTGAGGGGACGATCCTATCGGGAGCGGGCGGGAAAGGTGAGCGTGATACGGAACTAGACAACGAAGGGGGGTCACGCGAGGAAACCTAATGGCGGGAAAGATGCGAAGAGGTATGAACAACCCCCCCTACCCGCGACAGGGAGCAACCAACTCCAACGATGCAAACGGCAATGCTAACCGTTCCCATTCTCACTCAAGCGCAGGTGCGAGCAGCGGCGAGCATGCGAATGAGGCTGCACGGCGCCCACGCTCCTCGGCCGCCGGCAAGCGCAAAAAGCGATTCTCGACCAGCGAATTTTTGGACCTCGGGCCTATCACATACGGCGAGGGACTGCAGCTTGCACGCGCTGAGCACCAGCGGCTAGCCGATCAGAAGGGGCATAAAGAAGCCCGGGCTCGAGCGCGCAAGGAAAACAGTGAGCAGCGCGCCCTACATCAGAAGGTTGATGCACGTGCGGCTGCGGCAAAACTTTGGGAGGCGGATGGAGACGCCTCGCGACTCAAGAAGACCGAGCTCATTGCCCTCTTCAATGAGGTCAAGGTGGGCGGCGGCAACTTTAAGCCGCAAGATGGCAAGAAGGAGAAGCTCCTGCCCGCCTTCCACAATCATGTTGCAGAATTGGGAGAGTGGGAGAGTGTTGTAAAGGTGGTCTGGGATCCGCCCGTGGACGAGTTAGATGAGTTCGGTCGTAAAAGCTTTGTCCAAGTGGGAACTGCTAGCTGAGGTCAGGAGTGAAGAGGATGAGGGTGGGGATGGGGAGGAAGGGGGGTGAAGCTTGTGTGCTATGGGTGTCTCACTCATGTTATCTCTTGTTAGGCCTTGTTGCATGCCTAGGGTCGTAATATCTCACAGGACTTGATCGGCACGGCGGCACCGCGCGTGCTGCCAGGCCAAGTGCGGCCAACCAGCGCAGGTATTCAGTGAAGCCACGACCAAGTCCCCAGGGAAGAAGGCTTGGGGTGAGGCCCACCTATACCCCTTTGGCCAGGCATGTCCTTTTTGTACATGATTTTGCTGAGCTATGTGCACCACAGTGTGGAAGTACACCAATGACAGGAGATAAGTATACCGTTATAATCACGGGCCAAAACCGCTCGAGGGCCGCACGCCGTGCCGGCTGTGTAGGTGCGCCACTGGAGCTTTTGGTGTGTTGGCAGCCTCAATGCCTTCCATACCCATAATGGAGTGCCTTGGGTGGGGGCCCATGCAGCCAGGGTGGAAAAATACAGTGGGGAAGGACAAAGTTGTTAGGAGTTGGCTACACACGGAGTATAGAGTACGTCAGTAGAGTAGAGTACAGAAGACTAGTACGAATTCATGTTTAACTCGTACCGTTCCCCTTCCTCCCTCGCTGCTGCCGGCGCTCCTCGCGTGGCGGATGAGTGTGGCTCCCGCTGAGGCGAGCGAGGCGCCGGCGCGCGAGGTGAGGCTGGTGCAGTACGAAGGCGAGCATCAGCTGCAGGTGGGCCTCTCTCTCCCGCTCTCCGCTCTGTCCCTCTTCTCCCTCTCTCTCTCTCTCTCGCTCGCTCCCCCGCCCCCCCCCCTCCCCTCCCCCCTCCCCCGGTCCCCTCCCTCCCTCCCTTCCTCTCCCTGTCTCCTCTTCTCCCTGTCTCCTATTCTCCCGTTCTCCTCTAGTCCCTTTCTCCGTGTCTTTCTATGTCTCTTTATGTGGCCCATAGTCTTTTCTTCCCTTGTAGCTCCCCGCCCACACACACACACCCTTTAACTCCGCCTCCGTTTTCTGATCTTAGGGCATCATCGACCTCATCTCAGTCGATCTCTCCGAGCCCTACTCCATCTTCACCTACCGTTACTTCATCAATCAAGTGGGCGCATTAATCGCACGAGCGACGGTGGCATCTCTTGAGCTGATTAGGCTGACACTCACTGCCCCCCGACTCGCAGTGGCCGCAGCTGTGCTTTGTTGCCCTCGCACCAGCTGCTGAAGGCAAAGAGGAGGAGGACGTGGTGGGCGTCATTGTCTGCAAGCAGGACATGCATCGGAGCGGGAGGACACGTGGCTACATCGCAATGCTCGCGGTGCACCACTCCATGCGCAAGCGCGGCATGGGTTCTCAGTTGGTGTCACTTGCTGTGAGCGCCATGCGGGATGGCGGGTGTGACGAGGCTGTGCTAGAGACCGAGGTCACAAACATCGGAGCGCTCCGCCTCTACGAGGGTCTCGGATTTGTCAGAGACAAGAGATTGCACAAGTATTACCTAAACGGTGAGGTGCCACACGATGGAAGGCACGGCCCCTTGTGGCGAGGCAAGTACTTCTGGAAGCCATCCGCACACTCGTCACACCTTACCCTAATGTGATCTATGCGCAGGCAACGATGCCTTCCGTCTAAAGGTTTGGTTTGTGAGTCCAAGTGAGACGGCCAACTTGAAGCAGCCACTTACGGAGGGGCACGTCACCGGAGCAACAATGGCAGAGATGGCCGTAGAGGCGGGCACAGCTTAGGCATCCGTTCCTACTAATGGCCAGGCTCGGACGTGGGAAGTGCGGTGTGTAGTCTTCCTTCTTTTGGCATGCAGCACATGTCTGTGGGTTGTTCGGTTGCTTTTATTTGTGCCGCTTGTCACCGCTCTCACCGCATGCTCTGTGTGCGGTTGTCTCCCATGCTCTGATGCCTATCCACTATGAGCCTCCAATGAGCAAGACCGCCCTCGCGCAAAGCCAATTTGATGCGCAAGCCTGTTTAATTGAAATGACGGGCGATTCAACGTGTATTGTGCGTTCTACATACGAGGTCGGAGACCAAAAACGCCGGCGGGGGTCCTGGTGAGGGTCAATGAGAAGCCGCCAAGATCCGTAGCGATTGCCTGCCACCGCGCACAAGGATCGCAAATCGCAAAGGCATTAATCAGGTTTTTTGGCAACTTTGTATCGGGGCTACCGCGATGCGATGGGAGAGAGGTGGGCGCGGGGCGGAGGGGGTGGGTCTCCCCCCATTCCTCGTTTCGACGGGGCTAGAAGTTATAGCCTGCTCACGCGGGGCATCGGTCGAAAAAACGAGGCACCGAAGCTTGAGGTCGCGACCACTTCCACATCCACATCTAAGCTATAAGCTCTAAGCTCTAATCGCTCCAACTCCAACTCCAACGTGTAACACGGCAGACGCGCACGTCCGCGGCCGGCTGCCCTCGCCCCCTCCCGATATCTTTCATAAACCCAGCCAGCCAGGCATGACAGACCCTACATGTGAAACACAGGAACAGTGTTTTTTTCGGGGTTGGGGGTTGGCTAGTTAGTGGCTAAGGCATATGAGATCTTTCATTTTTCTTTTCAGATCTTGCATCTTGCGAGTTGTCTTTTTTCCGCTACTCTCTGGAAAACTATGAGGGAATGGGGGGGGGGGGGGGGGGGGGGGGGTTCCGTTCGGTTGTAACGAGCTGCGGCCGGCGCACTTCCGTCGCGAGCGTCATGCCAAAGAAGGGGTCGAAGAAGGCGGGGCCAAAGGACTGGGGCAAGGTGCAGAGGGAAAACTGGGTGAACGTGGAGGTGCGCAATTCGAAGTGGGCATCGATGCGCTTCACCAGCCTGATGCGCACGACAGAGACGCTGGAGACAGTACGTCGGCTGATCATCGACCAGCATCAGGTGTCCATCGATGAGGGTCTACGTATGTATCTGGGCACGGAGTGCGTCCCGGAGTGCGAGTTCCAGTCAAGTGACTTTAGACTTCGGTTGCAAGAGCTCGGTATGATCGGAGGTTCCAAAAACGATAAGGTTGTTAACGTGATCACGTACCAGTACGCACCTTTCGAGAGCGCACTCCGATTGCCACCGCTCGCCATTCCCACATCCGTCGCAACCTTAGCCAAGGGCATGTCGACTAACATACCTAGAGGCGTGGCCACGGCGGCGATGTTTGTGAATGGTGTCGACGGCGACGGCTTGGGCGACAGAGATGATGAATATCCGGGTGATGGCGAGGGCGGCGATGATGATGACACGTAGACTGAGCATGGGCGTAATGCATGCGAACATCTCCTGTTAGCAGCTCGGGAGATCGCGCAGCTGCGCGCGCAGCGCAAGCCTCATTATCTGACCTCCCAGCCCGAATCGGCTGGAGGTTGCTGCAGATGTTCTCTGCTGAAGTCTTGACCGAGTCATGAGATTTTTGCCCATGCTTGTGGCCCACAATTTTGGCGACGGGCCATCCGGTACTAGTGAGCGCTATGGGTAGTACAGCGACAGCTACAAGATCCCTCCTTTGTTGCCATTTCAGTCCCCCTATGGCTATCTACTACTGTGTGCGACCCTTGTGATCTGCGAATTGAAGCAATATTGTTTCTCATTACTACAACTAGTATGGGTATGACATTTGTGGTTTGTCTTTGTGCTGTGTGCATATCTTTGCCGTGCTTTGCTGGCTTGAAAGCTTGTTACTTGTTACACCCGCACTTGTTACCAAGTCATGTGTGCACATCTCAATCTCAATTCAGTGCATACTTGGTTGCGCTGTAGCGCGGCGCCGCGCCCCCTACCCCTAGCTAGAGCTAGGGCTGGCGCGGGAGCGGTGGCGAATGGGAATGGGCGAATGGGCCAATAAGAGCACAACATACAACATCATTATCATTAGGTGAAAAGCGAGAAGCGTTCATTTGGTCCAACCCTGCTAGCGATCAGAAAGGGTAAGAAATGCGAAAATCTGCATTAGTCCGCAGGTGAACGACAACAGGCAAGCTAGACAGCGGCGATGAGCGGCGCGAACTCGAGAAGAGAATGATGACCCAAAAGACCCCGAGAATGGAGAGGCAGGAGGCAGGATAAGGTGAGCAACGCGCGCGTTTACGTTTGTGTACAGAATACAGCTGACAGGCCTGCCCCAACCCCCCCCCCCCCCCAAGGCTGTGAACATGATAGACAGATATCAAGATACTACCTCCGTTCCATTACTGAACCGCATCGCCAAAATAGGGACAATAAAGTTGACATAACAGAAATTCGTGTTGAGAGGGGAATAGCGGGTACACTGGGGCGAAAGACCACCCACAAATCTGGCACCCATAGCCACCAAAGGCGTTCGAATATTACGTTTTCAGTATTGATCAAACACGATTTTGGCGCCCCCTACCCTAGCTACACGTACACGGCCGATCGCCTTGGCCCACGGAACATCCTGGGACCGGAGAATGTTTTCGGCGAATCTTCCTGCCGTCGGCCGAAGAGAGGAGGACGGAGAGAGGGAGAGAGAGAGAGAGAGTCTCGCAGAGCGACTGCAGAACGAGAAGTCGAAGTCATGCCGTTTTATTACCTTAAACGAGCCAACAATTATAGTAACAGCAAAAACAAAATTCGAATCGCAAATTTCGAGACCAAAATCTGCAAACCTGGACTTGAGACCACGGGGAATCCGAATCTGTGTGTCTTGTGCGTCAGTGGCAACACGGGGAACTGTTCAATTGTAATTGTGAGCGCGTACCTTACACGAATATTCATGCCTACAGCCTTCAGATGGGCAGGAATACAACACCCTTCAACCGAAAGCCAGCAGGGAGCTGCAGGGCATCAATCACCCTGGGAAGGCCTTCGAGCCCAAAGCCAAAGCGCACATACACATCGCGGGCTTGCACGCCCTCACCCGCGCCCGCCTGCGCGGCCTCCTGCTGTAGTCTTGCCACGGACAGAGGACAGACGCTCTGGCCCAATGCTCGAGCGCATGGACCGCGAGAGAACCTCCGCTGCGAGCGCGAGGAGGATGCGCTCAGAGCGCCGGCCCTCCGCAGCATCGCAGTCCTCGCCACGCCAGCGCCTCCTGCGCTTCAAGTGGGCCAACATCATGGCCAGCTCCGCGTCCTCCAGCTCCTGTGCCGTGAAGGGGCGCGTCGGCATCGCACCCCTACGTACTGCCGCAGACCGCTCTACCGCGGTTGAGAAGACCGCTATTGAGAGGAAAACGCGGTTTTCTCCTTTTGCAGGACGGCCGCAATAGAGCCTCAACAGCGCCCCGATCACTGTTGGGGCGGGGGGGGGCTGTTGGGGCCCTATTGCGGCCTGCAAAAACCCTCTAGTACTACTAGTAGATTACCTAGATGGGAAATACAGTGAGGGGGCTTCCAAATACGGTAAATACAGTCTGTATTTGGCCTTCGTCCAAATACAGCCAAATACGGTACCAAATACAGTAACGGGGGGGGGGCTCCCATTCCCCAAGCCTCCCCCGTCGCCAATCGCCAGCATATGCCATATATTGCCCTAGCGCCAGCGCCAGCGCCCTCTCCCCCCCGCCCCCCTTCACCCATCATCTCATCATGATGAGAGCATGTGAGAATGTAGATGGAGCGTGTACCCCATCCTGAACCCCAACCCTGACTGTGCCTCGCGCGATCCGCGCTCGTTGCGCGCATGGCGCATGGCTGCAGCGGTGCTGCATTGCGCAAACAAACAATGCAACAATGCCCATTGCCCATTGCTGACACAATTCTCCTTCCCACCCCACTCTTGTGCACCACAGGAACCTACAACTCGGTGCCCTGCCATGGGCCATCCATGGGCCTTCATTCAACACTTGACTCCCCCTCTCACTCTGCTCGCTCACTCCCTCTTCCTACTGCGTTTAACCCAAGCAGCACAAACCCCCTCGTCGTCCTCTGTTGTAGGTTGTAGGTTGTAGGCACAAAACATCTCAACATCTCAACATATGACCAAACAGAGGGAGGACATGCCCTGAGGTGGCGGCGCTGCCCATGCCTAGCGCATGGGTATAGCGCCCTATCCAGCCATCTCTCCTTCCCCACAGCTCCTCTCTAATAATCTGCTCCTCACCCTCCCATTAGGCCCTGCGCCACCGTCCAAATACGGAGGGTCATATTGAGGCAGTTTCAAATACGGTAAATACGGTCTGTATTTGGCCTTCGTCCAAATACGGTGAATACGTATTTCCCATCTAGGGTAGATTATTGATTATGGGGGGGGGGGGGGGGGGGGGGAGGTTCGGGCTGAGAAGGTCTGGGAGAAACATAGTAGTATAGAAGAGAGAGAGGGGAGAGAGGAGAGGAGAGAGAGAAGAGATGGGAGAAGAAGAAAACCCCCACCGGATGGCCCCGCGCAATCTCGGCTGGCGCGGGGGGACGCTCGCGATGGTGGCCGTCTCTCTTCTCGCTGCTGCTCTCTCGGGGCTCGTGCTGCAGAGCGGGCACGGAGCGGTATGCAGCGGATTGCGCTGCGGTGTTTCACCACACATGGGCGTCTACTCCCCCTTCCACACCACAAAGGCGCTTAGGGAAGGATGGATGGAGCCAGTCGAAAGGGACTTCACCTCACGCACCGCACAGATCGTGGCCACTCTCGGCCCGGCTTCGCAGTCGCCCGAGATGCTCTCCAAGCTGATCGCGGCGGGTGTGAATGTATTCCGCCTCAATTCTTCCCACCGCCAACCCGGCCAGTTCGAGGCGCTCGTCGGCCAGATCCGTGAAGAGGCCAAGGCGCAAGGCAAGGACGTCAAGATTCTTGGAGACATCCAGGGGCCCAAATTCAGGTGCACGACGACGAAGGACGACGTGCCGGTGCCGCTCGAGCAGGGCGCCACCGTCGAATTCGGCCTCGCCGCAAATGATGACGACGCCACGAGACCTGGCCGCATCACGCTCGCACCGACGACTGAGCAGTCGGCGCTCATGCGCGGCCTCGAGCCGGGCATGAAGCTCCTGCTCGATGATGGCTTCATGGAGGTTGTCGTGACCGAGGTCAGGTCGGAGTCCGAGTCCATCGTCAAGGTTGTTGTTGGTGGCAACCTCAAGTCGCGCAAGGGCATCAACGTTCCCGAGCTTCAGATTGACTGCTCGGCGCTCACCGTCAAGGATCGCGAGGACGCCGCCTACCTTTGTAGCGTGGGCGTCGACTACATTGCGCTCTCCTTCGTCCAGCGCCAGGAGGACATCAAGGAGCTCATCGATCTGATGGATGACGAGGGTATCCCCGCCGGCTCTCGTCCCCTTATCATCCCCAAGATCGAGAAGCCGGCCGCCCTTAAGAATATTGACGAGATCCTCGCCCTCTCTGATGGCCTCATGGTGGCTCGCGGAGATCTTGGCGTTGAGCTAGGCCTCCAGCGTGTTCCATTTGCGCAAAAGTTCCTCATCCGCAAGGCGAACGAAGCAGGTGAGCTTAGCCAGCCGGCACAATGCAGGATGGCGCACCCCTATTCGGATGAAGCAGCAATGTCGAGGCAGAAGACTGACTACCGCCCAGAGACCTTGGTGGGTGGCGGGCGTGCGTTCGGGCGTGCTGTATTCCTTCTTGAGAGCGAGGTGCCGGCTGCCGAGCTCTCCACGGCAGCGACGCCGCACGTGTTCCCTGCACGGAGCTTTGTGCTACACGCCCTGCGCTGTCGCAAGATTTGGCACGTGGCCAAGCGTGGCCAAGCGCACTTCACATCCGGCGCCCCGACCACTCCACCCCACCTTGGCCTGTGTTGCATCCCGCCTCGTAGGCAAGTTTTGCATCACAGCCACTCAGATGATGGAATCTATGATCACCAATGCCGTGCCGACCCGTGCCGAGGTGTCTGATGTAGCCAATGCTGTTTTCGACGGCACTGATGCAGTGATGCTCTCGGGCGAGTCTGCAATGGGCGCCGATCCCGTGAACACCGTCCAGTGGATGGGAAAAGTCATCGCCGAGGCTGAGTCTCACTACAATGATGTCACCCCTTCGTTCTAAGTGCAGCACCGCGATTCACACATGCTTTGCACCATCCGAACTACCGCTCAGTCGCGCGCAGGTGTAGGATCGTGTCGGAGCATTGCCTGTCTGCTGTGGTCGTCTCGCAACTTGTGATCTACAAAGCTCTTGCTCCCCTCATTCGAGTGCGGAGCGCCTACACGTGCTGCAAGACGTGGTGCGGGGCATGTAGGGCACTCAACGGTACCGAAGGGAATGTGCATCTGTATTTGCGGCTGCAATCGCTCCAGGCTGGAGCGGCCTGTCTACCCGCACAGGGCGCGGTCTCTAGTGCCAGTCACAGAGGTAATTGGTCATATCTTTTGTTTCTCATCTGCATACTGATGTGCATGGAGCGCTGGACAGTTGACACGCCACCCGCCATGTTGCAATCGTGCCACCTTCCCCGTCTTCACGTCCCGCTCAATCTGAAAAGTGCGAGGCGTGTGAAAGGATAGGTTCCGGCTTGCTTTTTGGAGAGAGAATATCACATAGTCCTGTTGCAAATATACATGTGCACATGCGCATGCGCCCGGCGGGAGCTTGCGCGCGCTCCCGCTCTTCCCCAGCGTTTGCTATGGCACGGCTTAGAGCAGCATTCAGCAACTAACTTTACAGTCAGTTGCCATGGAGCGCGCCGGCGCTCCCCTTCCCCTCCTCTCCTTCGGGCGCCCCGCGAAAAAACTATTGTTATAGTTTTAGCGATGGAGCGCGCGCCGCCGGCTCCCACCTCCCAGCCCACCGCAGTCACGACGCCCCAACGGGAGCTAGTTGCGTTCTGAAAGCGCGCGGCGCGATGTGTTCTCACCGTAGATATTAAAAGTCGATAACAGGTAACAGGGTATGTGCAATATTGTTGTATAAATGATAAATGACTATACCCCCCCCCTTTCCCCTTTTCTCGATACACGGTGGGACCGTACGGCACTTTTGGTCGGAACACACGAGATCGTGACAACATTCTCCATCGTTTGTACACTCTCCATCCACATCCTTGCATCTGTCTGGCGGCTTCTTCGTGAGTACCAACGCCACGACGGCGACGGCGACCATGGTGGCGACGACCACCGCGAGGGCAATCAAAAGTCGTTTAGACGGCATATTTACCCGTATGTGCATTTTTTTTAGTCCAACGTTCGGTTCGAAAAAACGCGATGCGGGTCGTCCCCCTCGCACCGCTCCCTAACGGGAGGCACAAAATGTAAGCGGTCGACGTCTTTAGAGGGGAGCACGTGAGTACATACATGGGGAGAGTGTGCAAGTTAGGCGGCTAATGAAAATTAGCCGGGAGCCGGGAGGTGTGTAACAAAAAGGGGAATCCCTCGGGTGCTGCACCTTTTGAGTACGTGGGAATAGTGTCCAAGTTAGGTGTTAGGTGTCAATGAAAATTGTATACCAAAATAGACGGGAGGGGTGTGACAAAAGGGAACCTCGAGTTGCACCTTCTTCGCACAACCACCCTGCGAGGCGCCGCTCCCCCATGTGAACTAAGTATAAACTTAGTTATGGAGTGAGGGAAGTTAAGGGCGATGTCAGAGTAGAGCAAGGGGTACCTTGGGATAGTAGGTGTGTAGCCCAGAATCTTCAGATGCTCTTTTTAGTGCGTGAGCTAAGGGCGGCCGCCCACGCACAACACTTGCACCCGCGGCGTAGGCCACGATCTAGTTTCTATCCACAGAGCACGTTGCTCACACTTTGTGCTAGCTAAAATTGTTTGCTTGCACGACAACCTACACCAAGCGGGCCTCAGTGCGCCTTGCCACACTCCATCTGCACTTCTCGCATCATGCCCCACGTTGGGCAACCTCTCTTGTGTTGATTTCCCTGGCCAAAGCCACACATCCGCGACAATCACAGCGAAGAGTCGCCACTGCCGTGCCGCCTTGTGCATCCCACGGGATTGTCCGGTGGAGCAAGAGCCGCCACTCAACGTCCTGCGTTCCCTCGCCATCATCCGCTCGTCGCCAGACCTGAGTGGCAAGGAGAGTGCCTCCGGCCGCGGGGCGTTCGACACATGTCGACCATGCTGTTCCGTCCGGCATCACGACGGCGTCACAGTCCGTTGCACGCATGCCGGATGGGCGCGAGCCCTCTTTCAATTGCGATGGCCACGAGTCAATCTCACCACCAGCGGCGACGACATCGCCCACCGATGAGTCGGCGGGGCTCCCTGCACAGAGAAGCGAGGAGAAGAGATGTAACGAGCGAAGCTGGCAAACTTGCGCGAGGAGCAGTACTTGCAAGAAGACGGCGCAAGCTTAGCTCTAGCACACCTTGCCAGAAGCTCTGCATAGCCTTGAGATCGCCGTCCGTGAGCGCAGCGTAAAACTGTGCCTGTGCCGACAGCACTGACTCGGCGAGCTCGGCAGCAGCGTCGCCCGCCAGCTTGTTTCCCCCCGTACCTCTCTCTTCACCGAGGAGATTCGTTGCCACTAGCGTGGCGGCCGCTGTCGCAGCCTCTTTTGCGGCAGCCTACGGGGGCAAGCCGAATGAGACATGCAAGACCAGTACCCACCACCCGATGAATGACTCGCCACCCAAATGAAGCACTCACCTTGACATCCTCGCGGGGCTCCACAATCTCGCCAAACTCGTCTCCAGCCGGGGAGAGCGCTGTGCCCAATATCTCATCCCATCTGCCACGGAATCGGAAGGAGCGTGTGAGAATGCCCAAGCCTGGGTAACTACCCTTCCGTATGCGACACGAAAAAAAAGGGTCGAGACCGTCCGTAAGATGCAGGTCCTTTGGCTCACCTGGGCGGCGTGAGCGCCGATCCAAAGGACCTGCCTTTCAAGTTGATTCCGATCCATGAACAAGACGCCTCTCCTCCAGTGGTGTCCAGCCGCCGCCGGGAGAGGAGATCAGCGTAGTACTCTCGCCATGCCCCGGAATCCGCCGCCGCCCATAACCATATGGGTGCCGCGGCGATGTCCACCGGACTCTCACCATCGGTGTACACTGGGACGACTGCCGTGTTTGCGGCGGTCAGCCGGCGGCGGTATGCGTGCGCCTCGCAGAGCGACTTGCCCACGGCCGCGCGCGAGCCGATCACGATGACCACGCGCAGCTTGCCCCGAATCTCCTTGAGGGCGATGGTGCGCACGCCGCGGTAGAGAGCGCGCAGGTCACCTAGCGCATACTCCCGCGAGATGCGCTCGATGCGCGCGGCGCGCGCCACGCGATTGCGTTGGAAGAGCAGTCCGCTGCCCAGAGCGCCGGCTACTGAGAGCGCCTGTGTGGACAGCGGGTCGGCGGGCGCGAGACCCGGCGTGTCGGCGAGGAGAGAGGGATAGGCGAGGAAGAAGAGCACGCCCAGAAGGCAGAGCGCGATGCGCAGCGGCTCTGACTGGTTGGTGGCGTCGTACTGCAGCAGCGCATCTCTTCGAAAGCTTCGGAGAGAGAGAAGGTCGAATTGGTCGAGAGAGGGGTCGTACTGCGCGTCGTCGAGGGCGAAGGGCGGGCGCAAGCGATGTGTGACAGCCTTGGGCGCGCGCATCCTCGCTCGCCCCACCGTAACCAGGCAAGCGCAAGGGACAGAGGACAGAGAGAGCAGAGCGACGCAGAGCGCCACACGCGCCATCGCCGAGACGAACACCGAGAGGAGAGATACGAGGTTTTCAGAAGTTTATTTTTATCTCCGTCCCAAACTCTAAGCTCTGTCAAGAGCTTGAACGCCGCCGTCCGCTGCTTCTCTCGCCCCTTGTTCTAGTTTCCGTGTGTGCACTTTTCTAGGGGTAACTGAAGCCTGGCGGGGCCTAGACTAATTATGTTGTGCTAGGGCCATTAGCCAAGCTCCACCCTTAGAAACAAGGGGGCGAAAGGGGATGGTGGCGGGTAAGCTTGAGCGCTTAGTAGGGCCTAGACTAATTATGTTGTGCTAGGGCCATTAGCATTAGCCAAGCTCCACCCTTAGAAACAAGGGGGCGAAAGGGGATGGTGGCGGGTAAGCTTGAGCGCTTAGGTGTGTGTGTGTGTGTGTGTGTGTGTGTGTGTGTGTGTGTGTGTGTGTGTGTGTGTGTGTGTGTGTGTGTGTGTGTGTGTGTGTGTGTGTGTGTGTGTGTGTGTGTGTGTGTGTGTGTGTGTGTGTGTGTGTGTGTGTGTGTGTGTGTGTGTGTGTGTGTGTGTGTGTGTGTGTGTGTGTGTGTGTGTGTGTGTGTGTGTGTGTGTGTGTGTGTGTGTGTGTGTGTGTGTGTGTGTGTGTGTGTGTGTGTGTGTGTGTGTGTGTGTGTGTGTGTGTGTGTGTGTGTGTGTGTGTGTGTGTGTGTGTGTGGGCGCGCGCGCGCGCGTGTGTGTTGGGGCGAGACTAAGTGTCGCATCCGCGATCGACCTTTTTGTTTTAGAAGTTGTTTGCGTTTCTTTGTTCCCTCCTTGCAGGCTAGCCACGAGTCACCGTCGTAGTGTCCTACATTCGTCCATTCGCCCTTGTTGCCCTCGCCTCCTTTATCGCCTCCTTTGTCGCCTGCTTGCCCCTCACCTGGCTTACCTCCTTGCGTGCTCCTCGCGTTTTAGGCTAAGTCGCGCGATCAGGTATCGCCGGTGCAAGGAACCGCCCCCATGTGTGACCCTGATTCCCCCTCAGGTGTTGGCCGTTGGATTATATCGTGGCGCTATTTTACTTCGGTCTTCATCAAATCACTTAAGGGTTTTCGAAAGATTCCCTCCTTATTCCTGTGCGTAACTGTCGCCCCGTCGGATCGTCTGTCGCCCCGTCGCTCTCTTGTCGGCATTCTCTTCCTTGTTCGATCTGCCAGCGGGTTCCTGTGCGTTCCGTGATAGGGATACGTTAGTGTGGAGAGTGTTGATGTGAGTGTAGTGTCATCTCGTCGGTCCATCGGCCTCTAGCCGTCTGTCGTCTGTCGTTCTTCGTTCGTCGCTCTCGTCCTCGTTCTCGTTCCCGTTCTCGTCCCTCGTTCTCAACACTACCTCAATACCAAACCTCTCCAATCCCTCAGCCCCAGCCTATCCATCTCGATCCGCCCAGCCATGTCCGCTCCGTCGTCGCGCTCGCCCTCGCCCAAGCCCGTCCTCCCGCCTTTCTCTGCTGAGGAGGTGGTCCAGCCCGTCATTGGCCACTGCCCAACTTCCGCCGCGCCTCTCGCCGCTTCCCTTCCGTTCCCTCCGTTCCCATCCGAGGCAGTGGTAACCTCGGATCCGTCAGGTGAAGAATCGAAGTCGACGCGTCCCGCGCCGGGCCCACCAAAGGGGCCCAAGGCCCCTCCTCCTGCAGAAGCGGGCCTCCTGCCCGCTCTGCCCACCACCACTCCCGAAGACCGCGCCTCCTCAGAGGCCGAGCTCGCGGCTACCGCCGTCTTTCACCCATTCGGGGCCGGCGCCGCGCCTCCATCACCACCCCCATCGCCCTTCGATGCTGGGGAGAGCGGGCATGAGCCCGCTCTCACTGAAATCTGCATGGAAGAGGCTTTTGAGGCATATCCTTCCCCCTCGGAGGCGGATGAGGCCGCCCCACCGTTGCCATCGGACTCGGAGGGGGCCTACGAGCCCTACCGAGCCACCCTCGATCGTGTCGCCGCGGTCCCGACCGCCCCACGCCCTCGCGTCCTGGCAGAAGATGCGCCCGGGATCACAATTCCCAACCCTCATCGCCATTCCGCACCGGGCCATACCTTCGCACCGCCGTCAGTTCCGACGGAGCTGTCGGCGCCCAGTCCCGTGGAGCACATGGGAACCAATGGCTGAGCTCATGCGCCGCTGTGCCTCCTTGGTCGCTGACTACGATGCCGCTCACCCCTTCCCGCCCGCTTGCAAGTCACAGATGGCAAAGCGGGCCACTAAATGGCAGTCTCAGGAAGGATCGGCTCTGCCACGGCCGACCGCCCAAGAACCTCGCGTGTGCCCCGCTGCAGCCGCATCGGATCGGGTGATTCCGCGCCGTTCGCCGCGTCTCGCCTCACTCCCGCACGACTCACCTGTAGCACATGTCGGTGCTTTGCCCGCTCTCTTCCTTCCTACTGAGGCCCGGTCCTCTAGCCCGCTGCCACAGCCGCAGCGTGCGTCGTTTCTGCTCGGACAGTGGTGGTATACGTTTACGCCGTCGCGCGGTTCCCCGTGGTTTGGCTCCCACGCATTTCTGCACCCTGCGCTTGCCTCGCCGGCCTTCGTTCGCTGTCGCACGGAGGCCTTCGCTTTGGCGTATCGGTTGAGCGCTTCCGTCGAGACAGGCACAGCGGTGGCGGTGGGCGGGGCTGGGCGCGCGTGCGCGTCGTGGGCGGGTGCGGTGGCGACAGTTAACAGTTACGCGTTACGCACGGCGGCAATAAGGAAGGAATCTTCAATCTTCGAAAACCCATAGTTGGTTTAATGAAGACCGAAGTAAAGTAGCGCCACGATATAATCCAACGGCAAGCACCTGAGAGGAGATAAGGGTCACACAAGGGCTAAAACAAAAAGATCGATTGCGGATGCGACAGAATTGAGAAATATAGAGCTTGGACGACTGCCCATTGAGCAGGATTCAGGCGCACTCGCAAACATTTGAAACACGGTACACCAACTAGTATGCTGTGCACAATACTCAGCCCAACACAAATTAAATGTACAACATTGCTTGCTACATGTGACACTAGATAAGAGATCGATCGGCCGATACGCGACCATGGCGCAGATGTGAGTACCTGCTCGGCGATAAATCAGACAAGATCGCATCTTGAGTCGTACCCGACTCAAACATGATTTTTGACGGAAAGTATGCGCGCATGAAGGCGGCTGAAACAAGAACCGCACCAAAGACATAACGCTCTCGCGGACCTCGTGCTCAAGATCAAACCATGGACTTGGTCTGTTCGCTAGACTTTATGCCAGGGAACAGGCCCCTAAGAAAATCGGCGTCCGTGTTTGGCGAAGGTGCCGATTTCTCGTGGTGATGGGCAACTTGTGTGAAATCAGCTCCTCCGCGCTTAGCCTGCGGGAAAAGTGGGTGGGTACACGCGGGCGGGATCGCTCCAAATCGTGCCATCCTCATGGCGGGGCTCAGAGGAGAGACGAGGCGTGCCAACGGGTGTTGAGCAAGGCGCTCCACTTGCACGCAGAGCACGACCCGTGAGCCAGATTGGCATGTGATCTCATCTGGCAGACGTACCTTAATCATTGCCTCCAGGTCAGCGCGGTCGAGCCGCCCTGAACCATCGGCATCGATCGCGTCGAAACGGCTGAGGAAGGGCTCCACATCTTCATGCGAGACATAGCTGTGCAGTACCGGTGATAGGCCCCGTTGGTACAGGGGCGGCGGGGCAAGCACCAGAAGCACCCATTGCACTGAATCGCTTGAGGCATCAGCGACGCTGTCGGTGGGGGCGTGATGGACGCATACCCAAGTTCAGTGAGCATGCCGACTACAAACTCGAGCTTGTCGACGCCATCGCCATTCTTATCAAGGGCATCAATCAGGCCCACGTCGAGTTCTCGCTGCAGCATGTCCCATCTGCATTTTGCACGGAGTACGAAGCGCGGTAAAAATTTGGCGTACTGGCCGCGCCACACGCGCGCGTTGAAGGGGCTAGGCTGGGTAGAAATGCGTGGCCGCCGCCGAAGTGGAGTGGGATGGCCAGGCGAGATCGGCGCAGTGCGGCACACTTGCGCAGTTGAAGTGCTCGTTGCTGACGAAGAGAATCAACACTGCCGATGAGAGCGCCTAGGAGAGCAACGGAGAGAGCAATGTGCAGCGTGGCCCACTGCCTCCCCGCCTAAAATGGCACCGAGGCACGCGGGCAACAGGTCACTCATGGCTTGCTCCGCGAGGGCAATCGATGTGGCTGCGCGAAAGATTGCGCCAGCGCTGGGGAAGCAACTATGCGAGGCACTCACCTGCGTGGTGATGGAAACATCGCCGTAACCGACGGTGGTGGCCGTGACGAGACAATGGTAGGTCGCATCCCACAATGTCCATCCAGGCTCAATGCGCACAAAGCCTAAGACGCATGCGACGAGCAGCAGCGCGTCACAGGGTGCATGGGACATGCAAAACTGGCCGCGCTCGGGTCAAGGGTGCGCACCTTCCGCGGCGATGGCCTGCACGAGCACAACCACTAGCACCTCGGGAAGCAGTCCTTTGGCATAAAATAGCCATGTCGGCGGTGGCATCTCGACGTCGGCGCTACCGTCCTGATCGAGGTCTACTTTTGTGCTCGGGAAGAAGCGCTCCAATACAACACGTATCGCCGCGGAGACAGGTTCGAAGAGGGTCGACATCAACGCGGCGACGCCGGTGAATACGAAGATGATGCCGAAGAGGATGTAGAAGAGAGTGAAGAGCTGCGAGAGGAAGCTGGAGGGCGTCAGGTCGCCGTAGCCAACCGTGGACATCGTGACCATCTGGAAGTAAAGTGCGTCTGTGGTGGACCATTGGCACAAGGCGGGCTCTCCCTCGTCTGCGCTCTCGCACTCCTTGCTCTCGTGGCTCGTGTAGAAGAGATTGCCAAGAGCAAGGTAGAGCGTGAGGAGGAGCAGTGTATTGAGGTGAGGCAGCTCTAGAAGCCGTCGCATGGAGGCGATGCGGAAGGGCCCGATGGTGATGGACGTGGGCGTTGACGTTGCCGCCAGCATGAACGCGGCGAGCAACGCCAGCAGCAGCGCGGCGTTCTGCTCGACGGAGAGAAGCGGTTCGCTCTCGCTCGCCTTCATTGCTGAGAGGGAGGGAGGGAAGGAGAGAGACAGAGAGAGAGAGATCGGACAAACGGCTCGCAGCGCACGCACCCTTCTCTCCCTCAACAGAAGGGGTGGGGGGGGGAGACGTCGGTGTTTTTATTCTCTAGGGCTGCGGCCTCATGGAGCAACTCCATTTTTGTACTCTAGTAGTAGACTGAATGATTTGACATCTAGAATCGCTGCAGCTGGCAGCTGGATAAAAGTTACCCCTTGTTACAGCCTGTTATTCCCTAGGCCGGAGTGTCTTCTTATTAAATGGCTGAGGTGGTGACTCATGGTCATAGTCATAGTCATAGTGACTTTTTCGTGCACGCGCACGCGCCCATGAGCCATGAGCATGAGCATGAGCACGGATTATGGATTACCGATTAGCGATTAGGATCTGGGAACCCTTCGACACAGGCGGGAAGAGAGAAAAGGCGGGAAACACCGTGGGGGAGAGGCAGCGCCGCCCTACATGGTAAACACAAACTATACGGTTATAACTTATTATAACGTGTTTGTGTTTGTGTTTGTGTTGCTGTACGGAGTACGGAGGCCCCCCCAAAAGCCCAAAACAGAGAACAGCCCGCTTTCACCGTGTTTCGTGTTTCAAACACGCAAACGCCTTCCTTAGTAGCGTGTAGCGTGCCGTGTTTGCGATGTGCGAGATTCCCGTGTTTGCTAGAAACTAGAAAAGCGAAAATCTAAAAAAAATAGGCCGTTTTTGTTGTTTGCTGTGTTCTGTGTTCGGAGGCCCTCCCTCCCCCTGCCGTGTTTCACATCTAGGTGCACTAGAAACTATTGTTATAGTTTTAGCGATGGAGCGCGCGCCGACCGCTCCCACCTCCCAGCCCTCTGCCGCCACGACGCCCCAACGGGGCCGACCCAAGCCCCGATTCCGCAAGAATACACGCTTAAAGACGCTCGTAATCGCAAAACGCTAGAAGACATCAATGTTAAGGCGCTCACTAAGGCGTTCCTCGCGATGAGGAAAACAAAGAAGCAGAAATCCACATTAAGATGGGAAAAGAGACTACCGGCCCTCTCAGGAAAATGGAAGCAAATATCGCAGCTGTACAAATACAACTTTCTGACCCCGAGGGACTCGTACATGCACTTCAAACACATCCTGTATAGGAGAATAGCCACGGCGAATAGATTCGCGGACGACCCGACATGCCGCTTCTGTGGTATTGCCCCCGAAAGCTCCACGCACTTAGCCGTATGCATCGCGACGGTGCCCGTCTTCGAATTCATAGAGGGTCTTATAGCTTATAGGGATTAATCTTAGGCCGGGCTCAGAAGTAGCCCAGCGTCTTTTTTGCTACCAAGTGGACAGGCCTCACCCCTCCTCAGGATACTTAGGTATCCTGGCGTGGAGGTACATCCTTACGGACTTCTACAACATACAATATGGCAACGCGGATGGTAGGTCCGCAAGATCGATCCTTAGGGCAATTCTCACTAGATACCACCTATTAGCAACGGCGAAAACTGGTTTCTTCCAAAGACTTAAGGGGCAACGGGAGAAGATGGGGCTACACGCCCCGAGTAATAAGCATATAAAGAAGATGATAAGCCCCCTTTACACGGTGGATAAAGATTTCAACCTTGTAGCATCGGAGGACCTCTCGCAGGCGGCGAGAGAATTGGATATACGAAACATCACTTAGGATGGATAACATACTTGCTAGCAATAAACCTGGCGGAGACCAAAGCGGGATCGTACGGACTCCAAGGAGGGTAATCCGATAACAGTAAGAACACAAGAGAAGCCACAGTCTCCCGCCCCCTTCTCTCCGACTCCCGGCCGAAGCAGCGCGCACGGCCTCCCTGGAACCGGCTTCTCCGCTAAAGAGGGAACTGGGGAAGGGGAAGGGGGTTGATAGGGGTTAGGGTTGGGCAGTAGGGAGGTTCAATAGCACGCTGCCTCACGCCGCGCATGTAGCGGGAATTTTTAAGAAGATTTTTTTTTTCACATCTAGGTGCACAAGACACAAGGGACAAGGGACAAGGGACAAGGGAAAGGGAAGAAAGAAGGAAGGGGAAAGGGAAAGGGAAAGGGAAAGGGGGGCGGGCGGGGTAGCAGGAGGCAAGAGCAAGAGCAAGAGACAGAAGGCGGGAAAAGGGAAAAGGGAAGGGAAACGTGGGGGATCGCCCAACCTGGATGGGAAATACGGTGCTGGGGCCTGCAAATACAGCCAAATACATATGTATTTGGCCTCCGGCCAAATACATTTCAAATACATTCGAGGCCTACAACCCAGGTGGCGCTTCAAATACAGCCAAATACATATGTATTTGGCCTCTAGCCAAATACGGTAAATACGTATTTCCCATCTAGGTCGCCCAAGGGAACAAAACCCTGGCCTACCCCTATGTATATGTGCCTAGTCTTCGGTGGGGGGGGTGTTTGAAGTGGGGGTGTTGATCAGTGTGTTTCAGGCGCGGGGTTATATTTAGACGTGTGCCTGTTTAGGAAGTTCTGCGGTGCGATGGCTGGGCTGTAAATATACGTTCCCTCGACAGAAATGACCTCTCACTTGTACACTCCTCTTATTGCTATTTTTGGGGGCGGGCGGCGGGCGGCAGCCGCGGCGGAGGCGGAGGAAGAGGGGGAAGAGGGGGGGGAAGAGGGGGGGAAGAGGGGGGAAGAGGGGGAAGAGGGGGAAGAGGAGAGAGGAAGGGAGGGAGGGAGGGAGGGAGGGAGGAGGTGGGGGGGCATGTACCAAGCGAGCCGGCGCTACCTCTCTACGGCGGACGTGGAGGCTCGTCGGCTGGTTGGCTCTGCGCTCTCTCGCGGCCGGCGTGGCCTTGGCACGCTGCCCCGCTTCCGCTATGAAGTGCCAGACACCACCTTCCTCGCTCTAGTGGGCACTTCTCTCAATCTACTCAACGCGACGACGGGACCCGGCCTTCTCGCTCTTCCCCTCGCCTTTTCTCGCTGCGGATGGGGTCTGGGCACGATTCTCTTGCTGCTGGTCTTCACTCTCAACCATGCCAGCCTTGGGCTACTCCTCCGAGCATGCCTCGCGACCAGAGAGCATTCGTACATTGGGCTGTGCACGCACGTGTCGCGCTTCACCGCTTCGCTCATCGACTGGTCGTCGCTAGCTTTCTTCTTCGGGTCGTCCGTCTCGTACCTGGTGATTATTGGCGAGGCCTTTACCGTCATGACCGCCCCGCTCGGCTCCGGCGTGCTCTACGAGGGCGGACCAGTATCCGACGGGCCGCTGCACTACTCGGCGATAGCGCTGCTGCTGCTCATCCTCTTCACGCTTGTCGTGCTCGCGCCCCTCTCTTTCCTGCGCAGCATGGACTCGCTGCAGTGCACCTCGGCGCTGGGCATCTTCTGCCTCATGTACGCCGTCTTTGTCATCGTCGCTTACAGGCCCTACCATGGCGCCAGCCTCGACGGCGCCAATGGCGCCGCCATCGCCTCAATCACGACGTCTGTGCCGCCGCCGTCTCCCCCTACGCTGCCGATGTTTGTCTTCTCGGCCGAGGCGCTCGTCTCGCTCCCCACCCTTACATTTTGCTTCTCCTCCCAGTCGCTCTTCCCACCTGCGCTCGAGACGCTCCACCAGCCCGCGACATACAACTTCATGAACTCGGTAAGTTATACTCGGGCGCACGCTACGCGTTGGCGAGCGCCTCGGCTCGCGCATGACACTCACTCGCCCTCCGTCTACAGGTGGTGGACATTACGATGTACCTGACACTCGTCATCCACCTCGCCGTCGGATTGGCGGGATCACTCGCGTTTGGCCACGCCGTCGCGCCGAACGTGCTCGACTCGCTACCGCAGGTATGCCCGACCCGGCAGCGTGCTCCTCATGCGAGCCCTTTTCTCGTGTGCGCACCGCTACGCATAGTTTACGCCGCCCGAGCCGTCGGCCCACCGCTCTAACCCACGAATTCAACGCCTTGCTTGCGCCAGACTCCCGGCGTCCTCGCTGCCCGGCTTTGTGTGGTCCTCGCCTTCGCCTTCACCTTCCCAATGATGGTGTTCCTGTGCCGTATGCACCTTCGCTCCATTATAGCGCGCGCGCGCGCATCGGGCGCCAGTGCAGGTGTTGCGCAGCTTGCACCCGCGACGGGCATCGTCTCGGAGTTGCTCGCCTCGGAGCGAGACTGCTCGTCCGACCTTTCCATGCACAGCGGTGTTGAGTCCGTCCATGGAAGAGCGGAGGCCGGGAAAGATGGCAACCCGGCAACCCTGTCAACCGCGCCCTCCGAGGACGACCTCTCAATACACGGATTCATCCAGGTGGAGTCCAAGGGCGCCGTGCAGTCGGCAGCATCAGTAGGTGGCGGCGAGGGAGACGAAGGCGATGGCAACGATCCGGCAGGCGCCATCAGCCAATCTGACGGGTTTCGTCACAACCTTGTGAGTGGCCTGCTGGTCGGCGCGTCGCTTGTGTGCGCCATCTTCTTCCCCAATATCGACGCCATCTTCGGGCTGCTTGGTGGCACCACCTCGGTCGTCCTCTCGTTTGTCGCGCCCGCCATCTTCTGGGAAGTGACGGTCGGTTACATGTTTTCGTGGCACCACCCTATCAGACTGTTTTGCAAGACGCTTGTCGGTTTCTCCGCCCTCATCGCCTCACTCTCACTCCCGGGCGTGCTTATCGACTTGCTCGGCGATCTCTACGCGACAACATGGTACGTCCCCATGGCATCCAGTGCGGGGCTCTCCACGTGGAAGGGGTCGGCCGCGCCTGCCATCGCCGCCGCCCGGATGTCGACTCGCGCCTCGCCGATTGACATAGCGCTCGCCGCCTCCAAGGAGCTGCCCAAGGTCGCAAAAGGCGCCGCGAACGCTGTCGCCTCCGCTGCCGTGACTGCCGCCACCGAGGCCGCCTCGCGCGTTCGAGGCGCGCGCGGTGGGTTACTCGTGCGGAAGGATGGGCGGGGAAAATCCGCTACGCCCGCCCAGCAATCGGTATCCGGGCATGCAGCGGAGCCGACGACTGAGCACCCGTCGACGCGAGTGGGCACGCAACAGCCAACGGCGAAGCATGCGACGGAGCCGACGGCCGACCACCCGCCGACTCCCGTGGGCGCGCAACAATCTACGGTGGCGGCGGAGTCGACGAAAGCAGCTGCTCACAATCGATCGCCACCAATGGCTGCGACGAAAGCGGGGCCGTCGCCGCCTCAGGGCGGCTATGTTGGCGCCCAACCAGATGCCAAGACAATTGAGGGTGAATCTCGTCAGAATTACCTGGCGGCGCGCACCTCTCCGTCGCGGGATTCTGGGGGCGAACAGAGCAAGAAGAGGGGTAAAGTGGAAGGTGGTACGAGCAAACTCTCGTCGGGAATGCCGGCGGGCGATGGGAACACAAAGCCAGGGAATGCGCGTCTGCTTTAGACGCACCCGTCGAAACCCCACCATCCGCCCTATTGAGCAGTGAGCTCTCTTGCCCTCGGCGGCCTCCGCTGGCAACGCCATACTTGCGCGCCGACTCGCACGGCGAAGCAGCAGAGCAAATGGTGGATGGCAGCATCACGTGTCGACTGTGCCATTGACGTCGTGGCCGCGGGGCGGGCTGAGGCGCGGCTTGGCACGTGGCACCGGGCCCTAGACGTATTGCGTCGCGTGTGGCGGTATGGGCATGGGTGTGCCGGGCTCCTCTATTCCAGTAGGCTTGCTTTTTTTGTAGGTCGTGCGTTATGCTGTACTATGCGCTGTGGCATTTAATACGAATAAGGCCCTTGATTCAAGCGGTTGTTTCTGGTCTCGCATTACGACGGCCGCCGCGCGCCGCTGCAGCAACATGCTTGGAAACATTTTGGTGCGCCCCTTCACGTCAGGGGCCGCTATTGCTCTCGACCGGTCGCTCGCTATGCAAGCGTTGGATGGTCGACACCCGATGCTACCCGGTACCCGGAAACTACACAGAAACACGTCACCCTACTTTTATAAGTGGGGGTCAATGGATGGGGGCCTCGCGCCCCCCTCACCACTTACTCCATCGCGGACATCCCTTGGGCCCTGGCCCTTGGGGTTGACGGATCGCGCATGACCACTGGCTCGACATGCGAGGAGACGGAAGGGGAGCGTTCGGTGGGAGGCGCGGCGGGAACGGCGGAGAGTGATGGTGATGGAATGGCGGGATTGACCACCTCCTCAGCAGAGGAAGGCGGGAGGACGGGCTTGCGCGAGGGCGAGCGCGAGGACGGAGCGGCCATGGCTGGGTGATTGGTGATGGATAGGCTGAGGCTGAGGCTGCAGGAGAGGTTTGGTGTACTGATGGAGTGTTGAGAACGAGGGACGAGAACGGGAACGAGAACGAGAGCGACGAACGACGAACGACAGACGACAGAACTGATAAAGTCCGACGGACTAGTGACAGGGCACCACACTCACATCAACACTCTCCACACTTACGTATCTTCAGCACGGCACGCACAGAGATAGACCTGCTGACAGACCGAACAAGGAAGAGAATGAGGCGAGAAGCGTTCAATCACCATCACCCACTGAGGGAAAAGCGTTCAATCACCATCAGCCTACACATGGAAAAGCCGTCAATCGCCATTACCCCCACGGATGGAAAAGCGTTCAATCACCATCAGCCTACACATGGAAAAGCGTTCAATCGCAATCACCCCCGTGCTACGCGATTGCGATTGCACGGACAAAAGCTTCTTTTTGTGGAAAGGTGTCCTCAACGCAGCCTGCGTCCACTCTCTCCTCTTGTGCTCGTTGGAGATGGGTCACAGTCATTGCGATGGATTGGATGTGGTTTGACATGAGGCTCTTCAGGTTCAAGCTGCTCTTGTTTGACAACTTCAATATTTTCTTAATAGACTTGAGCGGGCTCCTCCTCTCGGATTCGAGTGTTGGTGTTGACTCTTGTGGTAGCGGGTATCGGTGCCTTTTCAGCAGACGGGTGAGGTGACACCTTGACAGGTTTCTTCTTTTGGTTCCCTAAGACGCTTCAGAGAGGAGGAGTCCATCGCGATTATGGCACAAGGTGCGGAGCTCGAAGAGGGTGTGGGTGTGGGTCGGTGAAGGGGGCAGCAGGCGAGGAGGGTGGGTGGCAGGCGAGGAAGGTGGGTGACAGGCGAAGGAGGATGGGCGGCAGGCGAGGAGGGGGCGGCAGGCGAGGAGGGTGATTCTGCAGTTTGGCAGTTTTTGCAGTTGGGGAACAGTTGAGCAGTTTCTGCAGTTGGGGAACAGTTGGGTAGTTTCTGCAGTTGGGGAACAGTTGGGCAGTTTTTGCAGTAGGGCGTCAGACCAACCACGTCGGCCGCAGCTGTCCAAGAACCGCGCGTTGGTTCCACGGTAACGGGGGGACCCTCTTCGGATGGTTCCCTCAAGTCCCCCCCGGTGCTTTTCCTGGGTGAGTCGCCCGATGTAGGTAGGTCGTTCTGCCTCACTGGGTTTTCACCCATTGCCCATTGTAATTTGTGGAGAGTTATAATGGGAGCCGTGGCCGTGGGTCTGCGAGGGGGAGGGGCGAGATTTGAAGGGCTGCATATGTGTATGTATCTGTGGTATCAGCACACGTCAAGGCGTACGGGCAAGTGGGCTGAGGGGTGTCGTCATATGTGATATAGTACCGGGCTAGTGGGAGTAGTGGTAGTAGTGGTACTAACGCTCATATGTTTTATTATTATACACAAAATTACGTCAGCGCCCGCTGCCTTAGCAAGTGAAAGCGAGCACACATGTACAAGGAAAAGCGTTTGCAGTGCAACGTGCGCCATCTAGCAAGCCCCAAACACAGCCGACGAGCCACTACTATTGTTTGCCTGTGTTGCGCCGTGCATCGCTCTGCTTCTCTGGCTGAGTCTCCGCTAGTTGATGGCTTTAGCGTCATATGCTGCATCGCTCAAGAACGCCTCAGGAGCAAGAAAGTATAAGACAGCACATGGTCATGGTGATAGCCATGCAACCGCATCGGCACACAAGCATTCCAAAATGATAGCTAGTACGTCAGCAAGCATCATCGGAGCAGCCGCGAAGAGCAAAATGGGGCGAAAATGGCAAGAAACCAGCTTGGTCGACGAGCGAGCGCTGGAAACAGCAGTTTTGCAAAATTTGCAATCAAGAACTGGCAGTGCGCGGCTACATGCAACGCTCAACATAAAAATTGGTGTGGAACACGTGGTAAAACCATCCATCGGTTTCTATTCGGGCGCTGCGTTCTCGCAGAGTCAACTCTTCCTCCGCTAGCATGCCCAGGTGTGAGTCGCTAACAACCACGAGAGGGGATGAATTGGTGCCCCAACTCAGCTCGCGTCTTGCTCGTGGGGCTTCACCCGCGTCGCAATTTATGGCGATCGGTCATCTACGAATGCCGGTCGTTCTTGTGCCTCTTCTTCGCATCCTTGTGCCTGTACTCGTGCCTGTGCTTTTTATGCTTCCGCTTCACCTTGCGTTCCTTCTTCTCGCTCTTACGACTCCGTTTTGCGCTCTTCCGTGAGTGGTGCCCGGCCTCATGCTTCACCTCCACTTTGGCATTGCATGCCGAGTCTGACTCGTCGGAGTAGGTACTTGAGGCATCATCTGCTCGTGAGATGTCCTCGGTAGCCAACTGGCGGGGCCGCGCTGGGTGCAACACCGACTCCGCCCTGCCCAAGGCGGCACTGGTGGCTGACGTAGCTGCGCTCATGGGCGCCGGCCTGGTTGGCTCTCTGCTAGTAGACGCGGCGAAGTCGCCGCCTCGGTCGACATCACCGCTCTTTCCGGCACTCACCCCAACAGCAGAGGGCGGGTGGACGACATCGGCGCTCGCGTCGGCAGCCGTATCCGATCCGCCTTCGTCGTCCGAATCGGCGAAGATGGCACGGAACAGATCAAGCGGCGGGCCACGCTCCGTCACCACATCATCAGGCTCAGGAGGCGCAACAGCCGCCTTGGTATCGTCGACAAACGTGCTTGTGGTGTATTGAGGGTTGAGCTCTCGAGGAGGGGGCGGGAGAGGAGGGGGAGGAGGGCGTTGTGCACATCTTACATGTGCCGGCGCCGCCGCTGATGCCATGATATCTCCACCACTATGTGCCGGGAGACCTCCACCATTTAGTTCCTCCAACAGGGCGTCGGTTGCCTCGCGAGCCCTTCGCTGCTGCTCGCCCGGGACGCTAGCGGGAGCGGGCCTCCCAAAGGTGTGCTGTCGAGGTGGCGGCGGCGGGGGTGGCGCAGGGCGCGAAGCGTTTACGGCGGTCGCTGTTGGCGCGTCAGGCTGCGGCAGGGGTAGCATGGAATCGTTGAATGTCATCGTTTGCTCCCAGCTCTTGCGCGCGGACCCAAATCCCGTAGCGTTGGAAGCACCGCCACTTGCCCGCTCTCTGGTGACGGGTGGCAGTGGGACGTTGAAACGTTTGCACAATAGAGGCTCCGGCGCCCATAGCTCGCTTCTGCGTGTCAACTTTCCAAACAAGCCCGCCGCCGCCGCTGCCGCCTCATCGGAGACGGGCGCGGGGGCGTCTGTGGCAGCTGGCGCGACACCGGTTGGGACGGTGGCCTTGAAGGACACGCCGCCGGAGCGCATAATGCCGGCAGGAGGCATCGCCACTTGCATCTCCGAGGAGGTGAAACGTTCCGAAATGACCGCGTGCTTTGGCTTGCTGAAGAAGACGGCCACTTGACGGAACTCGTCGAGCTCCTCGTGGTCAGCACGGCTGCCACCCCGTACGCCGCCGCGAGCGCTGGCCGCAAGGAAGTTCTCAAACCGGGCCTGCTTTTGTGCATCGGCAGCGTATGGCCGGCAGCCCTCGGGCAAGATCCACCCTCCGCTGGGCGGCTCGGGGCCGTCGCACGCCGCACGGTCGGATGCCCCCCTGACACCAACCGCATGCTTCTGCCGGGGAAGCACGACATCGCCGGCTCGCCTCATCATGTGAGCGGTAGCGGCCGCGGCACCCGCGGCGGCGGCTCCACTTGCGGAGTTGAAGCCAAGCGGACCCCTCGCCGGGCCCGATGGCTGCTGCTGCTGCTGCTGTTGCTGCGGCGGCGGTGCTCTCATTGCTTGAAGCTGTTGCCACACGCGCACAATGTCCTTTCTGTCCACCAGTCCCCACACACCGCTCAGGTCGGCAGACATCAACGCGGCCGCGTCGGCCGCCACTTGGGAGGCGCTGTGCACCGCATTATCGGCAAGCCCACCCATTCCGATCATCGCGCCGCCACTGTCCGCCGCATCAGCCGCGCCATGCGGCGACGCGTCATCTGGCTTGATAGCCCGGCGGATGGCCATCTGCACCGCCTCGGGCAACGCCATCGTTTCCGGCGCCGGGAATGTGTGCCGCTCTCGGAATGAGGCCGGGACGGATGGCCCGTCAAACCACGGCTCGCTTGCTGGTGGGCGCTGGGCGAGCACAAAGCCCCGCAGAGGAAAGCGTCCACCGGCCCCAGCCGCGCGCGCGTCACGCGCCGTGGGCCGCGCCAAGGCAGGGGGGCGATCGAGCACGCCCATGCCACCCGCCCCCGCGTCATCAACTTCTGCGTCATCAGGCCCATCGAGCGCTAGGTCGTACTGGCTCATGTCCTCCCCAACTTGGCCTAAGCCGCCCGTACCCCAAAAGCCGATGGTGTTGCCGCCGTCCCCCTCGCAATCGTCATCGTATCCCAAGGGCAGTGTGGACCGGAGCGCCTTGGCTGGGGCTCGCGCGCGGGCGAACCCAGTCTTGCCAACCGCCGCCACCGCCGCTTCTGCAAACTCCGGAGCATCACGCATCGCCTCATACCCCACGCCATGCAAGTTGTTCTTTGGTCTAAAGGCCAACGCGGACACGGCGCGAGGAGCGAATGTAAAGTCGAGGCCGGCCTCCGCCGCCGCCTTGGCCGCTTCGCTGGCATCCTCATCGTCGGCCCTCGAAGTGACCCTCGCGCCGAACTCGCCGGGCTCCGGCTGTCCCTCACTGGAGGTGGCGCAGGGCCCCGGCGCGCACCCATACACCTTCTTTGCGCGCACCGGGCCCAGCGGCGTGCGCCGTCGGGGCCCCACGCCGAAGCCGTCGCGCCAGCCCATACGGCGGAGCATCTGGAGCCCGACCGATTCGGCCTGGCCCGAAAGGCTTAGGAGTTCGCCCAGCCGATCCCCCATCCTCGCACTACCCGGAGCGCCTTGCGCATGCTCAGGGTCACGCGCAGGTAAGTAACCAGCACGCGCGACGAGCCGTTGCTCGCCGCGGTGTTCCTGCAGGTCCTCTTCGTCCATGAAGTCTTCGGGCCGCTGTGCCCGCGCGCCGCCACGATCGCCGCGGCTCGACCGCCACTCGGACGGCGCCCACCCCTCCTCAGAGCCCACCGTGTTGTAGTATCCGGCCGAGAAGCCCCCCGTGAAAGCTCCGTGAAAGCGCCGCCGGCCTTGCGCATCGAGCACAACCTCTTCGTGGGCCGGCGTGTACTTTGGCTGGCGCTCTGGGTCGCCCCCGCGCAGAGGTCGTCGCGCTCGATCGTCCTCCTCATCCGAGATGTGCGTTCCCAGAAAATCAAGGTCCGAGGAGGTCTCACTCTCTGCTCTCTCCTCTTCTTCTTCGGCTGGAGGGGTGCTGAGAGAAGGTGGGGCCGTCCCACGCGGCACAAAGGCGATGCGGCGCATGCACGAGGCAAGCTAGGGCCTCTCTCTCTCTCGTGTACCGAGGGGATGAAGACGGTATGTACGTGCCGGGGGAGCCCACGAAGTCTCTCTCCCTCCCTCCCTCCCACTCTCTCTCTCTCACTCGCTCTCTCTCTCTCTCTCTTCTCTCTCTCTCTTCTCTCTCTCTCTTCTCTCTCTCTCTCTCTCTCTCCATCTCTATTTTCTCCCTCTCTCCCCCCCCCCTCCCCCCGCTCTTACAATATCTGCTGCCGCTTCGCGTACTGGGAGGCGGAGAGGGAAAGAGGGAGAAGAGAGACGGAGAGAAAGAGAATATAACTGAGCGATGTGAAGGAGAAAGGAAGGTGTATAGAGAGGGAGGATGGAGGGTGTAACAAGATAATCCGCACAAAGACAGATGAGAAAAGAATTTGAAAGGAGAGAGGGAGAGAGAGAGAAGGAAGGGGGGGGGGGGGGGGGGAGAGAGAGAGAGAGAGAGAGAGAGAGAGAGAGAGAGAGAGAGAGAGAGAGAGAGAGAGGACGATCCCCTCGCGCGGGGGGGGGGGGGGGGGCTCCCATTCACATGTGATTCACACTCGCACCGCCGATTACAGAAGGCAATCGTAGCCGGCCAAGAAGAGTGGCCTGCTCCACTTTGGGTAGCCCCGAGACGAGGATGAAGAGCTAAGAGCTGGGGTGATGGTGATGGCATCATCGAGGATGTGCAGGTGGGTTATCCCGACGCACAGTCGGAGCCAGCTAAAGTGAACCTCGCACGTGTTCACTTTGAGATGGGATACGAAGGTGCGAAGGTGTCGCATTCATCGTAGATGATGCGATTTCCAGGTTCTTATTTCCAGGTCCTTCGCCGTGCGGCCACACGGTGAAGCTCAGGCACTTCTAGGTTGGTAAGGTTCGTCCCTAGCGATCTAGAATTCGAGTTCTCGTTTCGTTCCGTCTAGCCTGTTTGTCAGTGTCGTATTCCATACGATGACAGACTTTTACTTCTAACCAGTGGGTTATTTTAAGCCTCAAGGTCTCGTCGGCGACATTCCGCCCCTTCTCATACTTTCTTTCGATGTCATCAAACGTTCCATGACTGTCTTCTGTCTTCTCTTCGTGCATCGGTTGTAGTCTTCTGTCTTCTCTTCGTGTATCAGTGGTAGCTCCCCAGCGAGGTCTGCCCTCGTTGTTCCGACTTCTCTGTCGCACGTCTGTGCGCCGATAAGTTGCCTTGGTACCGACGCTTGGCAGTCCGTCCTGGGTGTGGTTAGTTTTCGCCCTGTTTGGGTTAGTTCGCGTGTGTCCGTGTGTCGGAACCTTTTTGGAGTCCCTGCGTTGTAGTCCCTCGTGTCTACCTTGGACCTAAGAAGCTCTCGTTCTCATTCTCTCTCTTCCACTAGCTCGCTAGCTAGCCTCGACCCTACCCTCCAACGCCGCGCGTTGCGAGCCTCCGAACCTCCGTCTCCCTCTTCGTCCCTAGCCCTCGATGGCAGACATTGTCAGACCCGACTCCTACTATGACCTCTCAGATATATTCCCGCAAGCAACCACCAACGACTCTTTCACGGCCGCATCAGCTGCCGGCTCGATCGAACGGCCCTCTGCCTACGAGCCCTTAGTCATCGCGTGTTCGACAAGCACAAATTCTGTCTTGGCGCCTACGACCGCGCCGTTCCATAGTCCCGCTCCATCTCTGCCCATGGAAACATGGAAACAGCCGAAATTTGGGATTTGGGCAAACTTTTTGAAATTTTGCACATATTTTTGATCGAAATTTGGGCCGAAAAAAATTGAAATATCCGCCAGGCCCTACATTTTTGGGACAATTGGGTCGCAAAATGCGACATTTTTGAGACATTTCCAATGGACATTTGGGCGAAAAAAACTGGATATTTTGGCCAGGGCCTAACAACGAGGGCGGACCTCGCTGGGGAGCTACGACCGATGGACAAGAGAAGACGAAAGACGGTCATGGAACATTTGATGACATCGCGAGAAAGTAAGAGAAGAGGCGGAACACCAATCGACGAGACCTTGAGGCTTAAAATAACCCACAGGTTAGAAGTAAAAGTCTGTCATCGTATGGAATACGACATATAATAGCAAAAACAAAATTCGAATCGCAAATTTCGAGACCAAAATCCGCAAACTTGGACTTGAGACAATGGGGAATCCGAATCTGTGTGTCTTGTGCGTCAGTGGCAACACGGGGAACTGTTCAATTGTAATTGTGAGCGCGTACCTTACACGAATATTCATGCCTACAGCCTACAGCCTTCAGATGGGCAGGAATACAGCAGCATAGAGCCTGGAAGGACACCCCTACCAGGAATCGGACCCCCCCCCCCCTTTGGCTGCTCCGATGAGGGCACGCGCACTCTCACAGGCCGTCGTAAATGATGGACCCCCATGATATTTTTGTACCTCGTGCCTGCAGGGCATCCCCATGGGCCCAGATCAAGCTTTGGGGGCACTCTAGAGACCAAAAATACCATTAGGGGAGGGGGAAGGACATGCCAGTAGAGGAATTGGCCGCCCACGGAGTACATACACTGCGTCCTCTCTTCTCTCGGACACAGACACATTCAAATCTCTCCCCCCCCACCCCCCCTCTCTCCCTCCCCCCCCTCTCCCTCCCTCTTCTCTCTCTCTCTCCCCCTCCCTCTTCTCTCTCTCTCTCTCACTTCCTCTTCTCTCTCTCTCTCTCTCGTCCGTCCGGCCGCGAGAGAGGTACACCGCCAACAACTTCTATGTACAGTACTGGAGCTCTAATACAAGAATACTCCAGACTCCTCTTTTGAAGCGTGGTCAGGTCACACTCTCTCTCCCCCTCTCTCTCTCCCGTCTCATCGCTGTATCGCGAGGGAGCGAGAGTCGCCGGCGGGTTCGTCTATTCTTTCTCTGTTGGCCCCCATTTCTTTTGTCTCTCTCTCACTCTCTCTGAGTGGCGAAAGCTTTCTTGTTACTTGTCTCTTAGGGGTCTCTACCCTTGCACGGTCCGTTGTCCGTTCAAACGACTCAACCGCCGTAACCGACTCAACCGCCGTAACCGACTCAACCGCCGGTCACGTAACCGACACAAAAACAAAACCCCAACAAGAACAAATGCTTTGCACACCACCTAGCCATAGCTAGGCCTTGGGTTCACGACGCACATTAAGCCTTGCATGAAGCCTTGTATGAAGCCTTGCGCTTCTCACCCCCCCTTGACCTGATCCCCCGGAGAAGGGCAACAAATGAGGGATTCGCAAGGCAGCAAGATCTCAGATGCGAACCATGATCAGCCCACGGAACTTGGTGAACTTGTTCGCCGCTAAGGGCTTCGTCATCATGTCGGCCACATTGAGCGGGGATGCGGTTGATGATCACCATCGCGGGATAGAGCGCAAACTCCCAATACTCTTGGGGGGCATTGCACCCCAGGAGCAATGGACGCATGGTGCGCTCGAGCAACTTGACCGCGATTTCCGCAGGGTTGCCCCACGGCTCGTACGGGTTGCTCTCTTGCTTGCGGATCAAGTTGCTATCGCAAATCTCTTGCACCTTGTCGCTCTTGAGCACGGGCTCATTGTCCGAGTGCAAGCGCTTCACGATGAAGAACCCTTGCGTGTCCGCCAAGAAGCGCTGCAACATCGTTGGATGCTCCGACTTGAAGCGCATGGGATACGCGAACACGAGGCCGGAGAAGACGTCGTAGAACACGTCCACGTACTTGTAGCCCGTGAGCACGCTGCGGCAAGGCATAGTGAGGATGTCGTTGGTGATAACGTCCCCAACGGCGCTTGTCATCCATGGTCCTCCTCCTCCGCCTCCGGGTCGACGTTGCGCATTGGCCTTGAGCGCGACCTCGTTGACGTCTTCCGCCTTCCTTGCTTGAAGGCGCTTGAGGTTGGCGGGCACGTCGACGGAGTAGTCCGGCAGGCGGCGGAGGCGATCATCGCTAGGCGATCCAAGTCGCGCGCGCCAAATCTCCTTTGCCTCCTCATGCGTGGCGTGCATGTCCTTGTGCTTGTCGGTGGTGTACGGTCCAAGCGAGTACGCCTTGGTCGTCTCGCCCTTGGGGATGGGCCGTACATCCACATAGAAGCCTTGGGAGTCGTCACCCATGGTGAAAGGCATGAATGCACCTCCCGGAAGTTCAAAGCCATTCACCTTGCCCATGATGCACTTCATATCATCATTGCGTGAGCACGCCTTGTGGGTGGAGAGCATGTTGCGTTTGAATGGACCAAATGATGCGTCGGGCTTCTCGACCACATGCCATCCAAGGGGTGCACCGGCTTGGGGGCGCACAAGTGCAAGGAACTTGGCGGTGCCGGTGCCCCAAGTCTTGATTGCCTTGCCACTTGCCACCTCAACCATGTCCGTGCGCGTCTCATCCACGCCGTCCGGGAAGAAGCTGATGTCGTTGAAGTAGTCCGCCCCGGTGGCGCCCGAGTCGATGAGGATGCGTAAGGCATCATCCTCGGTGTTCTTGGTCGTGGTTGCACAGATCTTGTTGCAGGTGAAGGTGAGGCGTCCACCACTTTGCTTGTTTTCCTTCTTCATCTTGGCATCATAGAGGTTGGCCTTGATCTTGGCTTGGAGGCCCTCCGGCACCTTGTCCCAATCGATCAAGTGCGCGGTGTCGGGGTTGGACCAGCAGATGCCCGTGTGCATGCGGTCGCAGTGGGAGCAAGGCTTCTTGTCCTTGTTGTTGTTGCTCCTACCACCTCCACGCCCACCTTGGCCAGCCTTGAAGCCCGCCTCATAGGCCTTCTTGATGGCATCCGTGTCATCCTCGGTCTTGGTCGCTTGCATTGCACGTTGGCCCGGACGCACCGTGGAGCGCACCGCCTCATGCTTATGGGCGATGGCCGCAGCTTCCACAAGGTTCTTGTGCACCATATCAGGCCTCTTGCGGTGCTCAACTTCCAAGGAGCCCCATGCCTTGTCCACTTCACGAAGGACTCCTTCTCCACATCCAATGAAGCTCGCTTTCATGTCGAGGCACAACTCGGCGACGGAGACTTCGCGCGCGGTGCCCTTGAGTCCTTGGAAGATGCCAAACATGTTGTCAAAGCGGTTGGTGACCTCCTCCCTTGAGGGGAACTCCTGGAGGTTGGTCATCTTGAGTGTGTCATACTCCATCTTCTTGTCTTCAGCCTTGTCTTCGGTGTTGACCGCCACGTGCAACTCGTCGATGTGTTTGAACGCACGGTGGCCGTCGTACTTCTCTTCCTCCTCATCCGTGTAGAGCACATCCAAGGTGGCCACAAGCTTGTCATCCTTGATGCACATGATGAGGAGGTCATATGCCTTGTTGAGTTCCACCTGGGTGGCTTCCTTGTCCTTGTTGGCGTCATCGACGCTTTCCGTCTTGTTCTTGAGCATCGCACGTCGGCAACCGTTCTTGCCGGCCATCGCGAGCAACTTGGGCCTGAATGCTCTCCATTCAGCACCATCCTTGTTGTAGAAGAAGATCTTGTCATTGTTCTTGTCCATGTCTCTTTGTCTCTCGGCGGGGGTACCAGATGAGTGGCGAAAGCTTTCTTGTTACTTGTCTCTTAGGGGTCTCTACCCTTGCACGGTCCGTTGTCCGTTCAAACGACTCAACCGCCGTAACCGACTCAACCGCCGTAACCGACTCAACCGCCGGTCACGTAACCGACACAAAAACAAAACCCCAACAAGAACAAATGCTTTGCACACCACCTAGCCATAGCTAGGCCTTGGGTTCACGACGCACATTAAGCCTTGCATGAAGCCTTGTATGAAGCCTTGCGCTTCTCACTCTCCCTCCGTCCCTTCATTCATCAAGTGAGCCTCGGTGTTCAGAAGAATTCGAATGCCTGGGAGATATACCCGCAGGGGCAGCGAGAATGATTTGAGAAATGAGAGAGATTGGGGGGGAGAGGGAGGGAGGGGGAGAGAGAGAGAGAGAGACAGAGAGAGAGAGAGAGAGAGAGAGAGAGAGAGAGAGAGAGAGAGAGAGAGGAAGCGAGAGAGAGGAGAGGAGAGAGTGGGAAGGTCGGAGACAGTGAACAAATCAATGAGAAAAGATCGATGAATACAGAGAAGAGAGCAGGTGGGACTGCACCTCCCCTCCCCCGTCGTGTCTACCTCTCTCTCTCTTTCGGCCGGCAGCCTCTCCCTCCCTTCCCCTCACTCCCTTCCCCTCACTCCCTTCCCCTCGCTCCCTCCCGTTTCCGAGCTTTCTACCTCACGCTCTCTCTCTCGCTCGCTCTCTCGCTCGCTCCCTCGCTCGTGCCCCGCCCCTTCCCTCCCCAGGTGAGAGGGCAGCCCCTCCCAGCCACAAGGAGGAAGCGAAGGGTTAGGGCCTTCCTTCAGGTGGGGAAAGAGAGGGACGGGGGGAGAGGGGGAGGGGGAGGGGGAGAGGGAGGGGGGGAGGGGGAAGGGAGAAGGAGGGGGAGGGGGAGGGGGAGGGAGAGAGGGGGAGAGGGTGAGGGAGGGGGAGAGAGGGGCGGAGAAAGCGGAGGCAGAGGGAGAGAGAGGCAGAGGGAGAGGAAGGGAGAGAGGGAGAGGGAGGGAGGGAGAGGGAGAGGAAGACAGGTGGTCGTGGGTGCGGGGAGGGAAGAAGGGGTGAGCAAGTCAGTGAGTGAGTGAGAGCACGCGAGAGGGACCGCGAGTATGCGTGCCAAGCAGGTGGGGAAGTGGCAGAGGAGCGAGAGGGAGAGAGGGAGATGGCGCCTTTGGTGCTGTACTGACGCGTTTCCTGCCACCACCACTTCCCCGTTTCCGTCCAAGGAGTCATCGCGCCCCTTGTTCCATCCACCTTTTTGGCAGATGCAGTCGACCCCCAGTCGGCTCCGCTCTCCCGCCTGCGTCTCCTCCGACTCACGCTCGCTCATCGAGACGTACGCGCCGCTGACCGGTGGCTCATTCAAGGAAACGGTCGCCAACGCCAAGAAGTACGCCATGCTCTCGGAGTCTAGTCTCGACGAGTTTTCCAATCGGAGCGCAGGGCGAGAGCACAAACGATCGCGCACAAAGCTCACTGTCATCGGACCGCCTGTTGCTGTCACCAAGATCAACTCGTACGGGCAGCCGGAGGAGCCGCGCTTTGTACATGGCTCTCTTAAGATGCTCAGGGTACGCATGCGCGCGCGGTGCACAGACGCTTCGCTGAAGGCAGCACCCGAGTGCCGACCGAGGCGTGCGACGCACATGGGACAGTGATGCCGCACGCAAGGGGCGCATTTGATTTGTCCGTAGAGCCAAGCCATGCATGCACACTGCAGCTGCCTTTCCAATGCGCCGTGAGCGAGGCCGCTCTACGTGACCACGAGCTATGCTCCTCGCTCCCCTCCCAGGGCAATGGTCTCTACTTGATGCTCATATTCGTACCCATCGCATGCATGTCGGAGACTTTTCACTTCTCCGAGGCGATGGTGTTCTTCCTCTCATGCCTGGCGATCTTGCCGCTCGCTGGACTGCTGGGCGAGGCAACTGAGCAGGTAAGCCGAGAAAGAAACGGGTGGCGACGGAATGTGCTCGCGAGTGATGTTGGAAAGTTATGAGCAGTACCATCTGCACCCGATTCTGTGGCGGTGGGGATGGCCACCATCAGGTTTCAGCGTGAGGGCATCGAACGAACCTGTGTAGCAGGCCTAGAGGTGGTTGATCGCCATCATGGCCAGCATCGAGCAATGTGCCCTTTCCCGCGCATGTCACCCGCTCTCACCCTGTGATTCACCATCCAGGTTGCATTTCACACCAACGAGACACTTGGAGGGCTGCTCAACGCGACGTTTGGCAACGCGACTGAGCTCATCGTCGCCTACTTCGCCTTGAAGAAAGGGCTTCTGGAAGTTGTGCAAGTGCGGAAGCTACCCTTGCATGTGCTCACCGGCGGCCACCACTCACTGTCCGTCCAGCTGGTCCTCGCCTTTTCTTAGGTGTCCTTGCTGGGTTCCATTCTCTCCAACACGTTGCTCGTGTTGGGCTGCTCGTGCCTCGCAGTTGGCATACGACAGACACAAGCCAAGTTCAACCTAGTGGCGGCCCAGGCCAACACCACACTACTCCAAATCGCTATCTTGGGGCTAGTTGTCCCGACAGCCATGGAGTCGACTGGCCAGTTCGCGGTGCATGGAGAGGTCGACCTTATCCTGTCACGAGGCATCTCCATCTCACTTCTGGTGTGCCATCGTGCGTGCACCGCCCGAGCGTCACGTCCCTGATCCAGCTCCTCGTTGCTGAGCACACACACATCATTGTTCCATTATGTCAAGGTGCTCTATGTATTGTATGTCTACTTCCAGCTCTTCACCCACGCGGCCCTCTTCGAGGACCCACGGGCGGCCCCCGAAGGCTCGGTACAGGTGCAACCAGCGGAGGAGGTGCGTTTTCCGCGATCTCCGTCGGCTCAGTGCTGTGCAGTGCGAGCCCACGCAACTACAGCAGCATTGAAAGTTGGCCGTCCACACCATCCCCAAGACAGCTTGCGGCGGCTGATCGGACCCACCCAATTCACCCCACCCGCTTAGATCCTGCTGCCTTTCTCGGGCGCAATGGCGTGGCTCGCCGGTGCCACCATTCTCATTGCGTACCTCTCCGAGGCCCTCACCGGCGCCATCGAGGGCACAACGGCACAGCTCGGGATCTCCGACACCTTTGTCGGCTTCGTCATCATTCCGGTGAGCGCCTAACTGCTCTCCCTCACAGCGCCGAGTTCCCGTGTTGGACCTAACTCCCAATGCTCACTCACAGATCATCGGTAACGCTGCCGAACACTCGACAGCGATCGCAATGGCATGGAAAGGCAAGATGGATCTGGCGTTTGGGGTGGCGCTTGGTTCCTCGACACAAATCGCTCTCTTTGTCATTCCGGTGAAGTTCGCCCGGATACGTGGATGGGCTTGATGTCCTGTCTCGCTTTCCTATAGCTTACGGGCTCGGGAGCTCCCTCGTGAATAGCAGTCACTTCACACTGCTCTATCCTCGTACCGACAGGTCATGGTTATTCTGGGCTGGATCATTGACCAACCGATGGACCTCTACTTCGGTGTCTATGAGACGGTCATCACTTTTCTGTCAGCGCTCATCGTCTCGCACGTCGTTGGCGATGGCGAGACGAATTGGCTGGAGGGGGCCATGCTCCTTTTCACGTACTTCATCATGTGAGGCTCCTCTTGCCCTCTCCTGCAGTCCACTGCCGCAGATGACATGCGAGAGCACACCCTCGTTTCCTCGCGCTAGAGCGACGAGCGTGGCCTCTTTGATGCATATCATTGCTTAGCCAAATCACGTGTCCCTCGCGCTACAGTTGCTTCGCTTTCTTCTTCTACCATCACGACCCAACGCGCGCATCGCCCGCCGATACTTTGACGAGCGCGCGCCTCTTGGCCGAGGCCATCGGCAAGTAAACGGCGCCAATGCCTCACTCGTGCGTTGATCACGTGCACGAAGTTCTGCGCCCGTAGCCATCGAGCTATCATTGGAATCGTCCAATTGCATTGCCGACACCACCAACGATGGTGGAACAGCGCTCTCCTTCAGTGGTCATCGCCGGAGGTTTGATGCTGGGGAGCATCCGCTGACACGCGGACGCGGTGCGGCCTCGTCATAACGAGTGGCCTAGCAGCTTTGGGAGATGTGACATGCCCAAGTGCACGTATTCACTGATGAGAGCCCCAAGCTTAGGGAGCTGCGGCAAAAAACAAGCCCTGTCCCAGTGACGAGATCATCATGTGCTCGAGTTAATCAAATGATCGCAACGTTGTCCGTGCATTTGAAGGGTGTCATGGTGGCCGACAAATCGAGTTCGATGAGACCCGATAGACGAGCTCCGGGGTAGGGGCGGCAGTGCGACTCCGTGCGGTTTGGGGTGTGCAACCTTCCTCGCTAGTCACCTGCGGCGAGTACCTGCTTGTGGGTGGCGGCGGTGCGGGCGACCTTGGTCACACTAGTAAGGTGGACGCTCCCGTTTTCCTTAAGCACGCCCGCGCTGGCGGCTTCTTTGCCCTACGTGCTGAGGTAAGACGTGATGCGATGCTACATGACGTCTAACGTCGATCACCACAGCGCATCCATCAGCGCGCACGCAGACTTAGTGGGAAATTGCGACATCGGCGGGCGCCTCTCCGAGTACCACGGAATGAACGGCATGGTCGAACTCCTCTCAGACACGTTTTGTCTCGAGCTTTTGTTTGCTGTGTTGGCCGATAGTGTGATCATGTGAGTTAGGGGGCGTTGCTTGTCGTGTAGTTTTGGAGCAGTGCCTTGTGCCTTGTGTGGTTGCCTAGCTAAAAAAATCTTTTATAAAATTCTCGCCTCGCGCCTCGCGCGCGGCTTTGTGCTTTGGGTCTCGCTCTAAGGATGCCCGTTGTCTCCTTTGGCTTTCCTGTTAGTAGCCGAAGGCCTGACACGTTTAGTCAACGCCGACCCCCGAAATGAGGGGGATCAAGATAGGGCCTAATGAGATACGCCTTTCGCAGTTCGCAGACGACACACATGCAAATACTGGCTAACTCTTTTGAGGCACTGGAGAGGGCGATGCTTATGCTTGATCTTTACGGAAACGCCACGGGGGCTAGAGTGAATGGCGTCGGCTTTGGGTCCGACTGCGGGTCCGCTCGCTTGCGCGAGGGTAGCGTGGGTTGCTGAGTGGTTTGAAGTGGGGCTAGTTGTGTCTGTGCTGGCGTTTGTGCCTTGGGTCCAGCCGCTTCAGCGTACGATTTCTGAGTGTTGTTCTTTGAAGATTTGGAGGCCGAAAAGGCCCCCATGATTGATTGTTGTGTGAAGTGCCCGCCCACGAAGGGTGCACTGGTGGTAGGAGTTGCCACCATGGGGGTGGCAGCAAGGCTGCCACCCACCATGGGAAGTCCTTGTTGGGCTGGCAGGCCAATGGAGGCAGGCGGCAGAGCCAGGGGCTGGCTCTGCTGGTCTGTAGGGAACAGGGCTCTCCCTGTTCCATGCTTCGGTGCCTGGAGGGGAGGCGAGGGAGGAAGGATCATGTCGACGTCGCTGTCTGTCAGGGGGGCGGCCTGTGAGCGCTTCGGCTCCGGCGGCTTGGGGCGGCCCCTGTGGGGCGTCGTGCACGGCGGAGGGCTGGGGATCGGGAGCGGTCGGTCGGCGCGCGCTCCATCGCTCGAACTATAACAATAGTTTTGACTATCGCCTATCTATGGCTTGCCAGGAGCAGAGGCGAGAAGCGCTCAATCACCATCACCCACAGCATAGAAAAGCGTTCAATCACCATCAGCCTACACGTGGAACGCGTTCAATCGCCATCACCCCCACCGCATGGAAAAGCGTTCAATCACCATCAGCCTACACATGGAAAAGCGTTCAATCGCGGAAGATCGTGGGGATCATGAGGGTAGCTATCCAACCCACTCGCCGATAAAGAGGTGTTCCAACATTAGATGAATAACATTGTTAATCCAAATGAAAAAAAAACTTCTTAATAGTCTCGCCGCGCGCGCGACCCTGCACAGCCTCCCTGTAGCCACGCCCGCTGTCCTTGCCACCCTTCCACCTGCCTTGCGGCGCGTCCCCTCGTGCTCTACCTAGGGGCTGGGTGAATTGGGTTTCCAGTGGCAGGCGGTGTGTACCGGTCCCCGACGGCTTATCGCTCTCCTTCCCTCCACGCCGCCGGGCTACCGGTTTCATTATAATCCTTTTTGCGCCGGTCGCCGGGCGTCTGATGTACGGTGTGCTTGTTGTGGGCGCCAGCCGGGTGAGAGGCGGTGCGTCTCGAGGGAGCGTTCGTTTTTAGGCGAGCCGCTCCACCATGTCGAGTGTTTGTGCTATTAGTTTCAGGTTTACACTCATGACTAGGTTCCCTTTATTATTAGTTTTGTATACGGGGGTGCTAAGGTCCCGTGAGGTCTTAATCTTCGGTTTCCTGCCCTGGGAGGCCTTGTTTGTGCGCACTGTCGAGGTTCCGTCCGGGGGCCCTAGGCCTATGATGAGGACCGTGAACCTGCTCAAGGTTCTTTCGATGACCGGCACGTGGTGGAATGAGTATTGATCGAATTCTACTCTATAGAAGTCGCCTATTATGTGTCTCCATGCTATCAGGTAGAGGGCTTTAAGGCTATCGGGTGTCGGTGTGTTTGGGTACGCGAACAGTCTGTCTTTAATCTTCTGTTTTGTCGATCTGTCTCTCGCAGGGGTGAACCCCGCCACGGCCTCTATGGTTTGGAATATCTGAACCGTAGAGGAGCATCTGGCTAGGTGTGTCGAATCCTCGCGGTATTTTCCGCAGAGTCTACATTTTGTGGTGGCTGCCGTCGCGAACCGGTTTCGTGTGCCCAGCCTTCTGTGGGTGATGTGCTTAAAGTGGGGGTGTTTGTCCGTGTGTTTTAGCAAGGGGTGGGTATAAAGTTGTGCCACGTGTTTCCATTCGTCGTGTGTCATTTCTAGCTTCCGCGTCCATGTTTCTCGCGCTGTGATGTCGTTTTCTATGTCGGAATCTTGGTCCTGTGTGGCGTGGGCGGGGGTGACCCTGGTCAGTGTTGGGTGAGTGGGGGCATTTTGTGGAGAAGTACCGTCGGTGTTGTCCCTACGGGGGGCGTGTGCGCGTGCTTTGTTTGTGTGGTGAGGTGTGCATGGGAGGCTGTCTCTGGAGCGTATGTTGCTTGCTATAATGAGATGTGTGTTGTGCCCATAAGGGCCACCCGGCCGCGGGCCGCGCTGCCGGAGCAGCGCGGCCCTTGCCAGGGCGAGAGGGGCCTCTGCCATAAGGCATGCCCAATGGAGGAGTGGCTGTTGGGGCCTGGCAAGGTTGGGGGGTTGCTAGCAGCCTGCTGCTTCCCATGAGGGAGGCCAGCATGGCTGCCATGGGCGGTGTGGCCGGGGCCACGGGCCGTGCGGCGCGACCGGAGTCGCACACACCTGCTCGGCCTCAGCGGGCGGACGCGGCCGCTTCGACAGCGGCTGCTCCATGTGCGCTGGGGGGGCGCCCTCGGCGGGGGGCCCGAAGGAGAGGGGAGTCGCGTCGGCGCGCTCCATCGCGTCTAAGTATAAACTTAGTCTTGTTAATCCAAATGAACATGATTTGAATACGATTATGATAAATAAACGATTTCAAGAACGATGTAACTACATTGGTGAAGAGGGTGTTGTCAGTCTCGCGTAAGTTGTATGAAGAAAAGATGCGAACCCCCACGCTATAAGGTCACGTTGACGTTATGTAATAACACGCACCAAACCCGTTCCATCACCCTATTCAAAGGCGATAAGCGCCCAATCACCATCACCCACAGCATGGGAACGCGTACAATCACAAAGGCGAGAAGCGCTCAATCACCATCAATCACCCACAGCATAGAAACGCGTTCAATCGCCATCACCACATACACTCATCAGTGCTCTTTGGTGTGAAAAAAACCTTCAAAATTTCTTACCGCACTCGCGGCGAATGGAACCACTACCTACTACACATAGTACGTAGCATACTTTCTACACCCCCACTCCCCGGCCTTTCTCCCCCCGCCATAAGGCGACTCCCCCCGTGCACTACTAGGGGGATAGGGGTGAAGGGCTTAGATATGGTCCGGTGGCCCGCGCCACCCCCCGGTGATCTTTCCCCCCCTTCCTCCTGTGTCTCCGAGTGGGCGGCCGACTTTGTCCCGACTTATCCTGTAAACAGGGGCGGGACTTACCAATTTTTCGGTGAGCGGAGCTCTCGCTCCGCCCACCCCCTTCTCCGCGCCCTCTCTCCCCTCTCCTGCGGCACGCGCGATGGCGCGCCTGCGGCAGGCCTCCAGCTGCCCTCTGGCGACCCCTGGAGGCTCCTGGAGGCCAACTCAGGGGGCAGAGGAGGTTGGGGCTGGGCCCTGGCCTCCCCTGCCTCTCCCTCGCTGGCGCTCCCGAGCCTCAGGGGCCCCCACGCTGCACCTGTCTGCCTGTCGACCAGGGGGGGAGGGGGGGTTGGAGCAATGGGCTGTCCACGACTGGCCAGGACGAGCGAATCAGGCGTGCCTGTGAGTGAGAGAGTGGGTCAGCAGGGCAATGGCCTCCTGGCAAGCCATCAGGCATGCCAGGAGGATGGGTGGTTCCTCCCCCATGGCAGGGGAGGAGTGGAGAGAGGGGGGGGCTCGTGCCCCCCCATGGGTCAACCAAGTATAAACTTAGTGAGTGCTCCTTGGTGTGAGACGTGGATCGTGATTTCAACGAGACATCGACCCTGCCCCAAATCGAGTGAATGGAGTCAGACCACGTGTGTGTTTCGACATGTGAAATGTCAAGTTGAGTCAAGTAACCTCCAGGTGACAATGATAGGTGTTAGCAGGGATGGGGATAATTGAACGCTTTTGGTCTAGACTGCTTACGTCTTGCGGTTGCCCGACAGCCGAAGGTCTGATGATATAAGCCGCTGAATATTTCTGTATTTTGCTGCCACCGCCGCGCCAGCGCCACCATCTTTGCCCTTCCGCGCCTTGCCCTTCTTCGTAAACGCAAAAAGATTTGCGTTGATGTCTGGCCCAACTGCGAGCACTTCCTCCTCCGCCTCCTCAACCGCCCGCCACTGCTGCTTGCGCGCATAAGCCTGCGCGTTGTGTTTGCGCTTGAGTGTGCGCCTATGCTCCGCCTGCTGTCGGCTAGCATCGTCCCGCGCGGACTGCTCGTCTGGCGGAGGCTGCCGCGATTCGGGCACCACAAGGGCCAAAGGTCAGGCAATCGGAACAAGTCCCGTGAGTGTGAGTGACCGTCTCAATCTCCCAAATAGACCACCACGCGCGGGGCAAGGGAGGGAGGTCACTCACCGACGCCATTGCCTTTCGTTGGGTGGGAGGGGGTTCGTCAGGGGGGGAAGAGCCAGTTGCCGGGGCAGGTATGAGGGGACCCTAGGGAATCCTTGGACACCCAAGGAAGGTCGAAGGCAACGAGTGGATTAAAAGAGCGTGAGTGACTGGGCTACAAGCTACAAGTTGTGGCAAGGCTTAAATATTCAATCCCAAAGCGGCAGAGTTAGCACAAGTTTTTACTCAAGGGTGGGTACGGGGTATGTACACACGCCGTGGAGGCTCGCAATTACACGCTTTCCTGAGGAGAGATGCGGGCCCAGCTTTCGCTGTGAAAGATCATTGTGGGCGCGTGTGGTGTGCGGAGCTGCAACCCTTCTCTCAGTCGCGCCCGATGGCCTCGATGAGCGCCTCAATGAATTGCTGAGAGGCCTCCGCCTGTCGCTGCCGTCGAACGACATCTTCCTCCCGAAAATAGGATGGGAGGAGCGTCCAACGGCGAGACACCTCCGGTAGCGCCGCCGAAACAGCTCTTCTCGCCATGCTCATGAGCCACTCGGCCTGAAGCTCCGCCATAAATAACGCGCCGTCCACCATAGCAAGCAACTTTTGGCGCGTGTGATTCTCTTGGTCAGGCTCGACCACAGCCTCCACATCGAGCACGTCCGCTTCCTCGGCTCCCATTCCATTGGCGCGCAGCGGAACGTCTGTCCAGCAAGCCAACGTCTCACTTTGGCGAAACACACTGGCAGACCGCGCGTTCTCCACAACGGCATCACCCAAATCTTGCCGAGGTGCCCGAATAGTCGGTGCGATGTCGGGGGCATTCCATGCCTCGGTTGGACAGAGCATCGTACCTGTGACTCCATCGATCTGCACCACGAAGGATGTGCCACGGGCGGCGGCTTTTGTCCTTGTGGTCATTTCTGTGGCAGTCTCACCGGCGGCGGTCTCCACCCGGCGCATATTGCGTTCTACACTTTCGGTCATGGTCCCCGCCGTGGTCAAAGGCATCAAATCAGCAACGGCTAGTGCTGCTTGCCCCGCGCCAATCGCGGCTATCTTCATCCTGGGCACAGATGCACAAGCATCCCCTGCGGCGTCCTGGACGCCATCCACAGCCACTAGAGCGCGGCCGGCGCGGTCCGAACCCGCAGTTCGTGCAGCGGCTCCTCGACGCGCTGGCAACATTGTTGAGGCGGACTCAAAGCCGCGCGAAATACGTTTCGTCGTCCCGCTGACAGCCTCGTCAAACGCCTTCCCCATCGGCGAGCTTTTCCGCATTTGGGCCGCCATGCTCATGTACTCTTGGCGCAAGGTTTCGGCCAGCTCGCGCGCCACATCGCCACCGCCGTTGATGGGCACTCCCTGTGCTCCGACTCTGGGCAGTGCGCCTATCGCCCGTCCGGCGGCCACCTTGCCAATGGCGCGCATGGCAGGAAGCACGCCCGCTACGAAGACGTCACTACCGTCCTTAGATGCACGCTCGACCATGACACGAGCGAGAGCGAGCTGCCGAATGGATGCCTCGCGCTCCCGTCGTTGCAAACGCGTCGCACGCTGCTGCCGGGGCGAGCCCTGCAAGGCGAAGGCGCCCAGCATACCACTGTTACCGCCTACACGCGGCGGAATGATTTCAGCGAGTTGTGCGGGTATGACGGGTGTCACATCCCGGATCTCCTCGGCGATTGTCGGTAGCCGCCCCATGCGCCGGAGGGTGGCGTAAGCGGCGGCATCAGCTCGCGTGGCACGGAGGGCCTCGCCCGCCGCCTCCTGCACAGACTCGGCGATGAGAGACCCCACGGTGCGTGCACGAGCTGGTAGCGACTGTGCAGGTGGGGGGGTGCTCGCACCGGACTGAGCGTCTGCGCCCGCTCCAATGCGGTCTACCACCAACAGCCAGCCGCACAAGGCGGACCAGCCGTCGCGTGCCAATAGGGAGCCCTCTGTGGCAAGTTGCTGCCGGCGCTCGCACAGCTTCTGCGCGACCTCCGACTTGTCATCGGTCAGATAGGTGCGGGTCTCCAGCGAAAGCTCAAGGCCGCCACTTGCGATAGCGATACTCAGCTGGTCTCCACCAAGCTGCGGCGCAGCGCCCGCCACGCCGCTGCCGGTCTCATCGGAGGCGCTGAGCGCTAGAGCGCTCGCGAGGCGCTTGACGCGAGTGGCGAATGGAGAGGCCGTTTCCTTCGCCGTGGCCGCTTGCGTTGGCGCTGAAGAGGGCGCCGCCGCGCCCAGCCGAAGGGTGGATGAAGCGGCCGACGCGGCCGACGAGAGCAGAGCCGCCGAGTCCAGCAGCACACGCCGCGCCAGATAGTCGGCGGCGGAGAGCGCCAACTCGATGTCACTGCGTGCGCGGTCGCTTGCGCGACCCTGCAGCACCTCCACTTCGTTGCGCATACTCCTCAGGAAAGAGCGCAGTTCGAAGGCAACTTCCTTGGCACCGCGCACCGCAGACGAGCGGGTGCGCTCCTTTCCCTTCATGCTGGTACGTGCCGCCTCCCGGGACTCCTCGTCGCCGCGGCCCACCTTCCCCGCCATGAAGATGCTGCGGAGAGCTTCCACCTCTGCCTTTCCCAGCGGTTCATCCTCAACACACCGAAAATTCTCTGCCATGAGTATGCTGCGCAGAGCCTCGGCCTCGGCTTCTCCGAGAGGTTCTTCTCGTTCGGCCGTCAGATTGCGGATCTCATCAATCAGCCGGTCGAGGTCGGGCGTGGGCGCAGCACTCGAGAGGGAAGGGGAAGGTGAGCGGGAGCGGAAGCGGAAGGGGTGGCATGGGTGTGGTGGGTGCAGCGTACAGAACGCCTCAGCTTGTCTGAGCGGGAGCAGCAGAAGCATGAGCACGAGCGGAGAGCGGAGGGCGGTGGTCCCCACGAAGAGCGAAGGTCTCCTCTCAATGCTTGCAGGTTGGCTCTCTCGCTGCTCCGGGGGAAATGCTCGATCTGTTGGTGACGCGAGGTCGGCCCACCCCATCCCGCAGCAGCTGGAGGAGCGGAAAGAGAAGAGGAGGACGGGGGGGGCGAAGGGTCCTTTCCCCCCTCCTCTCTGTCTCTCTCTGTCTCTCTCTCCGTCCCTCTCTCCGTCCCCTCCTCTCTCTCTGGCTTGCCCATCACCTTCATTTCTCTCTCTCTCTCCTTCTGTTCTTTCTCTTCTCTATCGTCTCCTCCCCAACGACCCTTCCTCTGTGCCCCCGTCGGTCTCGGCAAATGTTCCCTTCTCCTTCTTCTCTCTCTTCTTCTCTTTCTTCTCTATACTCTCCGTCATCTTTTCAATCTGCTCCTCCTCTCCAAGAACGCTCCCATCAGACCCCTCGAAAATCTTCGCCTGTGCCTTCTTCTCTTATGTTCTCTTCTCTCTCTCGCCGAGAAAGAAGACTCAATGTTTGATTTATTTTTGATTTGTACAAGGGTACTCTGTGTGTGTTGCCAGCTCCTAGCACCTTTGACCTTTGTCCCCCCCCGGTATTTCTGCATCATGGCTCCCTGGTCCCTGGTAGCTGGTAGGGCCGGGCAAGAGTTTTGCGAAACTCACTGCGAAACTTAGGTCACCTTTTTTTGGCCCTGAAACTTTCGCGAAACTTGGAACTTGGGCTCCAAAATTGCCCATATGGGAAACTCCGCGAAACTTACCGTTACGATGTTACGGTTACGGTCGCGGCTGGCGGCTGGCGGCTGGCGGCTGGCGAGAGGCAAGTAACGAAGAGCGAAAAAAAAACATTTGACATGTGAAGATTCAGGGCTAATCATTATTACTAATCACCTATTCCTATTGCTAGATTGCTAGACTGATATCCTCTCTCTACCAAGGATGGTCCGTAAGCTTGTAAGCTTACACCACTTTTGAGCTGACACTTCCATCCGTACTGATATCAGCTTACAAGAGTGTTTGTAAGCTTAGACGGATACTATGGTGCACCGTGTGTAAGCTATTAATAGCCCACAGCCCACAGCCCATAGACGCAGGCACGTGAGTGAGTTGGCACTCTGCGCTACCTCCATCGACTCCCCCCTCGACATCTTCAAAATATGTGTGGAGATTCGTTGCACTTAACGCGACAGGCACGGCGCACGCCGCGCCGTGTGGCGGGTCGCGCACAAGCACAAGGGGACGGGCTACGCCGTGCTCGGCGTGGGCGTCTACCAGGCCCTCTCGGGGCGCGCCCTCATGCCGAGCCAAGGCGACGCCGTTCTCGTCGCGTACGTGGTGCTCCTGGGCCTCTCCTTCGCTCCTTCGGGGTGCTCGCGGAGGGGCTCACGGTAGGGTGCGACTTCCCGCGGGAGGGGAAGAAACCGGAGGGAAAGGAGACCAAATGAAGGCAAGCCGCCTCGCCGCCTCCCAGTCACCGCCACTCCACCTAGACACCAGACACCCTCAAAGCTCTATCCTGATGCTGATGCTCCTGATAAAAGAAAATATCTGAAGATGATTCAGGGCTACACACCTACTATCCTAAGTAAGGCACCCCTTTTCATATCCTGACAACGCCCTTTTTCTTCCCTTCCCTCAACCTCCTCCCTTTCCCCCCATCATTCCTTCGTTTTCGGTATCCGGGGTACGGCGTACGGCCCAGGTGCGCTACCATGAACCTGGTTCGGAGTGCGAGTTCCGGGCAGGCATTTTGGGTGTTTGATGAGCTCTATTCCTGATAGCAGATACATAATTGGCGGCTTTTACAGGGTAGAATTCGATAACTTCTCGTTCTCGTTCCACCACGTGCCAGTCATCGAGAAAGAACTCTGAACAAGTTCGCGACCCTCGTGAGAGGCCTTGAACCCTCAGGCGAGGACTCGAAAGCACGAACGAGCAAAGCTTCCCAACCAAGGGAGGAAGCCGAAAATCAAGACCGCACAAGACCTTGGCGGCCCGATCGTTTGATCTTTACAATAAACGAAAAAGGCATTCCTCGCGATGAGCACGAACCTCGCCCTGGTGGCGCAAGCGCTCAACATGACCGAACGACTCGCCTAATCACAACAATGTCCCATATCCTAGCACCCGCCGAGCCCACAGCAACCCGAACCCCTAACCTACCAACGCGGCCACAATACCCGGCAAAACGACAAACATGACCGAACGACCGAACACGTGACAGCCGATAGCCTGATGGCGCAGGAGGAAGAGGGGAACTAGACCATAGGGGATCGGTACAATCCGCCTGCCTCTAGCCCCTAGCTCTAGAAGCCCCATCCACCGAGCCTCTAAGTATAGCACGAAGGGACGGGCCGCAAGCCGAGTGGTTATGCCGGCGCGTGCCTGCAAACTGCAAAGTAGAAATGCAAGGCCGAGCGCGCAGCGAGACTTTAAGAAGTTTTTGTTCAATTAAAAGAATGAACACATCACATGTTGCATAATGCGGCCGTAGTGCTAGGTGGCTACGACACACGGGGGGACCGACACGGATCCGAACAAAACTAGGGTCGACACAACGAGAAGACACGTAAGATATACGGGGGGCGCGATGCGGCGCCAAAGAGGTGCGGGCACACACGGCGCGAACGCATATTGGGTCGCCACGTGTGTGGCCCAGGTGCGGCCAGTGTGGAGGGCGCGCAGCCGGGCCGCGCGTGCGCAAATAGCACGTACGTCGCGAGATTTGGACTAGAAGATGCGGGTTTGATGCGCTGGCGCAAGTGCGAGAGAGGGGGGCGACGTCTCCAAGGGTGTCAGGTGGGGGCGGCATCTCGCGTCCCACGGCTCGCGCGTGGTGAGTTACACGCTCGAGGGCTAGAATATCGCTGTGTACAAGGTGGACTGCCCACGTTGCCGCAAGGTCGGACTGCGGCGTCACGCCGTCGGCGCACCCGGGTGTCCGGCGTGCCCTTTTCGAGGGAGACAGCCCTCATCATGAGGCGCGCTATGCGACGGGGGCACTCATGCGATTGTGGGCTCCTCGTCGACGAGCGCGGACGAGCGAATCTTCATCTCCTTGCCGAGCAACCGCATCGCCGTGGCCTCGATGAAACGCTGCGAGAGGCCAGCCTCCTCATACTGCTCACCCATCGAGCCTGCCTCAATGTACTTGTCGGGAAGAACCATCGGACGCACCTTGAGCTTGCCGTCATCAAGATAGCCGCCGAGGGCGAGGAAGTGGAGGACATGATCACCAAAACCACCGATGGACCCCTCCTCGCACGTGATGAGCACCTCGTGCTCGGCGGCGAGCTGCACGACGAGCTCCGTGTCAAGCGGCTTCATCCACCGCGCGTCGGCAACAGTGACGCCGACCTCCTCATCAACCGTCTCGATGTGGCGCGCCGCTTGCACAGACTCCGCCAGGCGAGTACCGAAAGAGAGGATGGCCACCTTGCGCTTGGCGCCTTCACGCGCCTTGCGCATGATGCGGCCCTTGCCTAGCGGCAGCGCGACGCCCTTCTCAGGGTAGGCGTCGAGGCCATACCCGAAGAGGTCGTTGAGGACGTCGAGGCCGAGCGCAGAGCCACGCGGGTAGCGCAGGGCTGATGGCTTGTCATCGAGCTCGTACACGGTCTGCACCATGTTCTTCAGCTCCACCTCGTCAGAGGGCGAGCAGATAACCATGCCCGGAATGCACCCAATGTATGCCAGGTCGAACGACCCGTGGTGTGTGGGGCCGTCGTTGCCGACAAGACCAGCGCGGTCGAGGATGAAGCGAACAGGTAGCTTCTGCAACGCCACGTCGTGGATGAGCTGATCATAGGCGCGCTGCATGAAGGTCGAGTAGATGGCGCAGAAAGGCTTGATGCCCTCGACCGCCAAGCCGGCAGCAAATGTGACGGCATGCTGCTCAGCGATGCCGACGTCAAAAGTGCGCTTGGGAAAGCGCTTACCGAACTTGTCTACACCTGTGCCACCAGGCATGGCAGCGGTAATGGCGACAACCGAACGGTCAGTGGCGGCGATGTCAATGAGCGAGTCGGCGAAGACAGACGTGTAGGACGGCGTCTTGGCGGGCGTGGTCAGCTTCTTGCCGGTAGCCACATCAAACTTGGGCACGCCGTGGTACTTATCCGAGGCCTGCTCGGCAGGTGGGTAGCCCTTGCCCTTGTCAGTCTTGATGTGAAGCAGCACAGGCTGCTTGCCACCACGGTCGCGGATGTTCTCCAGGATGGGCACAAGGTTGTCGAGGTCGTGCCCATCGACAGGCCCGATGTAGTAGAATCCGAGCTCCTCAAAGAGCGTCCCACCAGAGACCATGCCGCGGGCATACTCGTCAATCTTGGCATTAGCCTGCTGGATCTCCGAGGGGAAGAGCTTGTTGATGCTCTTCGCGATGTCGCGGAAGTCTTGGAAGGGCTTGGAGGCGATCAGGCGCGAGGTGTATGCCGAGAGCGAGCCGGCGGGCACCGTCCCACCAGCGGAGGGCGTGCCAGTCGGCAATGAAACCTGCTCGTTGTCGTTGTAGATAACGACGATGCGCGAGTTCAGGTACGCGGCGTTGTTCATTGCCTCATAAGCCATACCGCCTGTGATGGCGCCATCGCCGATGACGGCGATGGAGGTGCGCACCTTGTCGAGGCCCTGCAGTTCATGCGCAACGGCCATGCCGAGTGCCGCCGAGATGGACGTGGTCGAGTGACCAGCGCCGAAGATGTCGTACTCGGACTCGGCACGCTTGGCGAACCCAGAGATGCCACCGTTTTGGCGGAGCGTCGGCATGCGGTGGCGCCGGCCTGTCAGGATCTTGTGCGGATAGACCTGATGCGAGACGTCGAAGATGACCGGGTCCTCCGGCGTGTTGAAGACGTAGTGTAGCGCAACCTGCGCAATGTTGGTCGCAGCATGATCCGGTTGCGCATGGGGGCTGACGAGTCGGTGCGAGGCAGGGCTGCGGGGCGCGAGCCGGGGCGGCTCAACTACGAGTAACGCACGCGTGTTGGGCCTTGCAGCCGCACACAGGTCAGCCTCATGTCCCCGCCCGGGCCCAGCCACCTGTCCCCGCCCGGGCCCAATGAACATCCCAGATGGTTCGCAGGCGATTGCATACCGTGAGTTCGACGACGCCGAGCGAGGAGCCCAGGTGCCCTCCCGTCTTGGAAACAGCGTTGATTGTCTCCCACCGCAGCTCGTGTGAGAGCTGCTTGAGCTCAGCGAGCGAGAAGCCCTTGAGGTCCTTGGGTAGGCTCACCTGGAAAGGCGAGGCCGGGGGAGAGCGTGAGCAGCGGCCGGGATGAGGTCAGGCAACAGAGAAGAGCGGCGCATGGGGCCATGAGATAGAGCTGTCCCGAGCAGATTGCGATTAGCGAGCCCGCCGCTCCCCGGAGGTGCTCCCAGCTGGAAGAGGGCCTCAAGGGAAAACGCACACGAGCACTGCGCCTATGCGCAGCCGTCGTGCCGTTGAAGCAGGCAATGCCCGCCTCTGTCGCACGAGAGCATGCGTGCCTCTTAGGGCCATCGGCTTGTCTCAGTGTGCGGTGTGTGCCCCATCCGAAATGCTACACTTCGCCCAGCCCGCACCCACCCCTCCCCCCTCATTCCCAACCTTAACCGACATGCCTCTCCCTTCCATGGCCTCTTGCTTCCTCCACCACCCTTGTCCCTTGCTCCCCTCCACCTGCCTCTTCCCCCCCCCCCCTCCCGCCCCCTCCCCTCCCCCTCTCCCCTTCCCTCCCGGCCTCTCTCTCACCTGATCGAGCAGCGGCGTTGAGCGAGGGCCTTGGTAGGGCGGACCGGCGCTCGCCGACATGGTGGGGCTCGACGTCCTCCGCCCGCCCGCTGGGCCCACCACAAGCGCGTACGCCCCCGCATCCAGACCGAGGCCGAGCGCCAGCAAAGTGCTCAGCCGCCCCATCTCTCTCTCTCTCTCTCTCTCCTCTCTCTCCCTCTCCTTCTCTCTTCCTCCGCTTCTCTCTCGCACGCAAGGAGAGAAAGTGCGAGAATCTCTGCCTTCTCGGTGATTTTATATCTTAAACGAGACTATCTCCGGTGAGGCTCGAGAAGCAGAGGGGGGAGAGAGGCCGCAGGCCCCCGCAGGGGGATCTCACCCCCCCCCCCCCCTCTCTCTCACCCCCAGCATCCACCCGTTCACCCTCGGCCAGAACTCATAGGAAACGGTCTCGTTTATTAGATACACAGCGAGCCCCATCGGAACAACTTTGCGAGCTCGAGGGGACGGCGGGGGGAGGAGGAGAGGGGCGCTGTGTGTGTGGGGGGGGGGCTCACTCCAGATTTCCTCGGTGTAATTATCCAAATCGGCCGGAAAATGGGTGAGAGAACGGCTCGCGGGGACAAAGGTCGATGTGGGAGAGCGCCCTTTCTCTCTCTCTCTCTCTCTCTCTCTCTCTCTCTCTCTCTCTCTCCCACAATCATTTGGCCTCTCCAGCTGCAGGTCCCCCTCCCTCCCTCTCCAGACGCCCCGCTGCTTCCCACAACTGAATAATCAATGTCCACAATTCCATCAACGGTCCCTACTCACCGATGTGCACTGCACATCCTGCTGATGCTCTCGCCACGCTCATTTCTTCCCCCTCCGGGCCTCTTCTCTAACGTGCACGGGGGGGCGCCACCCGCACCACTTCCCCTCGCCCGCCTGAGGCGGCTCCCCAAACCGCCCCCCCCCTCCCCCTTCTTACCGTTAAAACCACGCCACCACGCTCCCCCCTGCATCCACAGAAGCTTCGTAGAAGCTTCTTCGCCAAGAGAAGCCCTCGTGGCGCCTCACGGCTTCCACCGCCGGCAGCTTCACCGGGGTTTCCCCCCTCCCCCCCATTGTCAGGTGTGGGGCGTTAGAACTTATAGCGTCGCAGGGAGACGTCACGACGTCACTGGCCAATGGGCTCCGCGGATGGCTGATTTCGACGAGGTGTCGGCGCGCGGCCTGCCCGATTGGCGTGACTGTCCGGGTGGCCCTTGTGTATTGGGCGTCTGGCGTCTGGCGGGGGCCCATCTGGATGGATCGTCGAAAACGCACACGCACAACGCCTGGCATCAGTTCGAAGCCTAGATGGGAGAAACGTATTCACCGTTTTTCTACGAAGGCGAAAAACAGGCCGTTTTTGCCGTTTTTGCAAGCCCTTCCGTTTATGTCTCCGTTTTTGAATGGCAACGCGAGCACTCATGCACCATGCGCTGAGCGCGAGCATATGTGGGCGCTTACGCGTGCGTGGAAAGAAAGAGAGGAGGAGGAGGGAGGGGAGAGAGGGGGGAGGGGGAGGGAGGGGGGAGGGGGTGTAGAATCAAGCCGAAGCTTGATCGTGGCAAGTCTCAGCGGGGCTAGGGCATGAGTGAAGAGAAGTCTTGAGAGAGCGGGGGAAAGGGCGCGCTACATCGCGACGACGACCCACGAGACACCACCCCACATCACTCACTCACCAACAAGAAAACTCCGAAAACTAACGCAACATCGCACAAACAAACCAACAACCAACGAAACAGATAAGGACAAAGGAACACAAATGCGGCGTGCAATGCGGCGGAGCTTCGAGGTAACTCATCGGCAAAAACAAAACTCACTCAATTTTCTCACACACTACACATTGATAGAAGCACCGCATCCGCCTAGAGTACATAAAATACTCTGGATGCGACACCCCCCGACTTAAGTCGAGCGTCCACGCGAGTTATGGGGTGATCAAGCCCAAAACAAGCATGAATGAACGAACAAAAGCCAAAACATCGAAACAAACACGACTGACGACTGAAAGTGAATGAAAGTGTGTGACCCCTTGTCTCAGCCCCCAAAGAGCGTGCACTCTCAGTGGGTTCAACCAAACGCGATCGCGTAGGTTTGAACACAAGTCTCAATCGGGGTGCACGTCCGGACGAAGCAGGCACACACACAATCACACTCGAACAAACGAATCAACACTCACGACTGCAACGAATGGAATGAAGCAAATGAATGAAGCGAGGAAGCCAACGAATCAAACAAGGGCCCAAACTTCTTACAATTTCCTTGCGTGGCCTAGAACTAGAACTCGGAACGTGTTTAAGAGCCTGGAGACGTCGAGCAGGAATCTCACACTTTGTAGCATCATACGCAGAGCAATATCAAAACGAGAATAATCGAGAATCGAGGGGCCAAGTCTTTCATGGATGAGTACTACAAGAAGCATCCCGATGAGATCGGCAGCAGTGTGGATCTCGAGACTGTGGCCCATCGATGGGAGGTTGTTGAGGTTTGCTTGGAGAGTGGTATCCCACTCGATCGGGTGAGAGGGCGTCTGCGGAAGCTTCTCGAGAAAGGTGGGAGGTCGCTGACAGATCCCTCGAATCTGAAGACATACATTCCTAAGATTGAGACCAAGGAGTGAGAGCGCCTGCAAGAGGAGATGTGTGGGCACTTTGTGACCGTCATCTTTGATGGCACCACACGTCTGGGCGAAGCTATGAGTATGTGCGGCCGGTTCATTGACGCAGACTTCAGCGCAGTCAGCACGCGCCTGCTCAGCATGAATACGGTGGAGAAGCACACAGATGGGGCAGGACTTTTTCGTCACATCTCCAGCACCATGCGCAAGATCAATCTCGATCCAGAGTCTCTTCCAACTACCAACAACCCAAGAAGCACAACCCCCCTCGCCCTCTTTTTCAAGCACCAATAATTTCGACTCAAGACAAGAGGGAGGACACGTCTTGAGGCGGCGTCGCTGCCCATGCCTAGCGCAAGGGTATAGCGCCCCCACTCAGACATCTCCTTCCTCACAGCTCCTCTCTGAGGAGTTGCTCCTCTCCCTCCCATTAGGCCCCCTTGCCTGCGAGACCAGAACAGGATCCTGGCGTGGGGGGCTGTTTGAGTGTGGAGGGAGGGGTGCTACAGCTAGCGCAGGTAGAAAGCTAGTGAAGAGCTGGGTGGCATAAGGGGGAAGGGTGCTTGCGCTTGCCGTGGCAGGGAGTCCTGTCTTGAGTTAGCGCTAGTTCCGTTCCTTTGCCGCGCCGCGACCCATAAAAATTTGTTAAAAATTTAATCTGCTACTGCCGCAACAACCTCTGCCACTGCCTGCGTGTCGTCGCACGCGGGGCACTGCCGGTGTCTTTGCACTTCCTGTCCCACGGTGCGCTCAACGATGAGCGCATGCAGCTCATCGTGTGCGTCTCACCCTCCTCATCCCCCGTGGCACCGGACCGGGAACAGAGTCGTCGACATCAGGCGCGAGGCCTGCATCGCCGAACTCGCCGGGGTCGTACCCAGCACAGTGCACAGTACACCTCAGTGGTCTCTCGATGGGGCAGAGAGGGGCCTGTGAGGGAGCGCGTGCCCACATGCCTCCTGCTCATGAGCCCTCACGGTTGCAGTCCGTCGCCTCGCTTCGACTCTATTACCTAAACGGAATATTTTTCGTAATACTGGAAGCGCCAATATTGGAGCTGCACTTTTTTTGCCCCTTTGCTCATCTATTCGCGTGTAGATGGCCGACTATATGGAATGTAGGCCCACCCAGCTGTGACGAAGGATGTCCCTGAGACTCCCCTGAGAGCTGGGGGGCTGGGGTTGATGCTGTAGGGAGCGGTTGAGACTTTTCGAGGCGGAAGCGCCAAATTGGCGCTTCGGCAGTAAGGAGTTAAAAGTTTTTTACCGCTTTACTTTGATGTATTTCCTCGATCCTGACTTTTTGATTTTTATACCTTTAGAAGTTAAAATAGTGTTTGACCGCCCTACTTATGTTCTCCGGACGGGATTTTGGAAGTCCCCCCCCTCCCCCCCCTTCCCTCCCTCCCTCCCTCTCTCTCTCCCTCTCTCTCTCTCTCTCTCTCTCTCTCTCTCCCTCTCTCTCCCTCTCTCTCTCTCTCCCTCTCTCTCCCTCTCTCTCTCGCCCTCTCTCTCTCTCTCTCTCTCTCCCTCCCTCCCTCTCTCTCTCTCTCTCTCTCTCTCTCTCTCTCTCTCTCTCTCTCTCGGCTCTCACGTCTCACTCGTCTCTCCTCCTAATGATTTTCAAACTCCCAAGTATTGGAGCCGGTGTAGGGAGTCTGCTCCTTCGAGAGAGAGATAGAGGGGGGGGAGAGAGGGGGGGAGAGAGGGGGGGCGGGAAGGACAGAAAGAGAGAGAGAGCAAGAGATGAGAGCGATAGAGAGCGGGAGGGAGCGAGAGCAAGAGTGAGAGAAGGAGAGATGAGACAGAGATGAGAGAGAGAGAGAGGGATGAGACAGAGAGAGAGAGAGAAAGGGAGATGAGATAGACAGATGAGACACACACCCAAATACAGAGAGAGAGAGAGAGAGAGAGATGGAGGGAGAGAGAGGGAGAGACAGAGAGAGAGAGAGAGAGAGAGAGAGAGAGAGAGAGAGAGAGTGCCGCCGCTTCCCCCCTTCCCCCCCCCCCCCCCGGCTCTCTCCCCCCCCCCCCCATGGCCTCCCCTCCCCTCTCTAGCGGCAAGCGGAAGGCGGAAGAGCTGGAGGCAGAGCTCGAGGATGCCCATGTGTCGGCTGCGGCGCTGCTTGACGCCGCCTACCGCCCCTTCCCCTCGCCCCTCTCGCTCCCCTCCACCCCCTCGCTCCCCCCTCCCTCCCTCCCTCCCTCCGCCTGTCTCTCCCTCCCTCCCGCCTCCCTTCCTCCCGCCTCATCCCGCTCGCTCGCTCCCTCGTCTCTCCCGTCCGCCTCTACTTGGGCCGAGCAGCCGCCGCACGTCACACAGAGCTACACTAGAGACAAGGTTGGCCGCATCATCGGCCCCGGCGGATCCAACATCACAGTCATCAGAAAGGAGTCTGGCGCGAGGATCAAGATTGACTCGGCGTGCGTGGCAGGGCAGCAGCAGGTAAAACTCCCGCCGCTGATTGTGCGCCTGCTGTCAGGAGGGAGGGGTTCACTCTTTCCATGTCTGTATTTCACTGCGTCGCTCCACAAGACATCTAGAACCCATCGCCCCATTTGAGTCTATCCATCGATGGATTTACCCCTCCATGTGCCTAAGGTGACCTACTCGGGCTCGGACGCGGAAATTCAGGCGGCGATGGCGATGGTCGACCAGCTGCTCGCGTCGCCCGAGCCGTCCGCTGCTGGCCACGCTGAGCGCACCGAGCTCAAGCAGGAGCTTGATAAAGAGATGGCCGGAAAAATCATTGGACAGGGGGGCGCCACGATCAGGAGCATCCGCGAGAGGTCGGGAGCGTACATCAAGATCGGCAGCGAGAAAGCGGGCGACTCGGAGACGCAGACCATGACCGTTGGTGGCACGCAGGAGCAGGTCGCCGCCGCGCTCGCGCTGGTCAATGAGGCGCTGCAGCGCCCTTCGCTTGGCGGTGCAAACGCTGAGCCGCCAGTGCTGTCCGAGGTGTCACACCTGCTGCCGCAGGCCGTCGCCGCCAAGGTGATTGGGCCCGGTGGGGCCAACGTCATGCGTGTGCGCGAGGCCACTGGTGCTAGGGTCAAGATTGACGGCGTGCGCCACGATGAACACGGCAACCAGTTCCAGCAGCTACACCTGTCGGGGCACGAAAGCCAGGTTTCCGCCGCGCTTCGGCTAATCAATGAAATAATCACCGCCGACGCGCCCGCGCCCGAGAAGCGCGCGATGGCGCCAGCACCCGCGCGCGGCGGCGATCAAACTGTCAAGTGTCAGGTGCCCATCGGCACTGCTGGCCGCATCATTGGGCCAAAGGGGGCCACAGTGCGTATGATCCGCGAGCAGTCCGGTGCGCGCATCAAGATTCATACCACTAGCGTGCGAGCCAAGACGCAGGCCGTTGAGATCACCGGCCCAGAGAACGGCTGTCGGATCGCCTACAAGATGGTGATGGACATAGCGTCGGCACCGCCCGGTGCGCCGCCACCGCTGCCACTCCCGCCGTCCAAGGCGAGGCCCAAAGCACAGCCGCCTCCGCATGGCCGGACGTCGGCAAAGCAGCATTTCGCTCGGCCCTCGCAGCAACAGCAGGCCAGTCATCAGCAGACGCAGGCGTATCCCTACGCGGCACCAGGCCTGCAATCCCAGGCTCCTTCAACATACGGATATGGCGCCAACGGCTCCGGGTGGTCTGCGCAGCCCACTAGCTACGCCGCCTCCCCTGCGTACATTGGCCACACTCACCCGTTGGCTCCCAATGGGTACGGCGCAGTGCAAGCGCAGCAAGGATACCACGTGGGCGCGTCGTCTCCTCAGACGTATGCGACGCAGCACACGCAGCACACTAGTGCGATGCCCGCCTCGCAGCATATGCTACTCGGCCAGCCCTCAAGCCATCACCAACAGGCGGCGCGGCCAACGGCTTCAAACCAATGCGGGTATGTTGGACAAGGGGGACTGCACCCCCAAGGAACCGACGGCGGCATTGATTGCGGTAACTACTCTCCCGGCCTGCATGCGGGCATGGCTGCGGTGCTCTCTGGCAACCTTCCTCCAGACCTAGCCTCCATGATTCTTGCTGCCCATCAGCACTGCGCGGCGCCGTCGCACGCTAACTTACAGTAGAACGAATGTCGTAGACACTGTCTCACACATGCTAACGTACTGGCTTTGTTGCGCTGTGGCGGCCAATCCTGCCCCAGCATGGGCGATGGCACATTTTGCCGAGGCATCCGCGCACATGCATAAGTGGATGCCTCCAAACGGGTTCTGCGCCAGCGGCTCTCGGAGGGCTGCCTACCTTTGTGCGCGCCTACCCTCCAAAGTTACTCTCTTGATAGCCGTCTGATGACCCATCAAGCGATCGGAGGTGACGGGACACTGTAGTTCTTGTGCTCTTACTCATACTGACGTTGTTTGACGAGCTCGCACGTGCGCGTGTCAGCGCTTCTGCAGCGCTCCACTGTTATGGCGTGCTGCTCCTCCCCTTCGAGTTGACCATTCGTCCACATTCGCCTCGGTTTATCACCCAACGTGGCAGCCGCCCGCGCCTCTCCTTCAGATTCCGCCGGCTGTCCTCGCTGTGCCTTGTGTTCCCGTCTTGTGCTTCGTGATACCCCTCGCCCCGCGACCATCTCGCTCATCCGTTGCCCCTTTGGCCATTGCAACTTTGTGCACCGCCTGTGGTATGTTTCTTTGAACCCTGCCGCCACTCGTCGTAACGTCACGTACCCATCGCAATGGTATCGTCGCAATCTCCATTTTCCACGAAGTGCGCTTTGATGGACTGTTGATGCACTACAACCTGCTCTGCGTTGTGTGCCGTGCCCTCTCGTTGAAGTGCTTGCATTGGAACAAAGTTGCACACCTCTCGCCACGTCCATGAATGACGGACGCGTCCATCGAGCTCCGCCGCCGATTGCGCGCGTGATGAAAGAGGCTCGCTCGATTCACGCCATACCTGCTTGCCCCACCTTAGACTAAGCGGTGGCGATTTTAGTGTGCTTACGCCAATCTCATCCTCTTGTACCAACTACTATGAATACCACGTACTTAACTGTACAAGTGACCCCAACAATCATTGTATTCACGTGTGTGCAAGTATGAAGACTGATAGATTATGAAAGTGGCTGTGCGTTGTGCGATGGTTATTGGTTGGTTAGCGTCGCTAGATGTTCGCCCCCAAGGGAGTTTGAAAACGCGTTTGCGTCGGCGGTGGCGTGAGGGTGAGGGATGATAATAAAATATCTAAGCGTTATACGTTATAGTACCACTACCGTGTGACTATACATTAAAGCCCCCTTTATCGGACATCACTTGCTAATTAAGAAAAAAATCTTAAAAAACTAGCCGCTGCTTGCACGGCGCGGAGCAGATTGCTAGTGATGCTCCTATCTAATAAGATAATCTATCTGAGCATTAGTACCACTACTCTCACTAGCCCGGCACTAACACGACAGCCCTCAGCGCACCTGCCTGTACACCTTGGCGCGTGCTGTTGTCACATTAATTAATTTCTTAATAGTCTCACCGCACACGCGGCCGTGCATCCTCTACTTTCTACTCACGTAGGAAACTTTCTATACCCCCACTCCCCCGGCCCTTCCTCCCCCGCCATCAGGCGACTCCCCCCGTGCACTACTAGGGGGATAGGGGAAGAGGGCTTAGATATGGTCGGTGGCCCGCGCCCCCCCCCGGTGATCCGTTCCCCCCTTCCTCCTATGCCTACCGGGCTGGCGGCGGCCTCGGTCCCAACTTATCCTGTAAACAGGTGCGGGACTTACCTATTTTCCGGTGAGCGGAGCTCTCGCTCCGCCCACCCCCTTCTCCGCGCTCTCTCTCCCCTCTCCTGCAGGCACGCGCGATGGCGCGCCTGCGACAGGCCTGCAGCTGCCCCTGGCGACCCCTGGAGGCCCCTGGAGGCCAGCTCAGGGGGCAGAGGAGGCTGGGGCTGGGCCCTGGCCTCCCCTGCCTCTCCCTCGCTGGCGCTCCTGGGCCTTAGAGGCCCCCACTCTGCACCTGTCTGCCTGTCGAACAGGGGGGGAGGGGGGGTTGGAGCGATGGGCTGGCCACGAGGGGCCAGGACGCGCGAATCAGGCGAGCCTGTCAGGGAGAGAGTGGGTCAGCATGGCAGTGGCCTCCTGGCAAGCCATCAGGCATGCCAGGAGAATGGGTACTCCGGCTCGTTCGGCCGGGTAACGTTGGCGTTGTTGTCGTCGCCACACATGGCCAACTTCAACGCGATGCGCGCGGGCGGCTGTGGCGATTGGCGTGACTGCTAGGGCGGCATTTCTTGATATGGTGCCTGGTGAGCCATTCTATCCAAGTAGGTGAATGTGAAAGAGCCGCCAGCGCGCCCGGTCGTGTTCGAAAGTTGGGCACTCGGGCGTGTTTCGGCCCGTGAGCTTAGCGTTCCCACACACGGCCAACTTCAACGCGATGTGCACGGGCGGATGGGGCGATTGGCGTGACTGCTAGGGCGGCACTTCTTGATATGGTGCCTGGTGAGCCATTCTGTCCAGGTGAATGAACGTGAAAGCGCCGGCAGCGCGCCCGGTCGTGTTCGAAAGTTGGGCACTCCGGCCTGTCAGGCCGGGTAACGTTGGCGTTGTTGTCATCGCCACACACGGCCAACTGCAACGCGATGCGCGCGGGAGGCTGTGGCGATTGGCGTGACTGCTAGGTAGGGCGGCATTTCATGATATGGTGCCTGGTGAGCCATTCTATCCAGGTGGTAAAACGTGAAATTCCTGGTAGCGCGCCCGGTCGTGTTCGAAAGTTGGGCACTCCGGCTCGTTCGGCCCGTAGACTTAACGTTGTTGTCGTCCCACTCACGGCGAACTTCAACGCGATGCGCGCGGGCGGCTGTGGCGATTGGCGTGACTGCTAGGGCGGCACTTCTTGATATGGTGCCTGGTGAGCTATTCTGTCCAGGTGAGTGAACGTGAAAGCGCCGCCAGCGCGCCCGGTCGTGTTCGAAAGTTGGGCACTCCGGCTCGTTCGGCCCGTAGACTTAACGTTGTTGTCGTCCCACTCACGGCGAACTTCAACGCGATGCGCGCGGGCGGCTGTGGCGATTGGCGTGACTGCTAGGGCGGCACTTCTTGATATGATGCCTGGCGAGCCATTCTGTCCGAGTGGGTGAACATGAAAGCGCCGGCAGCGCGCCCGGTCGTGTTCGAAAGTTGGGCACTCCGGCCCGTCAGGCCGGGTAACGTTGGCGTTGTTGTCGGCCCACACACGGCCAGTTTCGACGCGATGTGGGGCGATTGGCGTGAGTGCTAGGGCGGCATTGCTTGATATTGATATGGTTCCAAGCCTGGTAGACCTAGTGAGCTGGCGACAGAAATTTCTCCGTCTTACTATATTTGTGCCTTGCATGAACGGCCTCACTAAAAATATACCGGAGGGGGGCCCGACTGTATTTCGCGCACCGTCTTCGAAGGCCTGAAATTCGGTATTTTTCGAAAATTTCGCCGGACAACCCCCACTTTTTTTTGCTGATCCATCCTACCGGAACTTATAGGGAGCTTATTTAGCCCGTCATTCACCCACTGCAGCTGGTGCCCTCCGCACCCCCATAGTGAGTGACCGGGCTACATAAGGGGGAAGGGTGCTTGCGCTTGCCGCGGCAGGGAGTCCTGTCTTGAGTCTTGAGTTAGCGCTAGTCCCGTGTTCCTTTGCCGCGCCGCGACCCATAAAAAATTGTTTAAAAAATTAAATTTACAACCCAGGACACGCTTCAAATACAGCCAAATACATATGTATTTGGTCTTTGGCCAAATACGGTAAATACGTATTTCCCATCTAGCATCTAGGGTGTCGAGTCGAGCGTAACCTAAGGGCTCTGGGCCACTCCGTCGCGAGTGGCACCGGCGGCTAGCGCGGCGCTTTGGCCCTCCTCCCCGCCGGGAGTCGGGTGAATGAAATTCTGGATTGGGTCGGCAGGCTTCATTTGGGTATTTGGGTGTGTGGACTGGTGGCGGTGTCTTGTCCACGAGGCGCTCTCGTCCACCAAGCGGCAGAGCGGCAGCCTCTAATTTAGAGCTCTAAAGTAGAGCGGAGTACTAACTACTACCTCTAGAGCTCTAGATGAGAAGTACACTAGTAAAGAGTAGAAGTGCCCCTCCCCCCCCCCCCCCCCCCTCTCCCTCTCTCTCCCTCTCTCCCTCCCTCTCTCTCTCCCTCTCTCTCTCTCTCTCCCTCCCTCCCCCCCCCCCTCCCCCCGCCAGCGCCGCTCGCCCCTCACGGCAGCGGCGACCGCGCGACAAGGGGAAGGGGTGGGTGGGTGGGGGAGAGAGGGAGCGAGAGGGGGGGAGCGAGAGGAGGAAGAGGAGTGGTACGAGAGGAGGGGGAAGAGAGGGAGGGGCGGCAGGAGAAGCCCCACGGGGAAGGGGGTGAAGGGGGGGGGGGGGGGAAGGAGCTGGGCTTAGCGAGGTGACTTGCCTGCAATGCCTGACGAGGAGGAGGACAGCCTCCACTCCAGCCTGGGCGGGCTGTGTGCGTTGCCTCTCGCCGGAGCTATCGGCCGCTATTCTCAAGATGGTAACCTATTCGCGCTGGGCGCGGCCGACGGATCGGTGGTGGTGGCCGACGCACGGCTTGTCCGCGAGCACGGCGTCCTCGAGACTGGTACATACAAGCTGTATCAAGACCATTCGCAACCCGTGCATGACGTCGACTTCCACCCACGCTCGCCCGTGCTCGTATCTGCCTCGCAAGACTGCACTATGCGCTTCTTCGATTGGGCGACAAACACCGCGCGAGCGTCGCGTCAATGCACGGACACGCACCCTGTGCGCGCCGTCGCCTTCCATCCTGGAGGCGATCATCTGCTTGCTGCAACAGACCACCACGCCATCCACCTGTACGACGCGTCCACCTTTCGGTGCTATCTTTCTTCGCAGCCCGCTGATCACCACACAGCCCCTGTGGTAGATGCGCGGTGGGCTCGCGACGGCTCAGTGTATGGCTCCTGCGCCGGGGACACCATTAAGATCTGGGACGGGGTGGCGAATCGTTGTGTGCGGACGCTCGCGGGAGCTCACCTAGGGACTGCCGTGAGCATGATTTGCTTCGGCGGCGGCGATAAAATGCTACTTTCTTGCGGTGGAGACTCTAAAGTTCGGTTATGGGATGTGGGGACCGGCAAGTTGATCCGATGCTTTGAGGGAGCACAGCAGACATCGCGTACTTCATGCTGCTTTTCATACAATGAGGAGCTCGTCGTGTCTTCCGATGAGAAAACAGGCGAAATCGTCACCTGGGACACCGCGACCGGTTGCGTACGTCGCAGATATGCTGCGCACTCCAAGCCGATTCAATGGCTCGCACGCTCGCCGACGGATAGCATGTTCATGACTTGTGGTGGCGATGGGATGGTGAGGCTATGGGCATCGCCTGCCATGTTGTGACTTTTCATTCATGTCGCCATTGATGAACCAGGGACCACCAACTACATCCGCGCACTCTCACTAGTATGGTAAGAGATTTAAATTTTAGACTGCTGCTTTGTTGGGAACGTCCTGGGAGGCGTCTCGCGTTCATTCTGTGCCATTTGGATGGGTAGTAAGGGGAGCTGTTGCCGTTGGGAACATCCTCGGAGGCGGCTTGCGTTCATTCGGTACTATTTGGATGGGTAAGAGGGGGAGTGCCTTGTTCACGCTTGAGCACCTTAATACTCTCGCCACACGCGGAGCGCCTTGGAAGTCGACGTTCATCCCCGTCCTCTCCCTTCCCTCACCCTGGCCTTGCCGGCTATTCGCTACTTGGCTACGCTCCCCTTCTTGTTCTTGTGCGCTACTTCGGGGCACTAGGTGTCGAGGTGCCGATGTTAAAAGGGTGGGGCGCTCCTGTAGTGCTCTAGTTCTGGTTCTCTCCATCCTCTTGCCTTGCTCCCTCCGGGCGAGGACGCGTGCGGCTCGGCTGGCTGCGCGTGAGTGAGGAGCGACGCGGCAGCCGCGAGCAAGGATCGGAGAAGCGCCGGCGCTCCGCACGCTCCTAGTGCCCGTGATGTTCTGCTTGGTACAATCAAAACTTATGTCAATTTGGAATTAACTCCTCACCTCCAAGAATTGTTAGAAGGTGTCGATTCGGGTTCAGCTTCCCAAGTAAAGATTGAAAACAAAAGGCCGCTTATCGATTCGGGTTCAGCGGTCCCGTAAAGATTGAAACCACAAACAAGGCCCGGCAACATCAAATATACACAAAAGCTCGGCCATGAAGGCATCCGCACTTCACAAATGAAGGGAGGAGTGCCGAGCCAAGGCGACGCCGTTCTCGTCGCGTATGTGGTGCTGCTCGGCCTCTCCTTCGGGGTGCTCGCGGGGGGGCTCATGGTAGGGTGAGACTGGAAGAAACCGGAGGGAAAGGAAACCAAATGAAGGCAAGCCGCCTTCCGAGGTAGACACGGGGGACTACAGCACATGGACTTAACAAGTCTGAGGGCACAGAACCACACAAACTAAACCAAACGGAGCGAAAAATAACCACACCTGGACGGACGGCCAGGCGTCGGCAGCAGGGCAATTCAGCAACGCGTAGACAGCATGCGACAGAGGGGTCGGCACAACGAGGGCAGACCTCGCGACCTCGCTGGGGAGCTACGACCGATGGACGACGAGAGAAGACAGAAGACAGTCATGGCGGAACATTTGATGACATCGAGAGAAAGTAAGAGAAGAGGCGGTATATCAATCGACGAGACCTTGAGGCTTAAAATAACCCACAGGTTAGAAGTAAATAAAGTCTGTCATCGTATGAAAGTATGAAATACGACAGGGCGAGACAGGCCACAAACCACAAAGGGGCGCGGCGGCAAGGAGAAGGAGCGAAGGGCGAATTACGAGTGAAGAGTCCTGCAAGTTACGAGTAAAACTCCGCGGCAAACAAGAACGATCGAGCACGAAGACGCACGAATTGGCATAAGGTCTGAAGTCGATCGCAGATGCGACTAGGGACAGAGGGCCGCCCTCGGCGGGGGGCCCGAAGGAGAGGAGAGGCTCGCCGGCGCGCTCCATCGCGTCTAACTATAAAGTTAGTTGGCAGTAGCGGCACTAATACTCAGCTGTTTTATTATCAATATCAACCTTTATTTTACCCCATAGAAATGGGGCTTATATCCATGAAACGACAGCCTCTACTATTAGTTGGGGGACTTGAGTATCATCCTGCACAGTGCTCTAGCAGAGACAATACCGCGTGGGGGAGCGCAGGCTCCCCCGCCCTCTCGCGTGCGCGGGGGGCCGTTTCCCCTTTCGCTCCGCCATTCCCTCTCGCTGCCTGCGGTTGGACTCAGAGCACAGAGGCGCGGCCGACGCCCTGCCTCCTCTCTCTCCCACTCTCTCTCTCTCTCTCTCTCTCTGCCGTCTGCCTGCCTCTGTGTGCGCGCAAGGCGGCTCCAGACAGCCGGGGGCTCACTGCGCTTGCTGTTGCGCCGCTCATCTCCATCTGAACCTCTGCTCGTGGCCCTTTCTCTCGCAGGACTCTCACGATGAGCGGCTTCGGGTACGGCGTGGGAACGCAGCAGTCTGTCGTGCCGTCAGGCCTACCCAAGCTGGTGGGCAATGGCTATAAGGATCCCACTCGTACCAACTTTGCCAAATCGCACATGTTCGACGTGCACGCCGGTGTCCCGTCTCTGCGCGATCCCCCAGCAATGGCTGCACCTCGCGCCCCATCGGGTGGTTTTGGTGGCACACTTTCTGGTAGCCAGATGACCAACAACCAGCTCTTCTACGGCAGCAGCAAGTCAGTGGGCTCGGATTTGACGAAGTCATCTGAGCCCGTGGCCCCAGCTTGGCTCGCCTTCGACCGAAAGGTCCTGCGTTTCAACTGCTACTTCAAGGAGGCTGTGCATGAATCCCGTTTGGAGAATTACCGCATCCGCAAGTGCACCCTCTACTATTATCTGGAGGACGACTCGATGCACATCTCCGAGCCCAAGGTAGAGAACTCCGGAATCCCTCAGGGTGAGCGCAAGGGAACGGTCTTCCTCAAGCGCCATCGCGTGCCGAAGCCCGATGGTGACTTCTACAATGCCACGGACCTCAATGTCGGGGTCCAGCTTGACCTCTACGGCCGTGTCTTCCTGCTCACCGACGCCGACAACTTCACCCGCGCCTTCATGGAGAAGCTCGGCGTCGAAGTACCTGCTGCCCTGGAGACGCCGGCGGATCCGTACACGACGGCTCGTGAGGAGATGAAGTCTCACATTGTGCGCAACCAGAAGTATTTCCACCCTCGCCCAGTGGACGATGATCTCATCCGCGGCATGGAGGCCCGCCTTGGCGCCTCCTCCACCATCCTCGAGGGTGACAAGCTCGATCAATTCCTCAAGTATGACCGCAAGGTGCTCCGCTTCTATATGGCGTGGGACGATCGCAAATCGCTCTATGGCGAGCTCCGTCCCTTTGTGCTCCACTACTACCTTGCGGATGACCAGATGGAGGTGCTCGAGGTTCGACGTGCAAACGCTGGGCGCGACCCATTCCCACTCTTCATCAAGAAGGGCAAGGTATACAAAAACCTCGACTCGTATCTGAACGTCGACGCTCCCACCACGCACACCACGCAGCTGATCGACCGCACCGGCCGCGTCGATCCCGAGACCATGGAGTGCTACACTGAGGCCGACTTCGCTGTGGGCAAGACGATCCATGTACTTGGATGCGACTTCCTCATCTATGGCTGCGACGAGTTCACCCGTGATTACTACAAGAACGTGTACGGCGTCGAGTTCCAAGATATCCCCATCGAATTCGATGAAAAGATCGAGCGCCCGCAGATGAAGATCCCACCTCATGTCGCGCCGGGTTCGGAGGAGGATTCGCTCGGGTCCTTCTTGTACCTCATCCCGAAGGTGCCCAAGAAGAACTTCCGCCGGATGATGGAGAACGACCGAAAGATCCTCCGCTTCCTCGCCCGCCTGGAGACCGAGACCCCCGAGGACGCTGGTCGCATTTTTGTCATCAAGTACTTCCTCGCCGATGACACGATCGCTGTGTTCGAGCCTCCTCAGAAGAATTCGGGCATCATCGGCGGCAAGTTCTTGGAGCGAGGCCGCATCAAGAAGCCAGGCTCACACGAGTATTATTGCCAGGGCGACCTATACACTGGCGCCGTTCTTGAATTTAACAGGTGGAAGCTCGTCGTCTACCAGGCCGATGAGTATACCCTCTCCTACATGGAGTCGGATCCGGAGTCTCACCCGATGTCCGACATGGCTTACATCGCGGAACAGCTCACCCCCGTGCTCCGCGAAAAGAACGATGAGATCCGTGGGTTGTTTGCCAAGGCTGATCCGGAAGGCACTGGCGTCGTCTCATATGAGAAGTTTCAGGAGGTCCTCACCTCGGTGGACATGGAGCTCAACGACCAGGTCCTCATCACGCTGCTGCGTCGCTTCGACCTGAACCGCGACGGAAACGTTGCGTACAATGAGTTGCTGATGTTGGCCAACTGAGTGCTCTTGCAAGGCGGCGGGCGACGCCTCGCTCGAAACCTCGGGGAAGATAGCTGAGCGCGTGGGATCAGCTCGGGGTGCGCGAGTGAGTAGGTGCCCGGAGGCGTATGGCTGAGCGAGTGGGATCAGCCGGGCTTGTGATAGGCTTGATTGAGAGGTGACCTCCTCAAGGTTCGAGAGCGTGTGCGATGATTTCGGCGACGCAACGAGGCCGATAGTACGTGTTGGTGTTGCAGTGGCACCTTCCTTGAGTTCGTGGAATGCTAGACAAATGTGGGGCAGCGGATGTATTGTGCGGGTATGCCGTTGCTGTTATTGCTCTAGCTGCTGTTGCACTTGCCGTTGCCCCGGGCGTGTGCGCACATGGGACACGGGCGTGTGTGCATGCATCTTGAGTTGCTGTGCGTGCAGTAGTGTGTAGTCCGCCGCGTGCGAAGAGCACGATGGCGCTTGCACCTACTGCTTGAGCTTGATTGAGCACATCTGTTACGTGGTTAGGGGGAGAGCCGCCCTTAGCCCTTAGGTTTCTCCCAAGAGACAAGAGCCTCTCTCCCCTGGGCTCTTCATCCCATCATGTGTTTTGATTTCCCAATCGCCAATACGAGCGCGTGCACCCTCTCCGTCCGGTCGGGATCCTCCGATCTCGATCTCCTTCGCCCCGTGTGTTAGGATAAGGGTGATCGCTCTCGATCCCCCTCCCTTGTTTTCTCTCATGTGTGCGCGCCCTTTCTTTCCTTGCGCCTCCCCCCCCCCCCCCCCCCCGTGTGTTTCGTGTTTCCCGCGTGCTTTCTCTCTATCCCAGAGTGCTCGCCGAGAGTCGCGCCCATGGCCGCACTCCCTGGGGCTTTGGGCGAAGGCGGCTTGCCTTCATTTGGTCTCCTTTCCCTCCGGTTTCTTCCAGTCTCACCCTACCATGAGCCCCCCCGCGAGCACCCCGAAGGAGGGGCCCAGGAGCACCACGTACGCGACGAGAACGGCGTCGCCTTGGCTCGGCATGAGGGCGCGCCCCGAGAGGGCCTCCTTCGACAAGGATTCATTGTGGTGACGTTGCTGGTAGCACCCCCCCTCCACCACACTCATGAGGCCTCCTCGCTTCGTTTGAGACATCCGTGGCTCGGCGATCGGCGAGGGAGCGGTGGTGCACATGGTTGTTAGCCTGTGACGACGACGCTCGGCGGCGTGGCCCTTGCCCCGCCTCCGGCACCAAAAATATTCTTTTTTTTTCAAACATGGGTAGCCTAGCACGTCTCCCCGCTCCCCGCCGCCCCCGTGACCCTTGCCTCATGGGGGGGAGGGGGGGTCTCCTGAGTTTGCATTCGCTGTGGATAATCGCTTGGTCACGGTCCTGATGACAAAGACGACCACCGCTACGAGCGCGGCGACTACCCCAAGCGTGACCAACAAGGCGGTCAGCATTATTTTGTCGAAGATGAAGCGGAGGGCCAGTTGTGTTGGTGTTTCCACGTCCGCACTGCACTCGACGTCGAGCGAGCGCACCGGGTGCGTCCACCCGATCGCCTTCAGGTCGACGTCTTCACGGCGCTTGTCTTGTGCTTGCGGGTCGTCGGCCGACGTGCCGTGGATGGTCGAGCTCACGCCTTTGGAGTGGGGCTCGGAAAAGATAGTCATTTTGCACCCCACCCGCACAAATGCCTGCTTGGGGTCTTGGGGTCCTGTATGTTCACCTCGTACTTTCCCGTTCCAAAGCCATTCCTATCGACGCGCCCGGGGGCGTTCCCCATTGTTACAATTTAGGCTCGCACGTACACGGGAGCGCCTTTTGTTTTGGGGGTGCTTTATTTGGGGGGGGGGGGCGCTTGTTTTTTGACGCGGTGGCTCCTTCCGGCCCTCGTCACCTCCGCGCGTTCGGCTTCACCGGCTGGGGGAGGAGGCGGAGACGCCCACCCGCGGGCAGCCCCATGGCGGGGGGCCGAGGGGGTGGAGGGGAGAGGGGGGGGGGGGGGGGAGAGGGGGGGGGGGAGGGGGGGAGGGGAGGCGGGGGGGGGGCGGGGGGGAACTGCGGAGGGGGGGAATCACAACACTGACCTAATTCTCCCTCACATTCACGTATCTTTCTCGGCTTGGCCCGGGAAACACAGGGAATGGAGAAGAGGGGGGGGGGGGGTCGGAGCGCGAGGGGAGGGGGGGGGAGGGGAGGGGGGGGGGGAAGAGAGATTTACCGGCGTCCATTTTCTCATGGTTAACTTTCTCATGGTAACCATCTCAACTCGCAAGACAGCCGTCGACGGCTGCGTGCCCCCCTCGGCTCTCCGCTCACTCCCTTGTGATTACATGAATAAGTACGATGTTTTATGGGATTACATGACGTCAGTAGCTACTCGCCCTCTCCCTCTCGATCCATAATACAAGCAAACACTACAGCGCGCGGAGACAGATGTCCGTTGTCATACGAAAACAGGAGTTTCATTGAAGAATACCAAATGAAGGGGAACGGAGCGAGAGAGATCGAATTGAGGCGATTCTCTGCAACGGTATCTGGATATATGACGGATACCCGGGTACCTGGAAGTATCTGGTATGCCAGGATTTACTATCTGGATATCCGGCTGCCTGGTAGCGCGGCGCACGATCCCTATCTGGATACCTGGATCCGTCTACTTAATAGGCAAAGATACCTATTATCTGGATATCTGGTAAACCGGTTACGGGTCTTAATGAGCTCCCCGCAAGAACCGCATTCCGCGCTAGCTGCCGGCGCGCCCTCGCAGGCCATCTCCAAGAGTGAGATGAGCCTCGCTCTGACAGGCCAGTGATGGCGGTGCATCAGTTCGTCAGTTGACACCAACTTCGAGCTAACACTGACATACATCAGTAGCTGATGTCAGCCGATGAGGTCCATCAGCTGACATCACACATCACCTCAAAGGCTCTGAGCGAGCAAAATATCGAATATCAGCGCATATCAGTTGATATCAGTCACCTTTGTCTTTGCTGCAAATGTAAATACGACAAATCGCCACTGCTATTTCCGATAACGGCAAGGCTAGGGACTAGGAGAAGCAGTGAACTAGTTAACTCAGTTAGTGGTTGTTAGCTACCTCCTAAATTGCGCAAGTAGTTAACTAACTGCCCCCAACTCGCAAGTAACTACTATTAACTCGCAAGTAGCTAGGGCTGAGCAAGTCTCCTTCGCAGTTAACTACACGAACGGCGTCGGAGCTTCGCGCTGCGCGCGGCCCACCATAACTAAACCTAGATAGTAGATAGGGCAAAGTGAAATACAAACGCATGAATGATAACAATTATGTTTTGCCACAGCTCATAATCATAACCATCCTCAAAAGCTTTCACACAACCAGTCACAAGTCTAGCTAGACGTAGACGTCTAGACTTATTACATTTACATTCCTCCATTATTATTACTACTACTAGCTACTAGTATAGTAGGTAGTAGTATTCAATCCGTGTTGTACGCTGCCACAAGCTAGCGCTCGAGCGTCGAATCCTTCACAGCCTTACTGAGGTCATCATGCTGCATTGCTCCGGCCGCGTAACAACACACGTTCGACCTCGTCGTCCTGCCCTGCAACTGCAGCGTTATTGGCAAGCTGCTGGACGGTCTCGAAATCCTCCTCGGCGCCATCGTCGGAGTTCGTCGGCGTTGGACGGAGGTTGGAGGGAGGGAGCAGGGATTGAGGGACTGGGGGGAAGGCGAGAGGGGGGCCTCCTTGTACTGTACATATCATAATTCATCTCTATTATTATAATATTTTTATATCTACTAGCTACTTACTAGCTACTAGATAACTACTAGTTAACCACCAACTTAGAAAGTCAGAAACCACGTAACTAGCAGGTAACTACTGCCAAATACATACAACCAGTTAACTAACTACCCCTCAAATGGCTACTAACTAGTGCCCCCCAATGTTGATAGTTAACTACAGTCCCTGGCCTTGGATAACGGGCCCCTAGCGGCTCAGGTAACTCCTTACTTGCAATGTGTGGTGCTGGGTACGAGTTCGAACCCCAAGTGCATTGATTTTCTGCATTTTTTCTTTGGCTGTAGAAAGTAAAGGGGACTGCATGTTTTGTTTTCTCTCCGCTCCAAGCTGCTGACAACTGACAACTGACAACATCAGCTCCTAGATGTGAAACACGGTGGGTTAGGTCTAGAAACACACCAAAAACAGCTGTTTTTGGCTTCTTTGGAAACACGGTGAAACACAGTACCGAAAACAGCGGGTCATATATATATATATACAGTATATACATGTATATTTATATCCCCATCTCCCGTAGCCCGTAGGCTCACAGCTCACAGCTACAGCTACCGGTAGTTCCTGTGGGAGTGTAATTGTAATTGTAACTGTCAAGCATGATTGTGATTGATGATTGATTGTCTTGTGCATCCAACTAGGCGGTGCTAGGTGGTAGGTGGAAGTGGTAGGTGGGAGGCCAGGCAATCAGGCGGCGGGATTGATTATGCTATGGCTATGGCCTCGCTCGCACGCTCACTCACCGCGCGCGCGCAGCGCGCAGCCCTCTGTTCCGGACATAGGGGTCTCCTAGAAACACGGTGAAAAACACTGTTTTTGACTTCCGTAGAAACACACTGTTCCTGTGTTTAACAACGAGGCATCAGCTGTCAGCTCGAGGTGAACTGATACTACGCGCAAAACGCCTATTTTAACAGTAGAAGCACAGTTATAATGGTAAAATCGTCATTTTAAGCCTAGAAGTGGTGTGTATCCTGGTCTAGGGCTCCCCCAGATATAGTAGATACAGCTGTACCTGGCCCCTCCCCCAGATACGGTATCCTGTATCTCCCATCTAGGCCTGCCAGGCTGCCAGGCTCGCGCACACACGGAAAGTGAACATAAGGCGACAAGCAGCGGACGGCGGCGTTCAGCGTCACCGAAGCTGCCCTCGGCGCTCGAGGTTTGAAGCCTCGACGTCTCCTCAAACTTTGAGGTACATAGGCCACCGTTCACTGACACCCTCTAAAGATGAAGAATTGAGAGCGAGTTCCGAGTTCACAGCGCGGGCGGTTCGGTGTTTTGTTTTATTTTGAGACTGCCGCGCGAGGCCGGGAGGGGGGCTTCCCCCCCCCCCCCCCCCCCCCCAACTCCCCCCCCCAACTCCCCCCCCCAACTTCCCCCCCCGCCCCCCCCCCCCCCCCGCTCTCCCTTCTCTTCCCCTTCTCCCTCTTTCACATAGGAGTACCACACCCCTCTCTCTCCTTCACGTGCTTTGTCGTCCCCTTCTGTTTGGGATAATCCCCCCCTCTCTCTTTATATGTCTGACACCTTTCTTTCTCTACTCTCTCTATCTCTTTGTGCTGTCCCTCTCTTCTCCTCTCTCTCATCTTCTCCTCCCGGCTCTCTCCCCTCTTTCAACTCCCCAGCAGCGTCGTGCCCGCCGCCTCTCTCTTCTCTCTCTCCTCCCCTCATTCATCCTCTCTCCTTGGTCCAGGTGAAGGTCAGTCAACCCTGCACGCACAGGGACTCTCTCTCTCTCTCTTCCCCCCCTCCCCCCTCCCCCTCTTCTCTATCTCTGCGCTCCTCTATCTCTCCTCTGGCCCCTGTCCACCCGTGTTTCTGCCGCTCTCTCTTATCTCTGTCTCCCTTCCTCTCTCTCTCCTCTCTCGTTCTCATTCTTCACTCTCTCTCTCTCTCTCTCTCTCTCTCTCTCTCTCTCTCTCTCTCCCTCGCCCCCCCCCCCCCTCTCTCTCGCTTTTTCTCTCTTCTCCCACTCCTCTGCGTCGCTGGCCAACCCCTCTCGCTCCCTCTCGTTGATTGAAGAAGGGGAAGGGGTAGGGGTTCCGGCCTTTCTCTGGCGCGGGCCGAGAGGGCAGGGCGGGATGGGGCAGGGCGAGAGCCGAGACTTCCATGAAGGGCCTGAAGGTCTGTGTCGTCCCGCGCCATCGCGCCCAGCCGCTGGGCTATCTAAGCCCTGTGTGAGTGGGACGACCGCCGACCAGCCGCTGCCACCGTCACGCAAGAGGCCCACAGCCCAGCGCGGAGCGCCCGGAGCCCACGCAGTGACACATAGCACCACTTAATATCGTACTCATGCCGTGCAACCGCACACGGCACGGTGCCACCCCTCACCCTGCGCCACACTCTCTGGCCTGCGCAGGGAATGCTGCCTTCAACGGGCCCTCTGGGGCGGGAGGCAGCAGGCAGCCAGCTGAGGAGGCGCCGCGAGAGATGGCAGTCGTGCCGACGGTGCTGCAGTGGTCGCAGGGCGGACACTCTGTGTACGTCACCGGATCGTTCAACGCGTGGGGCGAGCGCATCCCTCTGCGCCGCAGCGGCAATGACTGTGTGGTGTGCCTCAACTTGCTGCCTGGCACCTATCAGTACAAATTTATTGTGGACAACGAGTGGCGCTTTGCGGCAGACCAGCCGACTGTGCGCGATGAAATGGGCAACATCAACAATTGTATTACGGTGGAAGACCAGAGTGTCTTCATGCGGGAAGATCAGCCATCCGGCTTCTTCGACAACAACCAGAACCTCTACACTCAGGCGCTCCCCGACGAGATAACATTGGCCAAGGAGCCGCCACAGGCCCCCTCGCATCTGTGGTGCCTACCGCTGAACTTTCCCATGCTCACCGAACCACGTATCGGAAGTGAAACGCTCTTGCCGCCTCTCAATGTAACCATCACCCACCTGACGGTGATGGACTCTGCGCAAACAAACATACTTGCTGTAACACATCGGGTGCGCACAAAATGCGTGACCATCGTCTTCATAAAGCCTGCGCACCAGACGCCGCCGATTGGCTTGGCCGGCTCCTCTGCGGGTGGATATGCAGTAGCTGAGATGGCCATGCAGCAGCATGCGATGGGGATGGGTGCCCGCCCTGGCTACGGGGCCGCAGACGCTTCACAGCTACTGCCGCCACCGCCACACTTACCCATCGAGATGACGAGCAGCAGGGGTCATTCCACTCAGAGTCTCATGGACGTTGGGTGAGGGCGCGAGGAGGTTGTGTCTTGTCTAGCCGAGCTACGCATGGTTTCGGTTTGTGAGGAGGTCGCCAAGAACGGGTACGTACACAACCCGGTGCTATCGTGGCGTCGGTACTGAGCATTGTGTACGTCCGCACGCCGACTAAGGCAATATGGAGCTGGGGTAGCCGCTTGAGCCACCGCGACGCCGTGGAATGGACAGAGTACTTGGGCTGTGCGCAACGGCCATTAGTCCCCACTTTCAGATTGATGTCTGCAAGCTACTCCGTTTCTTGAGCATGGATTTGCACGAGGTACTATGGCGCGCTTCTTCATGGCCCACTTGAGGTGCTGAGTCGGCGACCTTCAAGCAGGATGCTGCATGTTTGGTCTCGCGCCTGTGCTCAAGCATCCAGGCCGTTTGATGGCGTCTCGCTTTTGAATGATTGCAGCTTGGGCGATGAATCTGTTTTTCGGCTGGTGCCTCAGTCCCTCTACTCGCCCTCACAACGGCCGTTTGTTCTGTCGCCGCACACTTGGAGCGAGTGTTCATCGTGGCTGCCCAACTGGGGTCTGAGTGTCTCTTGCATGGCTGCATTGCCGATCGTGCAAAGCCAAGCCACCTCCGGACGCAGCAGGCTCGCTTGTATCTTCGCTGTGTGGCATTTATTGCCTTGATCTTTGTCTTTGTGTCACCTGCCAAATGTGGTGCTTGTGTTTTTTTGGCAATTAGCGAATGGGGCAAATTTGTGGTGTCTTCCCTAGCGATTAGAGTCGGTGAGGCCGTAAGCCCTCCCGAGAGGTGAGCTGCTGTGCGTTCTCACGGCGTGCGGAATCGTCTCGGCGCGTTCATGCGCGCAAAGTACGGCTGCTGCGCATTCTCACTCTCCTTTTCTCTTCTGCTTCTGCTGCTTTGCAAGGGCCTCGATGGAGCGCAAGAGTTGCGGCCAAAGTGCTTGCTATAGGCGGTGGTGGTAGAGGTGTCGTAGCCACGCGCGCTCTTGCTCATTAATTACGGCCACTGGCTCGAGCATTTGAATTATGCAGGTGCCTCTATGCGTTTGCGTCTGTCGTCGCTTGTGACGTGGCGTGTGGCGTGTGCGCGGTGTCGCATTTTGTACTGTACGCGATCCACGATAGAATGAAAGCACTCAACCATCAACCATGAAATCACGGAACTACGTAGACGGTCCAAGCCGTCAAACAAACAATGCTCCGATGCCTTAAAGCACGAGGAGAGGGAGAGGATGACCAAGGAATTCTTCACCAAATTCAAATCTAAAACATCGAACAGACCGCCCTGAGCCCTGAGGCCAGAGGCCCCTGTATGCTTGTATGCCTGGCGACCAGGGACAGGGGGGAGTCAGCTCGAGGGCAGGACCAGCGCGGGTGTGGGAGTGCGGCTTTCGGCCCGCGCCCACTGGGGGTCTAGGCCGGAATGATGAGCAGTATGAGTATGAGTGCCTAGCCCCTGCCAGAGGGCAGGGGCAGGGGCTGGGGTTGATTGTATGCGTCCACGCGTCCACCCATCCACCCCGGGGGTTGTCCGCGATGGAGTGAGGGGGCGTGAGGCCCCCATTGACCCCCACCCTAGATGTGAAAGACAGAAACAGTGTTTTTTTTCGGAGGCCAAAAACAGTGTTTTTCACTGTTTTTTCAACGCCCTCCGCCGTTTTTGCCATTTGCCACTGTTTTTTTAGAGCGGGGCTGGGGCTGGGGGCCGCCCGTGCGCGGCGCGCGCGAGTGCGACGTGCGCGCGGGACCAAGCGCGCGCGAGCGCGGCGTGCGCGCGGGACCGCGGCCACCACCACCAGCACGCGTGCGTGGGCTTGGGGTTGAACACCGATAGCGGCTCGCCATCGGCCAAGGGGAGGGGAGGGGGCAGCGGCGGCGGCGGCCTACGTATGCGTAGGACGCATGACGCGGAGGAGCGGAGGCGGAGGCGTTCCGCGCGCGGGGGGAAAGGCCCCCCTGCGGTATATGTGGCCCCATTGTTTTTCGCACTGTTTTTTCTGTTTTTTTTCGATTCCCAAAAACAGCTGTTTTAATGTCTTTCTAGACCTCACCCGCACCCGCTGTTTTTCACATCTAGCAGGACCCCCACTTATAATAGTAGGCCTAGATGTGAAAGACAGAAACAGTGTTTTTTTTCGGAGGCCAAAAACAGTGTTTTTCACTGTTTTTCAAACGCCCTCCGTTTTTGCCACTGTTTTTTTAGAGCGGGGCTGGCGCTGGGGGCCGCCCGCGCGCGGCGCGCGCGAGTGCGAGTGCGACGTGCGCGCGGGACCAAGCGCGCGCGAGCGCGGCGTGCGCGCGGGACGCGGGACCGCGGCCACCACCCCACCAGCACGCTCGCGGATCGCGACGCGGCGCGTGGGCTTGGGGTTGAACACCGATAGCGGCTCGCCATCGGCCGACGGCCGAGGGCCGAGGGGAGGGGAGGGGGTAGCGGCGGCGGCGGCCTACGTATGCGTAGGACGCAGGACGCGGAGGAGCGGAGGCGGAGGCGTTCCGCGCGCGGGGGGGAAAGGCCCCCCTGCGGTATATGTGGCCCCACTGTTTTTCGCACTGTTTTTACTGTTTTTTTTCGATTCTCGATTCCCAAAAACAGCTGTTTTTAATGTCTTTCTAGACCTCACCCGCTGTTTTTCACATCTAGGATAGTAGGTTGTGCCTCAGCCTCAGTCTGACTCAGCGTTGGTGAGAATCTGTTGGTTGTCGTCCCGGGTTGGAGCTAGCATCATGAGAGGTGTCCCTCTTCAGCTCCGACGCGACTTTGCCGCGCGTCGCCTCAGGCCTCGGGCAAAGCCCTGTGGCCAACACGGCTTTGACGCCCATGCCGTGCGTGCGGCAGTGCGCGGCTGCTCTACGGATACATTCGACGACGACGCGGGCGCTCTTCGGCCTGGATATCGCGGGCATCGACTTGGTGGCAGAGTTGTTGGGGGGCCATAGGCCATAGGGGCTTTGGGGAAGTTGAGGGGCACGCCCACGACGCGGAGCACGCGCACGAAGCTTCAGCCTCTAACTTTCTTTCTTCATAAGGATTTTCTTTTCTGTATCCCTATGTTGGCCGGCCGGGAGGGCTCGCGCCCGGCGGCGCCCGTCTCTCCCGTCTCGCGCGCGCGGCCGCGGGAGCGTGGCGCCGCTGGGTGGCGCCATGCTGCCCTTGCTGCTCGTGTTGCCGCTGCAGTGGACGGCGAGCAGCAGGGCTGTGTGGTCGGCCCGGCCGCTCCGTCCTCTTCCGACGTCGCCAATGCTCGCCGCTGTCCTCTCCTCGGATGACCACGACGACGAGGCAGGCCCGCCGAGCGCCACGTTCCTACGCACACCTGCACAGAGAGTATTAGTCAACGTGGAGCGGCTGGGCATCGAGGGCCAGATGCTCGGGCTGGCGCTCGAAGAGGACGGGCTAGCCTTGCTTGCCGAGGCCAAGCTCGATTCAGAGCTCTCGCTCACGCTGTGTGACGGCCCGTTCATCCGCGAACTCAACACGCAGTGGCGAGGCATCGATAAGGAAACAGATGTGCTCTCCTTCCCGATGGATGACGATGTGATCCTCGGCGATGTGGTTATCTGCGTTGACGTTGCGCAGCGGCAGGCTTGGGAGCGGGACTACGAATTAAGGGACGAGGCCAGAGTTTTGATGGTGAGAAATACCGATTTCACAACACTTGTCAATATGGGCTTGGCTCCGATTAGCCTGACCACACACATGATACCACATCATTGGCAAAGAGCATGCGGCTCTGATTACTCTGACTGCATGCATGATACCACACACCTGGTACAAAGAATGGACCTGTGATTATCCTGACCACATGCACTTCATCTGAAGCCCGTATCTTGAGCATTGCAAACTTTGAGGCGTGAATCAACTTTGGGACGTGGACCCGCGCTGTCGCAGGTACATGGCCTGCTGCACCTGCTGGGATATGATCACGAGACAACAGAGGAAGATGCTATCGAAATGATGGAAGCCGAGGGAAGGCTCTTACGGAATCTAGGATGGAAGGGAGAGGGGCTCATTGCTGCCGCAGAATCACGTGACGACTAGCATCAGGGTGGTTGAAGCAAACAGATTAGCCGCAGATTTGCAGATGAGCTAGTGTCGTGGGACGCACATATTCATAGCAGTCGACAGCTGTCTCACCATTGTCGGCATCAACTTAAGACCGAGGACGTTCGAGCGCACTTGTTTCTAGGCAAATTCCCACTGCATTGTCGCGACTAGTTTCATTGGCAGCGCTAGAATTACATTGTGGCCACTCGTGATTCTCCGCCAGAGATCCCGTAGGATCGGTCGTTCCTTCATCTAATTAGTGTACTTGGTCTCTACATTTGATGGCGAAGTGTCGTCTTGCCATGTGATGTACACTTGTCTTCTTCTGAGCCTCACCCTAAGAGAGGCAGGGGGGCCAGTGGCTGAGCCCCAGCCTCCATTGCCCCTTGAGCTGCCCTGGCTGGCCCTCTAGGAGCCCCCAAAGGACCTCTGAGAGCAGGCCGTGGCGCGCCGCATGGCGCCGCGCCGCAGGGAGGTGCCAGCTGGTGGGTCTGTGCCCCCTGTGCCTGTGCCCCCCCAAGCCCCTGAGTCCCCAAGCCCAGAGCCTTCCAAGTACCAAGTAACCCTTTCGAGTCTACGAGTCCCTACGAGTCCCAAACCAGCAGTATTTGCTCGCCGCGCCCTTTCCTACGCTCTCCGTCTCTCCGATTCGCGTTCCGTGACACTTTCCCGTCCATTTCAAATGCCCGTGATTGGCCTTCCCCCCGTTCTCCTGATCTAAGTTCTTCCAGCGGTATGCAGGTGCCACAAGGTTTGAGGAGCCCGCATACAGTGCGGTACCTGTGCAGTACCTGTGCAGTACCTGTGCAGTACCTGTGGTCCCAATTATAATACTACTACTTATTAATACTACTTATAAAACTGCAATAATAATAATAGTAGTAGTAATGATGTAGTAATATACAGGCACGAGCATGAGCATGCACCATATACACATATACACATAGGCCCCGGACCCCGGAAACCGCAAAATTGCGTCGCGCCGCCTAGTCCTCCTCTTCATGCTCCCCCTCTTCACTTTCCTCACCATCCTCTGCCAAAGGATCATCAATCTCCATCTCCGTTTCCCACTCCAGCACGGTGTCTGCTTTCTCGCTTGCGAAATTGCGCTCCAACAGGAGATTAGTGTGGCAACGCACCAGCCGGTCAACAGTGCCGCGCAGACCCTCGCCAGAGCGGCCACAGGCCGCTTGCGAGGCCACTGGCGAGGCGCGAGGCCAGCGACCATCGCTGCGGCCGCCATCGCGCGCCGCCGCAGGAGAAAAAGATCAAATTGATTATAGTTTTGCCAAATTATAACCTAAGTAATTCTAATTTTAGTCTTCATTTCACTAGTCCACAAGACACATATGAGCACAATACATGACCTTGGTGCTCCAGCTCCTCGTCAGTCGCGAGCCAGGGCGAATCCTTCGGGGCGAGGAGAGTCGGGGGTCGGGACAGTCAAGAAACATCCGGTGACGGCCGAATCGGCCGTGTGCCGCGAGCTGTGTGTGGTACGCATGTGCATGCGCGGACGTCATCGCTGGGGCACCAGGGTTTGAAATTTGCTTGATAGGCAATATGGGGCGTCGGACCCGTAATTCCTAATTTAATATGTGTCTAGGCACCTTTTAAGTTTAAGTGAAAGAAACACATCTCTCAGTGGCACTGATCAGTGGGAGCGACGTCGAGTTCGGCTCGTGTGAGCCGCCAGAGCGTGTGCAAAGGGGGGGGGGGGTCCGACGGGACTTCGCACCGTCTTTTCGGACGATGATTCTGAAAAGGCGGGGAGCCCCTCCGACCCGCTTTCGCCGGGGCTTTCCGCTCACGGTCAAAAATGTCGACCCCCGACCCCCCCCAATAAGGCGGCTTGCCTTCATTTGGTCTCCTTTCCCTCAGCGCTATGGACCTGTAACGAAACTTTTTTTTCTAGTATGTACTGTGAATTACAAATGATTCGATTGAGTGAAGTGTTTTCGCGACTGATCCAGAAAAATGCTTCTGCTTTCGCTCCACCCAAGTGTACTGGCCGACCTAGGGCTCTGACAGATGCTCAAGTCCTTGATCTGCTCTTCAAAATCCTGCGCACAGGGTGTCAATGGAGAGAACTCGATTGCAGCGGAGCCTCTTTCATGGGAGTCCGTTCCTCAAGATGCTCTCGATGCAGCTGCACCGCGTGGTGGAGCTGGGCAAGGAGTTCAACGCGGGCGACCTGATCAGCCACAAGAAGATGAGCTCCGGCTTCGGCTACGCCTTCGCCACCGGCAACTGGGGCACGCAGAAGGGCGCCGGCCAGACGGGCGTCGCGCAGGTGCTGAGCCGCATGACCACCGTCTCGGCCATCTCGAGCCTGCGCCGGATCAACACGCCGATCGCGCGCGAGGGCAAGGCGCCCAAGCCGCTCGGAGTGGCTGCGAGGGCGTGCTCCGGTCGCTGCTTGTGCGACCGGGGCGCCGCCCGATCCCGGGCGAGCTCGGGGTCGTGCCGCTGTCGGGCGACGTGAGCTTCGTTATGCGCATGTGATCCGTCCTCGAGGTGGTTCCTTGCCTTTCGACGTGGTTTCTTGTCGTGTTGTTGACTGCCGTGGCGGTTGCGTATGTGCGAGGAGTCGACGAAGTGTCGAGTGGGTGGACGGTATGCCTTCTCGATCACATCACTCTGAGTCCACGGCGCGAGTCTGCGGCGGACTCCCACGAGGCGGGGGCGGAGGCGGCGGCGGTGGGGCGGTGAGCGTGTGCAGGACCCGGGCGGGCAATCCGTATGCGCATTCGTACTCCAGCACGAACAGCCCCTGCACCTCGATCCACACCGGCTGCACGAGCTTGGCTAGATGCGTGACGAACGTCACGACTCATATCGAGTATTGGGAAACGAGGGGTACCAAATGAAGGCAAACGACCTTATTAGTACTTAAAAAGCCGTGTTTGACCGCCCTATATAGGAGCACCCACACGTTGGAGGGTAAACCGGCGACTCGCCACCCCTCATTTCAGGGACTCCTCCGAGCACTCGGGCGCAGTTTTTTTATGTTCCACAGCTACTCCCCTCATTTTGTATTAAACAATCGCCGCCACACCCCCCACTTTTCGCGGGTCTCCGTAGTGCAACCTAAGACGGAATCTAGATCTATATCTGCCCTCCCCCCGCCTTAGGAGAGAGGGAGGAGGGACGGCGCGCGCCCCTCGTCATGTCGTACGCGGAGCGGCTGGGCAACCTGGCGCACCGCGTGACAGCGGGCAGTCTGATGCTAATCACGTGCGCCGGACTCGTCCACGTCGGTTCTGGCTTCTACGAGATTATCTGCCGGGCTCGCAAGTTCAAGGCGGAGAAAGCTGCGCTCAAGGCAAAGGAGGAGGAGGCCGCACGCACTGCGCAGCAGTGAATACAGCCGCATGCGCGAAAGTTTGGTCAACCTGAGCACTAAACCTGGCACATGTCGATCCATCATGGAGTCGTGGCCTATTCTCTGTCCTCCGATGGGTGTGTACCGTGTCGCGAATTGGGGATCTGTCCCCGCGCGGCCAGTATGCTACTTCGCTCAGGACAAATGAGCATGCTTCTAGGGTCAAGACGAGCATGGCGACGGGTTGGTGTGAGCAACGCGCAAGGCACCTTCGCGTCGAAAGGCCCACCGCACATGGCGCAATGGCTGTATTCAGGGACGATCCTTTGAGCATGATTGGCACATGACTACTATGGGATAAATTCCCAAGCGTCTTTGTGTAAGCACAGTCTGCGCACCACCGGCTGCGGACACCCGCCTTCCATGCATACTGGACTTTCGTTCTTGATGCTATTTCGTCCAGCCTCCGGCTGACTCCGGTGGCAGCGTATGGATTGGTTAAGAAGCATCTCGTGGCGAGGGTAGGCAGTGTGCGCACCCCTCGGAGATGTGAGTTTGCAGGGTACTTCTTTCCGCCATGTCGAGGAGGCCTGTCCAAGTTTCCATTATACAGTTGGCCTGGCATGCAGGACAGGTTTTTTCTTTTCCCTGTACTCTAATTGCACCCCGACTCCAGGGTTCACTGTGTGACTGCATTGGACTCCTAATACGTTTCATACGTGATAGTATACCGAGAGCCGAGGGGGGAAGATCCGGAACGACTTAGATATTGAGCCAAAGGTCAAGGTGCCGCAGTCGAACCGAAGTGACGCGCTAGCGGGCTGTGCCTCTCACGACGGAGTGGCCGGCCTTGCGCCGCCTAGACCTGCCCTATGAGGCCCTATGCCACTATCTCCTATCCGAATCCGAGCGTCAAGCAGACGCGCAGACGCCATGTACGTATACGCATACCGCACAGCTGCGTGCGCGCCGTGCGCTCTTGCCAGTTGTCAGTTGGCAATGGTCGCAATGGTCAACGCTGCCAACGCGCCGGCGCCAGCGATGACCCTTAGGAAACCTCAGGTTCTGTTTCCTCCTCCTCCGCCCCCCCCCCCCCCCCCCCCGTCCCGTCCTCCTCCCATGGCCCATGGGACCCCGAGAGACTTATACTTATATTTTTTTCGACTCCTCTTGGACTTGAAACCCCCCCCCCAAAATCCAAAAGAAGAAAAAGAGGCCGTGAAGGGGTCACTTGTCACTTGTCCGTCTCCATCAGCCTTCAGCGCGGCCTGTTCCATTTTCTCATTTGCTTTCCTCTTTCCGGGTCGGGGATATCTTGTCTGACTCGGAAAAGCGGTAGCATTTCATCATTTCAGTTTCCAAAGTGCAAGGAGCAAGGACAAGGAGGGCAAGGATGTAAAGTGCGATACTCAGAGTAAAAAAACTTCATAGTATTCTTCCCGCACATGCCATGTGCACATGCACATGCGGCCGTGGGCCCACTACGTACACGTAGCATACTTTCTACACCCCCGCTCCCCCAACTAACTTTATAGTCAGTTGCCGCATGGCCATGGAGCGCGCCGCCGCTAGGCCATGGGCGGAGGGCGGAGCGGAGCGCTAGCTAGGCGCTAGCACTGCGAGGGCGAAAGCACCGCGGCCTTCGACGGAGTGAGTGTGTTATTCGTGGGGAGAGCAAGCAAGACTCAAGCCATATCCCTATGTCGCGGGCGCAATCTGTGCCAAATAATAGCAGTATAAATAAAAATACGGCGGCGCTGCTGTGCGCTAATAAGCTGCTTACGCCAGCTTGACCGCTAACGACAGGTCCCGCACATGCCCCCATATTGATATCCCTTTTTACGCCCTTCACCCCGTTCGTACTGATCCGATTCTACACCTCGAACGGCCAGCTTACTCTGTTTGGCACCGCACGGTAGGTGTGTGCTCTGGCTGACGACTCAGTATCGCCCTTCTGCCACCCAATCATCTGCATTTTGTCGCATTACAGTTCCATTGGTAGCGGGCTCTAGTTGCACTGCTTCTCTTAGTCTCTTGCGACTGGGAGCACTCGCCTCTCTCTTGTATCAATGAGCCTAGAGTTCCCCAGGGTCGTCCGCATGTCGTCTACTCCTGCGATCATATGCTCGTTGACCATGGAGAGACGGGTGCAGGGTTCACGGAGGTAATCCAGGGTAGCGAGTCTTGAACCGCCTGCTCAACAGGCCCATTAGAGGGACGCCATAAAATCGTTTTTGCTTGAGCGATACCACAACCTACGCCTAACATGCGCTTGCCTCAGGACCGCGGCATCCGGCTCCCTGCTAGGGCAATTCAAGTGGGCACCGCAGCAGCTGCGGCTCCTGCCTCGACACGCTTTATCAAGGCCTTTCGTCTTCGGCGACATTCGGTGCGTTCGGCATCACTCAGCCTGGAGAAACGAGTGCGAGAAGAAGTGCTAGATGAAAGGATGCTCGACCGATAGGATACGCGATTGGAAGCAACAATCTTCTAGCACGCCTGGCGATACTTCTCGCCCGTGCATGGCGCATACCTGCCAAATTCAATACAATCAAGTTTCTCAAGGACACGTGTATAGAGCTCTTGATGGGGTGGGTTGCCCGTTGAGAGCTGCTTTTCAAGCTTGCTCACGTCCGATGCGCTAGCAGACAATTCATTTAGCGCCTGACCCAGCGGACTCGGCGAGGCGGTGGTCGTCAAGATCAGGCGGTCGCGATTCGCGACGCCCTGCTCGGAGATGGACATCTCGTCTTTTAGGATGACTGCAGCCGGCCCCTGGCCAAGAGTCATCACGCCATCGTCAGCCGAGACCTTCTGGCGCACCTCACGTACAGTCATAGTACCTGCCGCAACCACTTCTTGTCGCGCACCGTCGTACACGACGAGTAAGTGCATGTGGGATGTGTCGAGGGAAGGCGCCAGTGGTCTCTGGCAGAGGTTGTACTGCTAGACTGCTCACCCGGGACGAGGCAGGCAGCGAGTGGCTGAGCGTGAGGGAAAACGTTGGAGCAAGCGGTGAGAGCAACGCGTGAGACAGCCGGGGAGAGCCTCGAGCAAAGAGAGGAGGGCGTGGGAGAGGTGGGGAGAGGAAGCGCGCCCACGGCGGCGCGGGCGACCTCTATCGGCCCCTGTGAAGAGAACTTCTCTAGAGTAACCCTCCCCCACAAAACGATTTTTTCTGGAGTTTTGTACTACTATTAGAAGGGGCTCATAGTCCCCATGTGCCTTGGTGTACGCTTAATTAGGTGTCCTCCGATCTCGTCCCCTCTTTGCGTCGGTAAGACCATGCTACACCTAGCCCTCGTCTCGCTACTCGGTATGGGCCTGCCCACGGCTGTCCCACGCGCTCTACTCGAACATTTTATGAGTAATTTTGAGGTGAAATTCAAAAATCAGCGGCGATTTCCTCGTAAAAGGGGTTCTAAGGTTTTGGGCCCTCCCACCGAGATTTTAGAGGGGGTTTGCGGCCGCCGGGGCACCTTCACCCGTCGAGAGAGGGCGGCTCGACGGGAAAATCGTTGTAAAACGCGTTCGTCTTGTGGGGACCTTGGAAAAATGATAACGTATAACGTAAAACGCACGAACGGTGTAAAACCGATTCGTCTTGTGTGGGGGGGTAAGTTAGAGCCAAACCTCTTTACTGCCGGGACCGCTTCAGCCAAATGGCTGCTTCGTTTTGTACTTTTTCGGGGAGAGGAGGTTGCGTACTGCTTACGAGATTTCTGCCGCACGTTCTAAGGGCAAAGAAGTGCGTGTGTAGATGGGGGAAGCGCCGGGGGGGTCGCATTCATCCTAGATCCTAGATGATAGATGATGCAATTTGCGATTTCCAGGCTCTTATCTCTTATCTCCAGGTCCTTCTCCTTCTCCTTCTCCGTGCTCCGTGCGGCCACACGGTGAAGCTCAGGCACTTCTAGGTTGGTAGTTGGTAGTTGGTAGGGTTCAGGGTTCGTCCCTAGTCCTTCGATCGGCGCGGGGCGCGAGAGGCTGTCGCCATGGGCAGGAAGCGGTCCGCTGAAGCGGTGGCGGTGGACAGCAATACTCTGTACGAAAGGCAGGGCAATTGGATGCAACTTTGGAGCACTCCTTGCTGGTGGGAATGAATTGTGAGTGAGGGCTTGTTGTGTGTGTGTGTGTGTGTGGTTCGCGCGCGCAGCGCGCCCTTAGCTCCGCGCGCCGCCATCAGTTGTCTTCCGCGCGCCGCGTGCAAGCCTGTAGCCTGTAAGCTCGGTGGCTATTAATAGGTTGTTAATAGCTTTTGTCATCACAGCTATCTTGATAGATGGAGATAGTGCTCCTTCGCTATCTTGATAGATAAAGATAGTGCTTTTGCTGGGTAGATAGCCTAATATCTTGATATCTGTCTATCATGTTCACAGCCTTAGGACCGACCTACGTCGGGCGACTCGCCTAGGACTAGGACAAAACACCGGGGGGGGGGGGTCCTCTCGTCCATGAAGCTGAATGAATGGCCCTTACAAAAAACACCTGAAGATTCAGGCTACTACCGCTAGCTGTAACTATAAAGGACCACGCATGAACACTCAACCCGTGGCCAGACGGACACGCACGGCAAAACTTTAAGACCAAAAGGCAAAAGGCCTGCCCGGACCCCACACTCCAAACCAGGCCTTATGTAGAGCACTGAGACCGGACCCCGGAACCCGAAGAAAAAGGAAAGAAGGGGGGCAGGGGAAGAGGTGGAGGGAGGGAAGATAAGGGCGGTGTCAATAGCATAGGGGAGACGGGGAGACCCGCAACTAGTAGGTGTGTAGCCCAGAATCTTCAGATGTTTTTTTATAAATAAAGGACCACGCACTCACGGTACCGACTCACGCCATCGCCTATACCCTAGAACACTCACTAGTCACTAGGGCCTGGTAAGAGTTTAGCGCCGGACCCCCCCAAGTTTCGCGCAAAAGTTTTGCAAAGTTTCGCACCAATCCACCCAAGTTTCGCAATAAAACTTTCGCAAGTTTCGCGTCTTTTTCGAGGAGTTGTATGTACGTGCATGCAAAATTAAATGTAGTTGGTTACCGGGGTCGCAGGTGCGAAGCCGCACGCGGAAGACGGAGGAGGTGGCGGTGACCAGTGGTGACCAGGCTGTGGGGGGCCAAGTAGCTATAGTAGCCTATACCCTATGTTTGAGAGTGAGTGTGAGTGTGAGTGCCATTACAATTACCATTACTTGTTCCGAGACCATCAACAATCACAATGACAAATACAACGTTGGCAATTACAACGTAGGCCGTTTATTTATGGTCTCCGGCTAGGGTTTATGTTTATGATCTCCGGCTGAGGCTCGTTGCGAACTGCAAGCTGAGCGCGCTCTCTTCACCTTCACCCGCTCGAACGAGTAGCGCTCGAACATCGATTGGATGTAGCTAAATTTGTTATAATCTAGATGAGTGTGTAGCTGTAGAAGACGTACGTGAAAGGAGTGGGTTCAGAGCCAGCCGCGTGCGCATCGAGAATGTTAAGAGTTTTAATTGTTGTTTCGCTCTTAGGAATTCTTAGTCTGGACCTTGCTTAGCAGCTAGTTGCAAGGCTCATAGCCAGCAATTTGCCGCGCTGCAACATCTAATAGCATAGTGAAATGCGTAATAGCACAATGAAATGTACTGTGTTTGGGCGCGGCACTCACCGCGTGCATGCACCCAAATATGTCTACATCAAACATCACGTCAAACATCACGCCAACCTCGCACTCACTACGCATGCATACATATCGACTTGGTCCGGCGCAGCAGAGGAGGGAAGACACAAGATACAAAGGAGAGAAGATAGAAGATGGATGGGCCTAGACATATCACAAGAGAAGCAAGAATCACGGTCGGCCAGCGTCAGCGGCAAGGAAGAGGGGAGAAGGAGTGTCGACGAGGAGAGCATGCACGCAGATGGTGTGGAGAACCTGTAGCAATTATGACCTACCGCCCCAACGCCATCTGGAGAGACAACGGCGGCACTAGCTTCCTCGCGTTCGTTGAGCACAAGTGTAAGGACGCGCGCGTAGTACGAAAGCTTGGCAAAAGATTTATGCTGCCCCTCTCCAGCTGTAAACGCCCTCAGACGTCCTAAGGATACTTGGGACCTTCAGGGCCGAAGGCATCATGGCACCACTCATTGTCGGCGGCGATTGGCTTGGTCAGGCGGGTACAAAGGTTCGGAAACCCCTTTGAAACGGATATCGTCGCAAGAGAAACCCGCCTGCGCTAGGTTGCCAATAGTGGTGCCGCTGACGGCGTCGAAGTTCAGCACATCATTCGTGTACGACAACGGCAACCTCACTTCAGGGTAAACAATCATCTCCATTCCGTCGACGATCATCGTTGCATTGCCGCGGGATATGACGTTGATGTGGGAAAAGCCTCGTTGCTGCGCTTTGCAGCCCGCGGCCGAGAAAATGGTCGTCAGGCAGCAATCGAATGGGTCCAGGCCTTCAATGCCAAGGACACATGGGCCATCCTTACCCGGATCATTTACCTTCTGGGCAAGTCCCGGGTATGGCGTAGCAGTGAGGAAAAAGTTGTATGTCCCTGTTGCCTTCTCACCGCCCACCGGAAGCGGGATGATTTCATCGGAGAGGCGCGCCTTGAGCCTCTCGTCCTCCCCGGTTGTTGGGTCATCCTCCGGGTAGCCAGTCACTGCATAGCCGGAGGACGGCCCGCCATCTGTGATCGGGTCATGATTGGGCGCCATCGCCCACATGCCCGGTTTTGATTTCATCCGCGCAAAGATGTCGGTGGCGGCACATGAGAACTCGACCATGTTGATGGGTAGGCCTACAGCGTTGATGTTGAAGGTGGCATCGTACTCGAACTGCTCCTCGAAATAGACGTCATACTCAATCTTCTTCAGAGACCACTCGCGACCGAACGGATTCTTGGCCATGATAATTGCGCCCTTGTCGCACATATCTGCACCCTGGTTGTAAAAATCACAATTCTCGCCCGTCTGGGTATTGTAGCCTTGAACGAAGGTCTGCTTGGTGCCGAGCGCCCCTGTGAACATCTTGACTGGCCCAGCCTCGAGCGTCACAAGTCCTGTCCAGATGCCGTTTAGGAAGTATTTGTTGATCGGGCCTACCGAGATGATGGTCTGCTCCCACTGCGAAACCCAACGGCCGAGGTTGTACCCATTGGTCTTGCTGTTGTAGAGGAAGATCTGGGCCTTCACCTTGTTGACGCCACGCCGCACCTTGAAGTCGAACATATCGCACCAGCCAATATTCTCGGAGACTTCCCAATTTTCGGGGCAATTTCCGTTCGCCTTCATCGTCGGTGTGCACAGCCGGGAGCCATGAAATTCGCGGTAGACCTTGGAGAAGCCGTGCTTGGGTGCGTTGTTCGCATCGACATTGTACCACAAGTCGGAGCGCAGCGTGCCGATTCGTACGAACTCGAGCGTCGAGACTGAGGTGAACTCCAGGTCGGCGTCCATCACAATGTAGTTTTCCGTGACGTTTGCGTGATTGATCCTCACGTTCCTCGTTTGGAAGTTGTCAAGGTAGACTCCAGGGAAGGTGAGCGGCTTGTCGATGTCCACTGCGAAGCCAATGCCCAGTGCGATAATCGATGTTGAGCCTTTGACAGTCCACGTGACAGACTTTCCAGCAAGTAGCTTCGTGCCTTCGTCGTTGATCGCAGTCTGATCTGTGATGGTAAGCAGGCTCACCACCTCCTGCAGGTTGGCCGAGTTTGCCTTCAGGGAAAAGTCAGGGAACACGAGCCAGCCGATGTCGCGGCCCGTTTCATCGTACATGGTCGCATTGAAGCCTCTCAATGTCGCCGGAAGCGGGCCGGCATTATTGAGTTCAACGAAGACCTGCACGACCATCGTGTCCGTCGTGGGCTCGGCGAGCGACGCATTGATGATGGTCATCGTAGTGGCCTCCACAAACATGTTGACGATGAGTGGCGTGATGACGAGCAGCACAATTGGCACGATGATGATGATGGCAAGGAGAATGAGCGCCCAGCAGCCGAGGAAGCCGCGGCAGGGGGTGCCACAGAGGAAGATCCACCACCGCTGCACGCACGACTCGTCCTCCTTCTCCTCCTCCTTCTCACCGAAGGCGCCGCCAGGGTCATTCATACTCATGCTGAGCTCGACCTTCTGGTCGGGCGGAGCAACCTTTGAAGGTTCCTTGAGCGAAAACGGTGCGGGCGAGCCGGTCGAGACCCTGTATGTATCGTACTCACCCATCCTTGCGCCGTGCTCCCGGTGACGGCAAGGGCGGCAGGGGCGCAGGGGGACAGGGGGGAGAGAGGGGAGAGAGGAGAGAGAGAGAGGCGGAGCGGCCAAGTCGGAGCGCCTCGATCTGCAGAGGAGCGGCAATCGCCTGCCGACTTGTTCCTTGCCGGCGGTGGCCGGAGGGGGGGGGGGGGGCTCTCTCTACTTCTAAGGGCCAAGGGGCGCGGGGGGCGGGGGGGGGGGGGGGGGGGGCGGGGGGAAGGGGCACGAGGGCGGGAGAGAGAGGGAAAGGGCCGGTGGTGGAGTTCTTACGAAGCTACGCCGTGAGTTCTTCGCTCTTGGAGGAGCGAACTGCGAGCGCCTTGGGGTGGTCTACAAAGTGCTATGACCGCAGGAGACGCAGATCATCTTACCCTGGTATAGCTCCTTAGTACGAACTAAGATTATACGTAGTCGTTCAAAGTGGGGGGGGGGGTGTTCCTGCCCGTCGATCGCCAGCTGTATTTTTTTGTACTTTATTTGTTTTTTGTGGCTGCTGGCGGCGGACCGCGGGACACGCGGTTTGTTGTCTGCGGGTCTTGGGCCAGAGATCCATTGATCAGAGGGAAGGAAAGGGAAGTGGAATAAATAGCTCGTCGGTCAGCACAAGTGTGAGGATTCCGAAAGAAGATGTATGAGTAAAGTAGTTTAGACAGCAAAAAAATCAGAAGAGAGGGAAGGCAGCAGGAGCCATGTACGCGGCGCCGACTGCTGATGCCAACATCTTGAGCTGAGCCTCTGCTTGCGTGGATGCATCTGCTTACAGCGGGTATGGCCTGCCCACATTAATGATCTCTCATGCCTCCATCCGCTCGGTCCCTCCTGCTCGCCCGACTACAGGGCGGCCAGCACGGAGGAGCTGCAAAAGTACTTTGACGAGCATGCTATCCAGGTGAAGCTCAACGGGTGGCTGAACGAGCTCGTCAAGGTCAAACCGGCCACGCCATACGCGTGGCTCGCGGCTCGCATCCGAGCAGGCGAGGCCATGGGACCCGTGACATCAACTACTCCCGCATTGACTCCAGCTGCGTCTGCCGACATCACCGCGCCCCTCACAAAAGCGTGGTCCTACTGCAGCAGCTTCCGAGGAGGAGGAGCGGCAGTCGCTCCGGCCCCGGGCGGTCGGGCTGCAAGTGGTACCGAAGTTGTATTGACCATTGAAGCGGCCGGGCCGAAAGGCGTGATGCTAGTCATTCGCAAGTCGTAGGGCAGTCGCACCTCCTGAGGACCCTGGCTCTTAGAGCGCGACCGCAAGAATGTTTTCTCTTGGCACCCGATCGGCTGCCAGGTCACCAGTGAGAAAAGTCAGTTTGGTCACGACTTCGCATGACTAAGCATGGAGCATCACAACACTTGCCGTTGCCTCGTGAGTAGATACCGATGTAAGAAATTGGTGAAATGGGGCAATAGCTTGTGGAAGGTCTCTGTCTCTGTGCTCTTCAGTGGTTTTGGTTTTGACTACTAGCTACTGCTATCTCTTACCATAGATGGCTGCTGGTGTCCCAAACATTCTTGAAGATTTCCGCGAAGCTACTAGGTTCCGCCCCGACTGAGGGGCCCCGTCGCCAACGCCCTCATCCTGCTCACACACGAACCTACTTTTATAAGTGGGGGTCAATGGGGGCCTTGCGCCCCCCTCTCTCCGTCGCGGACACCCCCCGGGGTGGGCCTGTACAATCAACCCCAGCCCCTGGGCAATCATCATTCTGGCCCAGACCCCCAGTGGGCGCGGGCCGCGACTCGCACTCCCACGCCCAGCATGGGCCTGCCCTCGAGCCCTCGAGCTAGAGCTAAGAGCTAACTCCCCCCCCATCCCTAGTCGCCCGACAGAGAGAGGACTTCGGGCGGCTCCCACGGCCAGCGAGGCAAACGTGGGAGAGGCAGGGGGGGCCAGGGGGTGAGCCCCAGCCTCCACTGCCCCCTAAAAATCGCGTGATAAAACCTCAATCAATCTTGACTTGGTGAATTTTCACCCTTAGTAAGTAAAAGTAAGGCCCTTACAAAACTATTGTTATAGTTTGAACTATGGAGCGTGCCGCGACCGCTCCCGAGCCCCAGGCGACCCTCGCCACCGCGCCCCGCCTGGGACGCCCCATGCCGCCCGAGGCGGCTCGTCAGAAAGCCCTCTCAGAGCCCATCCAACCCATCCAAACCACACCCGCGCAAGCGCGCGGGGTGGCGAGCACTGGCACCGAAAAGGTTGCCACCATGGCTCTGCGCATCATGCAGGGGGTCTTTGAGACCCCCTCCTACAGTGGGAAACCTTCCCACCCCAAGAGCACCTCATGTGGGAGGGTAGCTCAGCTGCCCTCCCCATGGTGGAAACCTCTACCATCAGTGCACCCAACATGGGAGGGCACTTCACAACCATCAACCCCATACGGAGAGCACCCCATGCCTCTGTTTTCCAACTTGTTGACACAATTCTCGTCTTCACCCCACTCTTGTGGGCCACTAGTACCAATCACTCAGTGCCCTGCCTTGGGCCCTCTTTCAACACTAGACTCCCTCTCCCACTCCCCCTTCACACTTCAACCAACCCAAACAGCACGAACCCCCCCGCCCTCTGTTCAAAGCACCAAAAATTTCAATTCAAGACACATGTTGATACACTTCCCATTTTCACCCCGCGCTTGTGGGCCACAAGTACCTACAACCCAGTGCCCTGCCTTGGGCCCTCTTTCAACACTTCACTCCATCTCCCATTCCCTCATCCCACTACAACCAACCCAAAAAGCACAAACCTCCTCGCCCTCGGTTTCAAACACCAAAAATTTCGACTCAAGACCAGAGGGAGGACATGTCTTGAGGCGGCGTCGCTGCCCATGCCTAGCGCAAGGGTATAGCGCCTCCACTCAAACATCTCCTTCCCCAAAGCTCCTCTTTGAGGAGTTGCTCCTCACCCTCCCATTAGGCCCCCTTGCCTGCGAGACCAGAACAGGATCCTGGCGTGGGGGGCTGTTTGAGTGTGGAGGGAGGGGTGCTCCGGCTAGCGCAGGTAGTAAGCTAGTGAAGAGCTGGGTGGCATAAGGGGGAAGGGTGTATGCGCTCGCCGCGGCAGGGAGTCCTGTCTTGTGTGCGCGCTAGTCCCGTGCCTTTGCCGCGCCGCGACCCATAAAAATTTGTTAAAAATAAAAAAAATAAAAGTAAGGCCCTTAGAAGTTAAAAGGCGTGTTTGTGTTTGACCGCCCTACCAGAGGGCAGGGGCTGTGGTTGATTGTACGGGCCCACCCCGGGGGGTGTCCGCGGTGGACAGAGGGGGGCGCGAGGCCCCCATTGACCCCTACTTATAAAAGTAGGTTGAGATTCGTATTCGTATGGGTCGTAGGGGTGCATATGCGCGTATTTGTCTAGTGACAACACACGTCATGGCGTACGGGCAAGTGCGCTGAGGGGTGACGTGATAGTACCGGGCTAGTGGGAGTAGTGGTACTAACGCTCAGTTGTTTTATTATTAAGAGAGGGAGAGGGGGGGTTTGCACCCCCACCCGATGACCCGATGGAGTGCGGTGAGAAAAGGGCCTTGCTTGCAGAGGGGCGGCTAGCGCCAGAGGGAGAGAGAAGGGATTGACCCAAGGCCGAGGAGAGTATCCCAGGTGGCGCAAGCCACTCGAGCCGCGGTCATTTCTTTCTCGAGGACGGCTCACGGCGCGAAATGGTGGGGGTGAGGGCCGAAGGGCCGTTCTTCTTGGTTGACGAGAGTTCCTAGGAGCGAGAAGGGACGCGGGGGGCGGGGCTGCGGAAAGGCTGTGCAGGGCCGCGCGTGTGGTGAGGATATTAAGACGTTTTTACATATACTATAATATCAAAGTAAATATACATGTATGCTACATATGATGCATGCTTTTACCGCCAGTTATAATAGTAGTACCAAGTACCAAGGCCTCGATAGACACGACCGCGTCGACGCATGCATCGCTAGAACGTGTTGCGCGGACAAGGTATTGCTGGATCATTCTTAGAATACCCTAACGTCGAGGAAAAGATGGCATAGGCTGCTGATAACATCACCTCGCGAAAATAGAATGCAATCGCAGTCGCATGCGACACGAGTTCAAGTGGCGCATCGCACTTTACAAAGGATTTGAAGCTCATCTCTTCGTGCGTTGACCCCACCGTATGCCCAGACGTACGCCGACCGGCCGGCTCATTACAATTGGAAAATAATCTCTTGACAACTACCGCACTGTTGAATTCTCGGTGGATCAATTGTGTAGCTCTTCACTAATACTTCTCCTTGTGCTCGCTGTGCATACGCCGCGGCAGCTGCTCTGCGCTCCAGCTTCTTCTCCTGCTCTTCTTGCTGCAGCATTTGGCGTGCACGGTCCTCGTCCTTCTTAGTAGACGTCGTCAATGTGTTAGCAATACGGTGTCGATGTGCCTCATCTTCTTCCTGCTGAAGACGGAATGCTAGCGCTTCATCTGCTCGCAGCCGCTCCTCTGCCCCACTAAAAGGATTTCTCCCGCGCTCGTCGAGTGCTTGTGCATGCAGTTGTGCGGCGAGTGCAACAGTTGCCTCATCCTCACCCATCTGCTCTGCTTCCCATTGTGCCTGAAGCTGAGCTGCAAGAGCCTCATCCGCTTCCATCTCGTCGCGACGTGGGCTGCTGGGACACTGAGACGCGACCACATCCGCGCAAACCGACGAAAACCGCCGACGGCGTGCAGGATTCACCTGCAGTACTTCAACTGCAATCAGTATTCAGACATCTTTGTTTTTTTTGACTCCATGCGGGTGAGAGGGGGCACGGGGGCACGGGGGGGGGGGGGGGGGGGGGGGGGGGGGCGGGGGGGGGGCAAGCGCGATGCGTGAATAGAGGGGGTGGGACCGATGGCGGCAAGGTGTTAGCGCCTACAGTAAGGGTGCACCATTAAGAAAACAGGGATTTTTGCCTTCTACATTTTCTACATAAGCCGACTCCCACACCTTGATAGTTTCTTAGAAGAAAACTATTGTTATAGTTTGACCTATGGAGCGTGCCGCGACCGCTTCCGAGCCCCAGGCGACCCTCGCCACCGCGCCCCACCTGGGACGCCCCACGCCGCCCGAGGCGGCTCGTCAGAAAGCCCTCTCAGAGCCCATCCAACCCATCCAAACCACACCCGCGCAAGCGCGCGGGGTGGCGAGCACTGGCACCGAACAGGTTGCCACCATGGCTCTGCGTAGCATGCAGGGGGTCTTGGAGACCCCCTCCAACAGTGGGAAACCCTCCCACCCCAAGAGCACCTCATGTGGGAGGGCAGCTCAGCTGCCCTCCCCATGGTGGAAACCTCTGCCATCAGTGCACCCAACATGGGAGGGCACTTCACAACCATCAATCTCCTACGGAGAGCACCCTAAGCCTCTGTTTTCCATGTTGAGTCACTTCTCGTTTTCACCCCGCTCCTTTGGGCCACAAGAACCTACAACTCAGTGCCCTGCCTTGGGCACTCCTTCAACACTTGACTCCCTCTCCCACTCTCCCTTCCCTCTACAACCAACCCAAGTAGCACGACCCCCCTCGCCCTCTGTTCAAAGCACCAAAAATTTCAACTCAAGACTCATGTTGATACACCTCTCGTTTTCACCCCACTCTTGTGGGCCACAATCACCTACAACTCAGTGCCCTGCCTTGGGCCCTCTTCCAACACTTCACTCCCTCTCCCACTCCCTCTTGGAACTACAAGCAACCCAAGAAGCACAACCCCCCTCGCCCTCTGTTTCAAGCACCAAAAATTTCGACTTAAGACAAGAGGGAGGATATGTCTTGAGGCGGCGTCGCTGCCCATGCCTAGCGCAAGGGTATAGCGCCCCCACTCAGACATCTCCTTCCCCACAGCTCCTCTCTGAGGAGTTGCTCCTCTCCCTCCCATTAGGCCCCCTTGCCTGCGAGACCAAAACAGGATCCTGGCGTGGGGGGCTGTTTGAGTGTGGAGGGAGGGGCGCTCCAGCTAGCGCAGGTAGAAAGCTAGTGAAGAGCTGGGTGGCATAAGGGGGAAGGGTGCTTGCGCTTGCCGCGGCAGGGAGTCCTGTCTTGAGTTAGCGCTAGTTCCGTTCCTTTGCCGCGCCGCGACCCATAAAAATTTGTTAAAAATTTAAAATTTGATAGTTTCTTAGAAGCCGCGTGGTCTTTACTATTTACTATGTTTTCTTAATTTAATGATGTATCTTCTAGGGCGCCAAAGCGCCAAAAGCCCGTTCCCCGCCCGCCCCCGCCCCCCGCGCCCCCGCCTCGCGCCCCGCCGCGCCGGTGTTGTGCTTTATATGTGTGTATACATATTCAAGCAGCCGAGGGCAGAAGGAAGGCGCAAAAGTATAAGTGCGAAGTGCCCCTGCGGCCCATGGCCAACGAATGGCCACTAATGACCACAACAATCGGCTGACGGCCCGCTACACGGCGACAACGACAACTTGCAACTTGCTTGGCCCGCCGGCGAGGCCCGCAGCGCATAGAAGTTTTCTTGCGCTGAGTTTCTTATCCTCAGGTGGAGGCCTCTCACTTCAGCTCCATTTCTTATCGCTAGATGGCCAATTTGCTTCTAGGTTTTCTTAATGGGGGGGTTTCTTAATGGTGCCCCCTTACTGTATCATGACGGCGACGTCGGAATAACTCTTTACTGCCAGGCCGAAGCACCAAGACATAGGGCGGTCAAACAGTGATCTATAACTACTAACATGTGGGGGGGGCTGCATTTTTTGACCTCAATTTGACCGTCCTCCCAAGCCCACAAAAAACTCCACGGGGGCTCATCTGTCACCTGCCGCCACGAAAAATTCCCGAGGAAAAGGGTGAGTTTTACCGCCCCCCTCGCCCCCCCCCGCTGCCCGCTGCTGTCGGAGCGAAGCTCGTTTCTGTCGAACACGCAGCAGCAGATCGCAAGCCAAGAGGGGGTTGACCGCGAGGGCGGTATCCTCAATGATCTCGTCGAGAAGGGCGGAGAACCTTGCGTTGCCCGTGTCGGGCCCGGAGGCGGCAGCCACAAGGTTGGCGAAGATGCACCTGCAGTTCCTGCACTCTCACCTTCACCTGCACCATCACTGAAGAAAAAACTTCGGACCAGCACCTTCCCAGTTGGAAATTTTTTTTATTAACCATCAACCCCATACGGAGAGCACCCCATGCCTCTGTTTTCCAACTTGTTGACACAATTCTCGTCTTCACCCCACTGTTGTGGGCCACTAGTACCAATAATCACTCAGTGCCCTGCCTTGGGCCCTCTTTCAACACTAGACTCCCTCTCCCACTCCCCCTTCACACTTCAACCAACCCAAACAGCACGAACCCCCCCGCCCTCTGTTCAAAGCACCAAAAATTTCGATTCAAGACACATGTTGATACACTTCCCGTTTTCACCCCACGCTTGTGGGCCACAAGTACCTACAACTCAGTGCCCTGCCTTGGGCCCTCTTTCAACACTTCACTCCATCTCCCACTCCCTCATCCCACTACAACCAACCCAAGAAGCAAGAAGCACAAACCCCCTCGCCCTCGGTTTCAAACAAGAGGGAGGACATGTCTTGAGGCGGCGTCGCTGCCCATGCCTAGCGCAAGGGTATAGCGCCCCCACTCAAACATCTCCTTCCCCAAAGCTCCTCTTTGAGGAGTTGCTCCTCACCCTCCCATTAGGCCCCCTTGCCTGCGAGACCAGAACAGGATCTTGGCGTGGGGGGCTGTTTGAGTGTGGAGGGAGGGGTGCTCCGGCTAGCGCAGGTAGTAAGCTAGTGAAGAGCTGGGTGGCATAAGGGGGAAGGGTGCTTGCGCTCGCCGCGGCAGGGAGTCCTGTCTTGTGTGCGCGCTAGTTAGGGCTTGGCGGAAATGTCTCGTTTTTTCAGCCCAAATGTCTCTCAGAAATGGGCGAGACATGTCTCGTCCTGCAGCCCAAATAATGTCTCGTAAAATGTCTTGCAATTCAGTTTTTTTTTCGTGGTGCGCAGCGCTTGTGGGCGCGTTGGGCGGTAGGGTGTTTGCTCATTCAGCCATCTCAAGCCATCTATAGACGATAGAGATAGCGTTGCAAATACGCAAATATATACCTTCTTAAAGCTCTCAAATCACATATACATACACTCTACACTAACCACCTCACACCTTACTCATCAAACACCACGCTTGTTGCTATTGTAGCGCAACATCACAGACGCTTCAATCTGGTCAGACAAAGACGGAGCACGAACAGAAGGAAACATACATGCAACATGCAAGCAATGAGAACACACGTTCACAAGAGCTCGCTGCTCTCGCCGTCGCTCGCCTCGTCCGAGTCGTCGTTCAGGGCGACCTCCTCCTCCTCTTCCACATTCTCCCCATCGGTCTTGTCCATGTCATCAACGAGAAATTGTGAACTTGAGGCGCGCGTTGTGCGGCGTGCTGATCCTGCGCGAAGGCGAAGGGCCGCGATGAAGTGAGTGTGGAAGAGGAGACAAGGGCTGGTGCGTGGCGCGTGGGACATGCAGACATGCAGTGTACAAGCAGGCTGGAGGGGCTGGGGAGTGAGCTCACATGGGCCGGCCATTGAGCGCGCCGACGCGCACGCGTGCACGCGTAGTGACAGATTTGTTTTTGGAATGACAGTTTTGTTTTTGGACAGAGCGGCCTCACCAGCCCAAATGTCTCGACATGTCTCGAGACATCTCTTTGGCGAAAATCCGCCCAAATGTCTAAAAGAATGTCTAGACATTTCTGCCAAGCCCTAGCGCTAGTCCCGTTCCTTTGCCGCGCCGCGACCCATAAAAATTTGTTAAAAATTAAATTATGTTATGTCGAACACGCGATGACTACAGGCTCATAGGCAGAGGGCCGTTCGATCGAGCCGGCAGCTGACGCGGTCGTGGAAGGATCGTTGTTTGTTGCTTGCGGGAAGATGTTTGAAAGGTCGTAGTAAGAGTCGGGTCTGACAGTGTCTGCCATCGAGCGCTACGAGCGATGAAGTAGACTGAAGGTCGGAGGATTGCGACGCGTGGCGTCGGAGAGTAGAGATGATGCTAGCTAGCGAGCTAGTGGAAGAGAAGGAGAATGAGAATGAGAGCTTCTTAGGTCCGAGGTAGACACGGGAGACTACAGCACATGGACTCAAAAAGTCTGAGGGCGCAGAACCCAGAGGCTCGGGAGCGCCAGCGAGGGAGAGGCAGGGGAGGCCATGGCCCAGCCCCCGGCCAACCTCCTCTGCCCCCTGAGCTGGCCTCCAGGGGCCGCCAGAGGGCAGCTGGAGGCCTGCCGCAGGCGCGCCATCGCGCGTGCCGCAGGAGAGGGGAGAGAGAGCGCGGAGAAGGGGGTGGGCGCGAGCGAGAGCTCCGCCCACCGGAAAATCGGTAAGTCTCGCGCCTGTTTACAGGATAAGACGAGACAGAGTCGGCCGCCCACTCGGAGACACAGGAGGAAGGGGGGGGAAAGATCACCGGGGGGGGGCGCGGGCCACCGGACCATATCTAAGCCGTCCACCCCAATCCCCCTAGTAGTGTACGGGGGGAGCCGCCTGATGGCGGGGGGAGAAGGGCCGGGGAATGGGGGTGTAGAGAGTATGCTACGTGCTACTTGTAGCAGTGGGTAGTGGTTCCATTCGCCGCTAGTGCGGTAAGACTATTAAAAGGTTTTTTTTAGAATCGCAAACAACTTCATCTAAAACAAAAAGGTCGATCGCGGATGCGACACTCAGCCCCTGCCAGCAGGCAGGGGCTGAGGATGAGCAGTGTGCAGGCCCACACAGGGGTTGTCTGCGATGGAGGAAGGGGGGAGCGCGGCCCCCATGACCCTATCAGTTTTACTCATAGTTGGTGGACACCAAGAACGAGCGAGGCTTGACGGCCCCAATGCTGTCCTGCAAGCACGGCCATGAGCAGTGCCTCAGGCTCAGGGCACTGCTCGGGGTGTGAGGGTGTGTGTGTGTGTTCGCTCGGAGAGCGCGCGGCGCGCGCGCGTGTATTGGCGCGGTGGCGCGGTGGCGGCAAGAAGCGTGCGGCGGCGCGAGAGAGTGGAGAGTGGTGAGTGGTGCGCGCGCGCGCGCAAAAGTTCGCCTGTGTCGTCGTGTGGCGGTTGGCGCCGAGCCACGCGCGCTTTCGTGCGAACGCATCTCCCAGCGCGCACAGTAAAAGTGTATGTACAGTACTGTACAGTCATATTTGATGACTACATTTTCTATTTTGAGGTTGGTTGGTTGGTTGTTGGTTGGCAGGCCAATTTGGGGGATTTCGGCAAAGGTGTCCGGTCAAATTCTTCGGTGCCCCGCCCCTTGGTGAACCCCCTGCAACCTGCAACCCCCCCCGCCGAACTCCTCGGCTTGAGCTGCCGTTTCACCGATCACTTGGAGCAGAAGCCTAGAGACGAGCTCCCCCCGCCGTTTCTCTACTCCCGCATTCAGGTTCGTCGTGGCGCTGTGCCGGCGGCGGCCGCGACCCTGAGGCCGATCTGTGTAGAGAGACCTGCTCGGCTTGAGCTGACGTTTCAAGAATCGCTTCGAGTAAACTGGACAGAAGGTTCGCTGCGCGCGGCCGTCCCGCGGGCAATGCAACCCTGATGACGGGCGGCTGCAACACTGATGACGAGGCGAGATCGCAGCCGCGACAGCCGTCGCCGCCGCCCCCCCCCCCCCTTCTCTCTTCCCCCCCCCCCCCCCCCCCTCTCCCCGTCTCCCTTCCCCCCCCCCCGGGATCTCCACCTCGCTGGCCGGGTCTCGGCCACGGAATCTCGAGATCCGTTACCTCCCCCGCGCCTCCCCCCACCCACGCACGCCCCCCCCCGCGCGCGCCCTCCGGTTCGCGCGAGAAAGCCGAGCGCGCCCGCCCGTTTCGCCTCTCCTCTCTCCCTTCTTCTCTCTCCCTTCTTCTCTCTCCCTTCTTCTCTCTCCCTTCTTCTCTCTCCCTTCTGCTCCGCCGCCGCTTCTCTCCTCGTGGCTCTTCTTTCTCTCGTCCTCTCTCTTGCAAGGGAGAGAAAATGAGACCCCTCGGCGGAGAAATGAAGGGAGACGACGTGTAGAACAACCGAGAAGAAGGAGAGAGAGAGAGAGAGGTGCCGCGCGGGTGAGGAGATTCTGCACCTCCCCAGAGAGAGATAGGAAAAGAGGTAAGCTAGCCAGATCCACAGAGAGAGAGAGAGAGAGAGAGAGAGAGAGAGAGAGAGAGAGAGCAGAGAGACACAAGCAGCAGAGCGAGATGAGGGCTGAGTACACGTTTACACACAGCGAGGGAACTCTCCCTTTCTCACCCCTGCTCTCTCTCTCTCTCCCCTGCTGGCCACCATCTCCTCTCCTCGTCCCTTCTCTCCCCCCGTCCTCGCACCCTCGACAACTACTTCTCTCTCCCCCTTCTCTCTCTCCTCTCCCCCCCCCTTCCCCGTGTCTTTCTTCCCCCACACTCTCCCACTTCTCTTTGCCGCCCCCCCCCCCCGGTCCCACCCACCCATAATCCCCCCTCTTCTCGCTTCCCCTGGGGCCTTTCGTTTCCTCCCACCACCCCTCGCCCTTCTCCCCCCTACACACTCCCCCCTCTCCCCCCCGCCCCCTCCCCCCTCGCCACACTCGCTACACTCGCTTGACCCATGATGGCGTCCGAGCCCGTCAGCGTGCGCAGCTTCCGCACGGGCTCCTCGTTCGCTCTCTTCGAGGCCGCCACGGGCACGACCAACTCACCGGGCGTTACAGTAGCAAAAGAGGTCTCGATCCCATGCCCCAACGCTCTCGAACGAGCGAGGGCGGAATCTTTCTATAACAGCCTCCGCAAGTCTGGCTCGGACGAGGAAGGGGAGCCCGATGACGAGAACTGCTCGCCGAGTATTGCAAACCAGGGTGACAGCTGCGAGAACGGGGGAAAGCACGCGCTCGAGATGCTGCATGTCGATGACTACTGCTACCTCCGCCAGACTGCCTTCTACAAGCGCGTGAAGATTGAGCGGGACGGCGGGTACTGCAAGATCGAGGGCGTAGGCGAGGGTGTAATCATAAGTACAAAATCCTTCCGTGAAGACCGGTACTCTGTTAAGCTCACGCTCCGGACGAGCACCGGCATCAAAGACTGCGTCTTGAGGTGCCCTACTCAGGCAGTATACAACAACCTGTGTGCGGTCGGCTCCTCCTTGACCATGGCCATATGAGGAATACCCTAGAAAGTAGGGGGCACGACTTCACAGTACAGATAGAGCATGCTCGTCTCAATCGGGCTGGACCTCGAATGCCACCTCGTCACGTTCGAACACCGAGGTCATTGGGACGGCGCACCTGCCAAATGTCTTGACATGCGCATTGCTTGCATCTCTGATTGATATCACAACGTGGATAGACTTTGGACGCACTCAGAACAATGTGGCACACATGCTGCCATCACTCAGCCATCGTTCACGACTATGATTTACGTTTTGGGTCTGTGGCAGGCACCCGCGGAATCCCCGTTTATGCCGAGCAGCCAATCTGCTCGAATTACTACCGCAACACACACACCTTGTTCATCCTTGCCAGAGGATTTTGAATAGGGTCTAGTCCTCTCCATGAGCGATGGCATTCCTGCTGCTATTGACGTGGCCGGAGTAGAACAACTAGATTGACGACCGCAGAGATGGGAAGAGCTCCAAGGATACCAAAGCACAACATCGTCAAGATCAAATTGCATGATCAGTTGACCTGTGATGGTTTGGTCGAATCGCGGAGGGTTGCGAACGCCACGCGCCCTTTGCTTTGGTCAGGTGCCCTGAATGCACGCCTATCCCGGTGCACACTTTTCTTGAGATGGTCGCCGTCGCTTTGTGTCCCGTGAAGAAGTGCTGCTATGCGTTTTACTCGCGGAATCCAATGCTCGGAGCTCGAGCCTTGGGGACCGTTGCTGTCCTCTATGTTGGGCAATCGGAGCAATGCGTCATCTACGAAGGCATTGATACGGCTTCGTGCTAGCACAAGCATGGGCGTCTACGCGTTCCCAGAACGCACAGCCTTCTCCTGATTCACGGTGCGAGCTTCTGATATTCAATGGTGTAAGTGTAGTGTGCATAATGGCCATGTGCGAGTACGTGTGTGTGTAGTATGTGACGTGTGGTCAATTGATGATTCATGATTGATGCTACTGGACGACTCAATGGTAAAGTGGTCCTTTAGGGACCCGAGCTTGGCATACGTCATAGACAGCAGATGCAGCCTAGGTGAGCGCCCTCCGCACCGGGCCGCTTGGCCTAGGGGGGCTGCAACCAACAACTAAGTTTGCTATAGCCTTAGTTGCGGCATGGAGCGCGCCGACGCGGCTCTTCTCTCGGTCGGCCCGCCCGCCCAGGGAGCGCCTCCAGTCCCCATGGAGTAATGAAGCGACCGCGTCCGCCAGCGGGGGCCGAGCAGGTGAGCGCGACCCCGGTCGCGCCGCATGGCCCGCGGCTCCGGCCACACCACACACAGCAGACAGCAGCCATGCGCCTGCCTTTTTGGCCCCCCCCATCCATGGGGGACAGCAAGCTGCATGCTTCACGCCGACAGCACAAAGCCCGCATGGCCACACATCCACATCCACAGGGCATGCCTGATGGCGGAGGCCTCTCCCGCCTCGGCGACGGGGCAGCGCGACCCGAGACCGGGTGGCCCTTATTTATGTATGGGCACATACAGCACGGCAAGGGAAAGAGAAAGAGAGTGGGGGAGCGAAGGCACATAAAGGCGATGTTGTTAAGGATGTAGTGGACACCGTGCCCGTAGTAGTTGTTAGCCCAGGATCTTCAAATGCATTTCTTGCTCGAGGTCCGCTCCAACTCCTGCCCTTGCCTGCCCTCTTAACCCCAGGCTCTTAACCCCCCCCCCACACCCACACACACCCCACACACATACAAGGCCCAAGGTAGTTCACATGGCGGCTGAACCCCCCGATACCCGATCGATACCGAAAAAATAGGACTGATGGGAGGAAGCTGACGAAAGGGGCGTCAGTCAACTAAGTTTTTACTTAGTTCGCCCATGCCCATGCCCATGGGGGTCACGAGCCCCCCCCTCTCTCTCTCCACTCTCCACTCCTCCCCCGCCATGAAGGAGGAACCACCCATGCTCCCATGCTCCCGGCAAGCCTAATGGCTCATTCATGGCTTGTCAGGAGCACACTTCCCTGTTGGCCCATTCTCTTCCTGACAGGCTCGCCTGTCTCGCTCGCCCTGGCCTGCCGTGGCCAGCAGCCCATCGCTCCACCCCCCCCCCTCCCCCCCGTGGTCGGCAGACAGACAGGTGCAGAGTGGGGGCCCCAGAGGCTCAGGAGCGCCAGCGAGGGAGAGGGAGAGGCAGGGGAGGCAAGGGCCTAGCCCCAGCCTCCTTTCCCCCCTGAGGTGCTGAGGTGTACTATCACTTAGCTCTTGGGCTACCTTTCTTTCTTCTCTCTTCTCTCAGTCTCCTTCTCTCTCTACCTCAGTGCCCGGAACCTCTTTACTTGGGCAACCGACAACCGAGCGCTTCGTCGCTTACAATCAATGCTGCGCCACGGATGCTGCGCCGCCGCCGCTGCGCGGGCGTGTCCGCGCTCGATGGGACCATGCTACTCCCCGTGCACGTCTCTTTCGACGGAACGCAACTATCGTTATAAACGATAGGGTCATGGAGCGCGCCTCGCTCCCACCCGCGTTCCCCGCCCACCCCACCGCGCCGACCGACCACGACATGCCGCAAACGACCCACTGCCAGTGCCATGCCAACCCAGGTCCCCGCGAGCCACGGCCCGAGCCGAGCCCACAAAGCCATACGGACAGCACACCATCAGACACCCCACAACACACCAGCACAGCCCAACCAGGACAGCCAAAAGCACATGCACCACCAGAACCACAGAGTTTTGTCTCCCATAGGGAAAGCCTTCGGGCTGGGCCCCTACACTGCCGAGGCACTGACCACGTGCGCAAGCACGGGGCACAAGCCCGGCCGGTCGACAAGACCACCATCAATACGGTTGTGGTGTCATGCAGCAATACCTGTATGACCGACCAAAGTGGCAACCTTGCGCATGCGCAAAGTGCGGCAAATGCCTCAAGAGAACCGTGCAAGCATCCCAACCCAGGCGCGCACACCACGCGCAGCCGGGACGGAGCATACAAGGGCTCACATAGCACATAGTGCTCTCACAGTCACCCACAGACACACCATCAACAAGCCCACAGAGGACACATGGCGCAACACAACTCACGACAGAGGGAGCCGTGAGAGACTCCCCCCCCAAGACACCCTCCGACCTCGCCGCCCCGCCCGACTCGCGAGAAACCGATCCAACACTTCCCGCCCTGCAAACCCATGCAGACAACCCGTGTCGGCGGCCTCTCCTAAGTAGTCGGTGCGGTGTGAAGCCATATATTGTTGAACTTTTTGGGAGCGAAGGGAACCAAGGGCGGTGTCGGCGAAGAGGTAGGATTACCTAGATATAGTAGGTGTTAGCCCAGAATCTTCAGATTTTTTTTTGCTGATGGACGCGGTCGCTTTGCCAGCGACTGCTCCATGGGGTACCCGGGGGGGGCTCCTCGGCGGGGGGACCCAAAGGAGAGAAGAGCCGCGTCGGCGCGCTCCATTGCAACCAAGTATAAACTTAGTTGATGATGCGCATGGAATTCCTTTTGAACGAAAACGCACACCTTGCATTTTTCAAGCGAGCATTTCCACCAGCCTAAAAGCAGCACAAAAACCCGCCCTGACGCAGCAACTAGCAGTCGTTCAGCCGCCCTCGGAGCTTCCGAAAGTATGCACAAGTGCATGCAGAAAATAAAACCTATGACGTGTCAATGGAACGGCTGCTTTTCGAGCGCGAATGCATCCCATGAGAGTGCGAGTAAGCACGGGCAACCTTTCTTCTTTGTACCGGGCATAAGGCATCAAAACCAAGAGAAATCGACACCATAGTCTCATCGGCGCTTGCCAATGTTCTGCACCTCCGCCTCAAACAGGAAGACCGCATTATATCCAGGCTGCAAGCCGTTCCCGGTCAGCAATTTATGGTAGCGTTCCATACGCTGTTTTCCAGCGAAGTTCGTTGGCTTCGGCTTCCAATCGGAGGTGCCAAACCCCAACGCGGGCGTCACCTCAATGAGACGCACAGACCCGCGCTTAGCACCAATCAAAGCGCGCTCAACGGCGATGGGTACATCATGCCTGCCAAGTTGAACAGTATAGGTATCGCCGCCATCGCGGGCACCGGGCTCGCGACTGGGGACACCGTACATGAAGTTGCCTGAACCCGTGTACACGGAAAATGACAGCTCCAACGTGTCTCCTTCTCGCACCTTCGCCTCGCCCGATCCGCGCGATCGCTCACGGTACGAAATGCCATCCCCCAACCGAACGACCGGCCCGCGCTCCTCTTCCAGCTTTGCGAAGCGAGCCTCCCCAGCCTCGCGGCATTCCTCTACATTGGAGCACTTGGCCTTGCGTGCGGAGGGTATGCCGAGCACAGGCTGAGCAAGCAGGCCACTGCAAATGGCCGCGCCCGCTCCCACGCCGATGCGGACGTTCTGATGCAACAAGAGCCGTCGGCGTACACCATACGCGACGGCGCCGCCCAGATGCGCCAGGGCCAGCAGCATTCCTGCTGCCCAGTGCGGACGCATCAGCGCCGCCCCTCGTCGCGGCAACCCCGGAGCGAGCCGACACTCCTCTCTCGTAAAAATATGAGTGGGCAGTACTACTAAAAGTAAAAGAAACCCAATGAAGATTCAGGGCTATTTCCATGATCTACCGTGGCCGGGGCCACGGGCCGTGTCGGGCGGATGCGAGTCGCACGCACCTGCTCGGCCTCTGACGGTGGGCGCGGCCGCTTAGCCAGGGACTGCTCCATGGGGACAGAGGGGCCGCCCTCGGCGGGGGGGCCGAAGGCGAAGGCCTGTCGGAGCGAAGCTCGTTTCCTCCTTGGAAACGAGTCGCGAGGGCGCACCACCTACAGTGAGTGAGTGGGAGACGAAGGAACAAAGGTAGCTCAGCAGAGGCATGGTGGGCGGTGGGCGAGGGCGTCGAGAACTCGAGAATTGCTCACCGGCCACGGCAGTGGTCCGTGGTCCGGCAGTGGTCCAAGCAAGATAATGTGCCACCATGCTGGCCTCGCGACTTCCTCTCTCTCCCGGTCCACCGCCAGAGCCCCTACTCCTACTCCTCTCGCCTCGCGCTATTGTCAGATTTTTGTACAGCCGTTTTGGGCCCGCTCCCGCTCCACCTGCTGCGACGGTCGTGTGAGAACGACGCGTGACGCGTGGACGCGTGCGCGACGGAGCAACGCTGGCAGTGCGGTGTGCCTGCGGTTCTGGTTCAGTCTCACCTGTGGGAGCCCTGTAGTGGCAGCCGGCATAGTGGCCAGGCCAGATGTGTCCGATCAGCCCGATGAAAGCGGGAGTCCTGCCGACACGTTCCACAAAAATAGAACATAGAACGTCACACTTTTGGCTTTTGGCAACGAGGGATATTTATTAGTACCACAACGTACTAGTCCATTCCTGCTACTGCCACTAGCCCGGTACTAACATGACAGATGGAGATGCCAGATGCCATATGACGGCCCGTAGCGCACTTGCCCGTACCCGTACCCGTACGCCTTGATGCCTGTTGCTTCTTCTGCTTCTTCTGACTTCTGACCTCTGACACAAATAGCAGACATCTGCCACTTCACACAAATCTCCCCCCTCGCAAGCCCCCGACTCCCATTCCCCATAAGTTTCAATGGGGGGGGGGGGGGGGGACCCAGTGAAGCTGCCGTAGCACCGGGAAATAGAAAGCGAACACCGGGGGGAGAGGGTAGATGTCGATGTGCGGATTGCGACAACTTTCTGTCCACTTTTAGGGTACACCTTTGCCCTTCAAATTGATCAGGCAAAACTAGGGGACGTGTCCCGACCATTCTTGTGAAATGGGTTTGGGACTTGATGGATAACCCCATCACCGCTAGATAACGACGCGCCCGCCAACTAATGTCCAGATCTAGCACACGAGGAGCACGTGGTACCACATAGCGATTGAGCAAAGCAAAGGACGAGAAAGCGGTGCTTTGTGCTTCAGTGTTGGCAGTGTGCTCAGCTGCCACGCCCCACACAGCAACCATAGAATACTCACTTCCTATGCTATGGTTTTGTCTTGCTCTGTGGTTGTAACGCGCTAAAAATTCCCTAGAGGACTTGAGTTGCGACGTTTTTGCCTCCCCTCTTGCATATCGATAGCCTGATCCTTGTGATCTGACAGGCAGTCGTGCCCTTTCATTGAGTGATGAAGCGTCTTTTGACCTCACCACTAGCACTAGCTTTCGCCATCTTCTTCTCCTCTAGTAGCTGCAATCTTTCCAACTCCCGTTGAGCCTTGAGCGCTGATTCGCGAATGGCCTCCGCCTGTTGCAGCCTGACCTCGCGCTTTGCGTCTTCAATAGCTGTCGCCTTCCTGGCCGCCTTGGCCTCCGCTTCCAGCTTCTTGGTCTCCGCCAACCGTGCAGCTTGAGCTGCCGCCTCTTGGCGCTCAGCCTCAGCAGTCTTGCGTTGCTCTATGATATCTTCCATTCGCTTCTGCTTGCGCAGCTCAGATGCCAGCTGTCCTGCGATGAAAGGTAAATTCTCGCGTCTCAGCTGCTTGGCATATTCTTCCGCCTCCTCCTGTCGCCTCAGCGCACGGTTGGCACGCTCCGCAGCCGCAGCCCGGAGCCGCTCCTTGCGACGTTTATCTGCGGCCATGGTCTCCTTCTTGGCCTCTTCTGCCTCCTTCTTCATATCCCTTGCTGATGGGGGGTCTTGCACGTCGCGCATGAGAGAGTCTGCAGTTGGTTGCGCCGCCGACACCAGGAGCGCCCCCTCAGGCTCGCGGGTGAATAAACTGAGCCGACTGCTCAGCACTGGCTCGGGCGAGTCAACGAGGACCTCGGGCGTGATAGCGGCAGTGAATGGCTCCTCGCGGAGCAACTGCTGTGGATTGGCCTGCACTCTGGCCGCTGCCCTCCGCGTTTGGGCTGTGGCGACGGCAGGTCGTATGACTGCTGCCGGCTGTACAGTGGTGAAGCCGTCAGTGCCGACGAAGATGCCTGCCGCAAAGGCGACGACAGGCCCGACGACCGCTACTGTGCGCACGTTGCGCAGCTGCGCCCTCGCCTCCTCCTCGGCTAACAAGACTGCCTCCTGAAACTTGGCGAGCGATCGCCGCACCATGATCGCGGGAGGAGCACGGGCGGATGTTGGGGCTCGTAGTTCGCCGCCGAGCGGCATCAGGCCCAAGCTAGGCGAGAGGATGAGGAGTAGCAGCGCGAGGCGCAGCATGGCGGGGGAGTGGACTTTCTCGCTCGCTCTCTCTCTCCGTCTCCCTCCGTCGCCCTTTTCTTCCTCTCCCTATCCCTTTTCTTTCTACTACTCCCTCTCGCCCCTGGTTTCCTTTCCGTCCCTCTTGCGGCGCGCAGGTCGTCGTCGGCGGCGGCGAGAGCGCCGCCGAACCAACCGACGATCAAGAATCATCTGGCTGACGGGAGAGATCTCTGTAAATACTTGTGGGACAGACTGGGAGAGGCAGCAGGAGAGGAGGAGAGGGCGAGCCCACACCGTGGGTGGGGGGAAATCAAATGGGGAGGGGCTCGCTCACCTGTTCACAGCGGCCAGGGCGTGCGAGATCCAGATCCAGCCCTCAGTCAGGAAGGACGGTCTTAGCTGGTGTGGCGAGTGGCGAACCTCCCGCCTCCCCTTCCTAGATGTGAAAGACAGCGGCTGAGGTCTAGAAAGACAATAAAAACAGCTGTTGTGGGGGATCAAAAAAAACAGTAAAAAACAGTGCAAACTACAACAGTGGGGAAAAATGCAAAATATCCCTGGGGGGGGGGCTTTTCCCCCCGCGCGCGGAACGCCTCCGCCCTCCGCCCGCGCCCCTCCGCACGTGTCGCCTGCTCCGCTGCTCCCTGCCCCCTCCCCTCCTGGCGATGGCGAGCCGCTCCACCTTCAACCCCAACCCCACGCGCGCGAGCCGATCCGCGCGCGTGGCGTTTGAAAAACAGTGAAAAACATTGTTTTTGGCCTCCGAAAAAAAAACTGTTTCTGTCTTTCACATCTAGGGTCTAGGGTGCAGTCTTGCCAAGTCTTGCCACGGACAGACGCTCTGGCTCTCGCCCAATGCTCGAGCGCATGGACCGCGAGAGAACCTCCGCTGCGAGCGCGAGGAGGATGCGCTCAGAGCGCCGGCCCTCCGCAGCATCGCAGTCCTCGCCACGCCAGCGCCTCCTGCGCTTCAAGTGGGCCAGCATCGTGGCGAGCTCCGCGTCCTCCAGCTCCTGTGCCGTGAAGGTGAAGGGGCGCGTCGGCATCGCACCCCTGCATACTGCCGCAGACCGCTCTACCGCGGTTGAGAAGACCGCTATTGAGAGGTAAACGCGATCTTCTCCTTTTGCAGGACGGCCGCAATAGAGCCTCAACAGCGCCCCGACACTGTTGGGGCGGGGGGCTGTTGGGGCCCTATTGCGGCCTGCAAAAACCCTCTCTTGTAAAACTCCTCTATTGTAATGTATAATGTATGTGGCTCTACTGATCTCAACGACGACCAGGAGGGCTCGTTAGCCCCGCCCCCCGCCCCCCCCCCCCCCCCCCCCCCTCCCCCCGCCGCCCCCGGCCCCCCTCTCCCCCCGCGGATCCCCCCCCCTCCCCCCTTCCCCCCCGCCTTCTCCCCCCCGCCCCTTTCTCCCTCTCTCTGCTCTCTCTCTCTCTGCGTCTCGCGAGGTCTCGAGCGGGGCGCAGGCCTTCAGGAAGAGGGAGAGAAGAGGGGGGGCCCTCCAGGCGCCTCCCGCGGGGAGAGAGGCACAGAGAGAGAAGAGAAAACATACCTAAGACGACCCAAAGAGAGAGAAGAGACCGCTGCATCCCACGAGATACCCCCTCCACACACACACCTTGGGCGCTCTCTCAGCGTGCGGGCCTCGCCGACGAGAGGAGCCTAGCGCCGCCTCTCTCCCTCGCGCTCGGACCCGATGCATCTCCTCGCACACGCCATCGTTGCCTTGCTCCCCTCGCAGCCCAGCCTGACAATCGCAGCCGCCGGCCGCTCACGCCCACTGCAGATGGGCCTCGAGCCGCCCAGCCGCTCGCAGGCCTCGCCTTTGATGCAGCCGCACTTGAGTCGGAGGAGCGCACTGGCCGGCGCGCTCTGCCTTGCGCCGACACTCATCCTTCCCGACTCGGCCATTGCCGCCGACCCCTTCAAGTACTTTCCCGGTGCGCGCACGTCGGCAGAGATTGACGACGCAATCTTTGGCGCGCTTGAGATGCGTGGTTACACTAAGAGCAACACGCTCTTTGCGCATTCAGTCTGCTCGGATGAGGTCAATTTTGCTGAGAAGGAGCTGATCGACTTGCTGCGCAAGCGCTGGGGGGAGTCCTTCACGCTAGGAGGCCTCGCGGGCGTGCCCTTTGCGGGCAAGGCGGGTCTATCAGCGTATGCTCACCACGTGCCGGATGAGGGCAAGTTGTTGATCGTCTTCGCGCCGCATGTTGGCGTGGGATATGACGGTAGCGTGGGCGCGATCGAGCGCGCAGGCGTCGTCGCCGGCTCGAGTGCCTGCGGCGCTGCGGTCGGTGCGTACAAGACGCTGAGCAAGCCAGGCGCTAACCCGCCGTCGGACTTTGGCGACATGAACGACTTGCAGTTCGACTACATCAAGATGAAGCTCAACCCGAAGTTGAGCGGAGTCAAGGCCGCACCCAATGACATGGCCTTCGTCACCTACCAGATGTACGCGATGGTGAAGGAGGCGATGCTCGCTCAGATTGCCGCAAGCCCTGGCATTTGGGATGACTGCTCTGAGCTCGCCGTGCTGGGCGGCGTGCAAATCAACCGGTACAAGAATAAGGACGCCTTCCAGCCGCTCATGTTCCAGACGCTCACCAAGGCGGGAAAGCGTACCGACCTGTACCCCAGCACCTTTGGCAAGATGCCCGAGCTTGCGCCCCTTCTCGGTGACGCGTCGAAGGTCGACCCCGTCGTGGGCGGCGGTCTGGCACTCGCTTGAGGCGCCAAGCATCTTAGGCATAACTTCGTGCCCGATTTTATTCCTCCCACCCCACCCGTATCGACGCTGCGCTTCTCGATGCGATGCGCATAATCCTGGCAGGCGTTGGCGGTGGCGAATATGAGCTATGGAGGCGTAGGTGGCGTCTTTCCCCAAGTGAAAGAGATGCCTTTCCCCCATCTTCCCACGCACGCAGCAAACCCGCCAGAGGGCTCCCCCTCCCCCCCCCCCAGCTTCCTCGATCTCCGATCGCGCTCTCCCGCAATGTGAAATGACCGGAAAGTGCCCTTCACCCAATGCCTGCACGCGCTTGCACGTGCCCTTGTGAGCCACGAGGACAAGTGAGCCCGGTGGCAAGCCAGCAGTCTTGAGTCCTGCATCTCATCACCAGTTTTCTCGAAGTGTCCTTGTTGTCAAGGCGCACTATCCGGCCCTCGGTCGAGTCAAAGATGTAGAATCAGGACGTGCTCGGAAGGTTTGAGAGGCCATCGGGGACTTGGCGTGAGGAAAGAGGCAGCAGCATGTGCATATAATCAATGAAACTCTTAATATTAATAAAGAACTCATAACTGCAAGAAAATACTTCAATTAATCCTCGCAGAATTTTCTCACCGCACACGCGACCGTGGACCCACTACTTTCACGCAGCAAACTTTCTACACCCTACATCCCCACTCCCCTCGCCCTTTCCCCCCCGCCACCCCCATACACTACTACTACTAGCTACTAGGCGGAAAGGGAAAGGGGTCGAGGGCTTAAGCTAGATATTGATATTGATATGGTCAGGTGGTCAGGCGGTCAGGTGCCCCCCCCCCCCCCCCCGATGAATAGGGATAGAGAAGGTGGGGGAATTAGTACAGTAACTCACCGGTCGCCGGGGGCCAGAATCCAGAATCCTCGAAACGGGGGTGTAGATTGGCGGCCGGCCGAGGTCCACCGACGTCAAAAGAAAAACTGAAGATCCAGGCTACTACCGGTCTACGGTCTACCGGCTACAGGTAGCTAGCTATAAATAAATGACCACGCACTCACTCACGGTACTGAGACTGACTCTGACTCACGCGGCACGCCATCGCCTATAGTCTATACCCCAGTTTACTCACTCCCTTTTACACTACCACCTTCATTCCTTATTTGTCTTTGGTACCGGGTATCGGTATCGGGGGGGGGGGGGGGGCGTGCACTACGTCGGGCCAAGTGCAAGGGGCGGGCTGGGGCAGACCTGAGACCTGTTGGTGAGTGTTCCTGTGTGTGTCTTCAATGGAGGGATGGAGGGAGGGGGGCGCGAGGCGGCCCCCATTGCCCATTGACCCCTACTTACAAAAGTAGGTGAGGTCCACCGATGTCAGACCCCTGCCCACCCACCCCCCTCCCCCTGGCGACCCCACCTCCTCCTAGAGCCAGAGCCCGGCCCAGATTCGTAGAAAAAAATATCTGTACGAAAAGCTTTTTCATGCTTCGTTTGAGCCAGAGAGCCAGATCCCAGATCCCCCCACCACGTCTGGTACAAGATGACTAGTCGTTCTGGAAATGCGCGCGTAGCGATGAGCGATGAGTGATGAGTGTGGTATGGCGCGGTGAGGTGTGCCTCCCAGCTCCCAGCCCCAGTCACCAGTAATCTCCCTTTCCACTCGCGGTCTCAGCGTCGTCAGCGTCCGGCTCACAGATTCGTGAAAGCTTCCATACCAGTACCAAATACACTTATGCTCCTGTCCCCCGTCTGAACATGACCACCCCCCGTCTGGTACACGAAGGCCCAGTGGGGGCCGGACTCGCGCGCGCGGATTGATGTGAGTGGCGCGCGGCGAGGTGTGCCTCCCAGCCCCCCAGCCCCTCGCACGCGTTGTGCCCCCTCAGCCCACGCCAGCCATGTCCATGTCGAGCTCTGTGCAGCTCTGTGCTCTGTGCTCTATGCAAGTGCGCTGCGTTGCATTGCAGCTGTGTGTGTGTCTATGTGCAGCTGCGGGCAGGGGGGAGTGCACGGGAGTGCAACTGCGTGCAGTCTCCGTGACGCTCTGTGTGCGCGAGAGGTGCTGTGGGCTGTGGACTTGACGAATCTGAATCTTGGCTCCCCGCTTGGAGTCGCTGCAACCCCCCTCTACTACTTGTTTTGTTTTCTTCCAGGGGGTTCAAATCTTTATGGTTCGCTCGCTTTATTCGCTTTGCGGGTCTCGATATGATTGAATACTTCCGGCTACAAGATACATGAGAATTTAAGAAAACATAAGAACACATACGTATACACACTCCGGAACACAGGGGTACTCCTATGGAGGGAGGGAGGGAGACGTGGGGAAAGATAGAGAGAAGAGAGAGAGGGAGAGACAGAAAAAAAGAGATTCTGGCTCTCTCTCTCTCACTCTTCCCCCCGCTCCTCTCGCCCTCTCTCTCTCTTCCTACTGCCTACCACCGTCTCTCTCCCCCTCTCGTTGGTCTTCCCATCACACATGTACCACCTCTCTCTCTCTCCCTGCTGACCGCCCCCCCACCCTCCGCCACACAAGAGAAGTTGCAGCTCAAGCGGCCAGCTGCAGCCTCGACAACTCCTCCTCCATCTTCCCTCCTGAGAAAGCCTCAAAAGAGAAAGGGCTCACGGTGTTCATGAGTGGCCTCGGGGAACCGCCCTCGCGCTGCTCTTGCTGTGGCCTGAGAGTGCACTGCCGGCGCCGCGTGCCAGCTGCACATGAGTGGCCTGCGAACGTTCTCCAGTCGCACCATCTCCGTATATGTCCAGGCTGCGGCTTTCTCTGCATCGATCGCAATCCACGAGGGGGTGAGGCACAATCTAGTGTAGGAAGGAGCTCGGCTCCATTGTCGCTGAAACCTTCCTCGTTAGTAGTCTCAGACAATGCTGGTGATCATGGCAGAAGTAAAGAGCGAGACGCAAGAAGCTTGCAAAGTTTTCAACCCCAGGAATGTGCCGAAACGGCCCCAGGCAGCAGCCAGTCTGGCGCTGCTACACGCTTTTCATCTTCTGACGATTGGCTTCACGAATGGCTCCACTCGGATGGCCCATATCCAATGTTTCCTTGGGAGAAAGACGAGTCCAACATTACTTTGCTAACTTCGTGGGCAAATGAAGCGATGGACAAGGCTGTCGAAGCATGCGGGCCCAGTTCAGTGGGTAAATGTGCACAAGCTGCAGCCATCACAACAGCAATGGCGAAGCTTGAGGCCAAACTCGGGCTGCTTGAGCTTTCAAAGACCGAGGCTGCCTCTACATTTGGCGCATCAGACTCGTGGGTGCAAGAGGGGGTGGGAAAAGCAAAGCCATCCAAAACAATGGAGCGGAGCTTCGATGCTGACGGGGATGCTTTGAGTCGTGCATCCTCTCGGTATCATGACCGGTGTTCAGAAAATGCCCAGTCGCATTGCTCGGCACATGCGTCTGAAACAGGAACATCAATCTTGGATACTGATCGATGCATGGCCGCCACCCTATCCGGAGACTTGCCGGAGTGGAAACTAGTAGTGGGCAGCGAGCCAGCGACGAGCATGTATCGACACGCTCTCCACGAGCGAGAGTGTCTGAAGTCGGCCGGGCTCCGGCAGGTGGCAAAATCGGGGTATGAGCCAGGAGGCCAGCAGCAAGCCGACCGTGACGACGTGGAAGCCGTAATGATGGGCGCGGAGCTGCCTGCACCTCTAACCTTACGCTGGACATGCAGCACAAGTGGTTGGGTACCACCTCAAGAACTCGGGCAGCGCAGGGCAAGGGCCGCACTAGAACGCATTCGGCAGGAAGCACGAGCTGGTGGTCCCTGCGGTTCATCATCATTCGACAAGAGATCAAGGAGCCTATCGGAGGCTCATGCTGAATCGGGACAAGGAGGAAAGTGGCTTGAAGGAACACAAGATGATGGTACTCGAGGAACGCACCAGAATCAGGAGCACGCTAAATCTTGCAGGCGCGAGGAACATACCGCTAGGAGTTGCTGCACAGACGGTTCGGAAGATATTGAGAACCTGGCGGGAAACACAGCTGCATTATCGAGCGCCCATGGTGAGAAAGACAAGGCCAACCATCCAAGAGTTCATGAAAACCTTCACGAAATCAGTGAGGCCGAACACTTTTGTGATCGTGTCCGCCGTGCGGCGGCAGCCGCTCGAGCTGTCGTCGCTACCCTTGGAGCACGCAGCTCGCGCCACTCAATCACGTCAAGCCCTAATGGCGCTGCCCTTCTCGTGAAGCCCTCAGTGGAGAACACAGAGACGCCATTCGCCGATGTTGATTTCGCGGTCCCCAGCCAAATAAGTGCCAGTGCCGCTTCTACGGTCGGCCACTCAACTCGACACCTGCACACCGCCTTGCTCTGCGCACCAGAAGGATCGGTCGTCCACATTGGCGACATCAATGTGGCCGCAGGCCTTGTTCCATGCTCAGCAGCCGACTCACGTCTGCGAGACCGATGTGCAACGGTGCTTGGAGAACTCATCGAGCATGTCGGCCCGTTGGCGAGGTCGGCGCAAGCTGCTCGCACCAATCATAAAATGAATGCGCAAGGCCGAGGTCAAAATGGGCTGATGGCGCGGACACCTTACGCGGTCCTTGCGGAGACCATCGCCTCCACAGCTAGCTCAAACGCAGCACGTGCGATGCTTGAACGCGCAGGTGTTGCGCACGATGGAGACCAACGCTCGTCAACCCGCCATAGACCAGTGGTGCCATCTCGCAACGAATCAGCTGCGATTAATGCAAAGGATAAGGAAGACAAGTCATCGGTAGAGCGACGGACAAAACGATCTGTGGTGGAGGGTGAACAGAAGAAGAGGCAATCGACAGCCTCATCGGATGCCAACGTCTCCACTCTGTCGATGGCAGGCAAAGGTGCATCAAGGAGGAGCACAGGTACATGGCGAGCCAATACCCCACCGACCACACAAGCGAGGCAACATACACAGTACAAGCGCCAGCACGCGGCAACCGGGAGCGCAACGTTCACAGAAAGTCGACGTGCAAATGCACCCCTTCGTCCCGGGTCGGCAGCCTCCGCGTCCCGCACAGGGTCCGCCACACATGCTCTTCGGCACCCGACTCTACCACCCAAGGCCAAGACGGCAAGAGGAGTCAACTATCATGATAGATAGGTATTTGATCCTTCCAACTTCTATGTTCCATTTCATGATGAGCTATCTTTTCGCTTTCCAATGAAAAAAATCTTAGTATTCTCGCCCACACGCGCGGCCATGAACGCCATCACGCTCTCCAGCCCTCTCCCCCCTCGCGTCCTCCCACCTCGCCTTGCGGCATCTCCGTTCGTACTTTGTTTAGGGGCCCGGTACGGCAGGATTGGGGGGGCGTGGGCTTCGTGTGCGTCCGCCCGTAGCGTGAACGCTGTCCGGGCCTCTTTCCAACAGTGTGCCACCAAGCTGCCGGCTGCTCGCTGTTGTTTCTTCGTTGTGTTCTCTGGCTCTCGTGTGCCTGCAAACACCCTATTTCTACTGCTCGGGTGTCGGGTGTTCAGAGGTGGCCACCTCACAGGTTCTCGGTAGTTGTTATTTCGACCGATGCCGAGCCCCAATCTGTATTACAGTCTGTATCCGTAAGGCGGCTTGCCTTCATTTGGTCTCCTTTCCCTCAGGGTTTCTTCCCCTCCCGTGGGGACTCTGGCTGAGCAACATCAAATACAAAAAAGCTCGGTCCTAGGACACCGGGCCTAGCTCACCATGAGGGCGCTCCTGTGAGCAAGGGGATGCATGGTTACTAGTGATTGTCACGGGTCGCGTACTTTTGGACACCGGGTTCAGGGGCGAGAATCCTTCGCCAGTGCTCTTCGAACTCGTGTATACCTGGGTCTCCCGTCTCAGGTGTGGGAGAGCCATGGTAAAGGAGAGACAAGGCAAGGTCTCTATGTGTCATTTATGAGCACGGAACGAAAAAAGCTTCCGTGAGCGCCTTTCACTTCGTTCCGTGATAACCAATCAGTCATCAGATCTGCAGGTACCACTACGACACGTGTATTCACCACAGCACTCCGAGTTATTTTGGCACACCGACCCTGGCTCGCGGCATGGCGTCTCACACACTCCATCGTCATTGCACTCAAGTCCTTCACAGCACTCGTCGCCATAACTGCACCCCCCCCTTTTCTCGACACACGGTGTGACGGTACGGCACTTTTGGTCGGAACACACGAGATCGTGACAACAGTCTCCATCGTTTGCACACTCTCCATCCACATCCTTGCATCTGTCTGGCTGCTTCTTCGTGAGTACCAACGCCACGACGATGGCGGCGACCACGGTGGCGACGACCACCGCGAGGGCAATCAAAAGTCGTTTTGACGGCATATTTACCCATATGCCCATTTTTTTTTCAGTCCAACGTGGGCTAGGACAGGTAGGCGCCTTTTGGGTCGGCGAAGTGGTGCCTTTTTCGCACTGGAGCGACGATATCCCACCGTCCTACTCGCGCCCCGCGAAGGGAGCGTTCGCGGTTGCTTCGACGATGCGCGTGAACCCGCTGTCGGGTGGGCGCTCGTGCGAGCTGTGCGACTTTTGGGTGGCCCCCGATTGGCGCGGTCAAGGCGTTGGGAGGACTTTGTTACGGGAAGCGATGCGTGTCGCTCGTGAGCTAGGGATGCGGCGCCTGTGGTTGTGGACGTTGCTCGAGTCGGGGCCCGCCTCGTTGTATGACCGCGTGGGCTTTCCGGGTAGCCCACAGTGGAGTTCCCCGTCGGCTTGAGGCCTCCTCGCTTCGTTTGAGACATCCGTGGCTCGGCGAGAAAGCGGTGGTGCACATGGTTGTTAGCCTGTGACGACGACGCTCGGTGGCGTGGATGGCGCGTGTGTTGTTCGGTGATAACCAATCAGTCATCAGGTCTTCGCCTCGGACCTTGAAAAATATTCTATGACGTTCCGTCCGTGCATCCCTGTTCAAGGGCTGTGTTTAACATTCTTAAGAAGTCGTGTTTTACTAGCTCTGTAAAGCTCTTATAGAATTCCGCCGGTAGTGCGTCCGGGCCCGCGCTCTTCCCGTTGCCTATTTGTGCTATGGCGTCAAGCAGTTCTTCCATTTCGATCTTTCCTTCTATCGCGTCGCCGTCGCGCACATTTAACGGGTTTGTTTCTAGTGTCGCCTCCAACTCGTGGTCTCTCACGTTTTTCCGTTCTTGGTAAAGCCATACGTAGTATTTTCGGAGTTCTTTGCGAATCTCCGCGTCGTCCGCTGTCGTGCGTCTCGTGCCTCCGTTTGGTGCGTTCCAGTCGTCGGTGATATATATTTCCGGGATCGCGCTGTTAGAGGCTCTGGATTGGAATTTCTGAAAGAACTCCTTCGTCATTCTTTCTTCGTGTTTGAGAGAGTCAAAACTCTCCTTGGTTGACGGTCTGGATGTTTTCCGTATTTTGTCTATTTTGTCGTTTAATTCGCGCATCCTGTCTAGCGTCCTGGCGTTGGGCTCGCCGTCGTTTAGTTCTATCCCGAGAAGGGCGAGTTCGTCAATCGCCTTGGCTATCTCTTGGTGTTCTTTCCCTTGTTGCGTTGCCCATAGTAGGTACGTAGCCACTGCTCTTTTGGCGTTGCCCCAGGCTTCCTCTATGCCTTCGTCCGGAGTTTCCGGGTTCATGTGGCTTTTCCATAGGTGTGCTACCACCTTCCGGATGTCATCCAAGGCGAAGAGCTCGCTGTCGATGCGCACGTCGTACGTGCGCCCCGACTTGTATCCAACCATTTCAAAGGTGCCTATCACCGGTAGATGATCCGAGGCGCCCTTTCCCGTGAAAAGCGCCGGGTGTGGTCCTATCGTTTGCCAATTTATATTGGAGCACGTGATAGGCGTATAAATCCTGTCTATGCGTGTGTGGATGGTCCCCGAGAGTCTTGTGTATCCCCCTCCGGCGTTGCCGTTTACCAGGTTGTATGCGTCTATCAGTCCTAGTTCGTTTTTAGTGAATCTCAGCTTGGGTCCGTGGGCGTTCCCGTATCCTTCGTGGTCTTCGTGTTTTCTAGTGTCGGTATCTACATTTTCTACGCAGTTGAAATCTCCCCCCATGAGGGTATCGCGTTCCTTGCCCACGGGGCTTATTCTTAGCGTTTCTATTTGTGGTGCTCTTATACTAGGTATGGCACTTAGGTATATCGATATTAGTTCCAATTCTTTTGAGTCTATTACGCATCTAGCTCTCAGGCATCTGCCTTCGATTAGCGTCTCGGCCGTGTCCGGTATCAGTTTCACTCGTGGGGAGGAGTCGCGTACCGCTATGCCTACCCCACTCGCCGGGTCGGAGGTGTTGGCTGGTGCGTGCACCATTTGCCATCCCAAAGCCTTGGCGGTCATGCATGCGCGGTGGTGTCTGCCGTCGGCGTAGTAGTGAAGCTCTTGGAGGAGTAGAATGTCTATCCTCGCTTTCCTCGCCTGGGCGAGCACCGATCCTAGGGCGCCGTGTCCGGTGCCGTTGATGTTATATGAGGCGATTGTGACCGGTCCTTCACCTGGGTACCCAAGCGTGGGGTTGAAGGTTAACGCGTATATGATTAGGAGGTTAGCGCGGTGCGGAGGTGGGGCGGGGTGCACACACTTGTGGATGTAGCGGCAGTCGGCGCCTAGGGAGCAAAAGCCGCCCTTGGGTTGCTTCCCGGGGGGTCCGGCACTTGCGCGCGGGAATGCGCACACGATCGTGCACTTGCCGTCTTTCCATGCGCCCGGGTAATCGTGTGAACGATTACACCCGCGCTCCGCGAGGGAAAGGACGCGATCTCGCTCCGAGATTGGCCTCGCGCCCTCCCACGCTGCCCCGCCGTGCCCTCGGTCCCTCGCCCCCCCCCGCGGCAGGTTCTTTCCCTCGGCGTGCCGTCCGTCGCCTCCGGCCCTCTTCTCTTACCAGCGGCTAGTTTTTTAAGATTTTTTTCTCATGATGTCATCAAATGTTTCATGACCGTCTTTTGTCTTCTCTCGTCTATCGGTCATATCTCCCCAACGAGATCTGCCCTCGTTGTGTCGGCCTCCCCTCTGTCGCATGTCTGCGCGTTGCTGAGTTGCCCTGGTGCCGACGCCTGGCCGTCCGTCCAGGTGTGGTTAGTTTTCGCCCCGTTTGGATTAGTTTGTGTGGCTCTGTGCCCTCAAGCTTTTTGTAGCAACCCCACCGTGTTCCCAAGCGAGTCCCCCCGAGTTCCCGAGTCTATACTTCGAGTCAACGAGTCAATACAAGTCAAGCACGCGCCTGAGCCACCCCCCCGTGCGCAGGCGATCGAGATGATCGGCCTCGATATCTACGAGGCGATGACCGACAACGAGAAGGAGCGCGTCACTCGCGTGCACGAGTTTGACTGCGTGAACCACTTGCGCAATATCATTTTGAATGCGATGTCAGACGCGATGTCGGCACATGTTGCCGAGGAGCTCAAGCTGCACCTTGAGGCCTTCTCATCTTGGGAGCGCTTGACGACTGACTTTACGCAATTACTGCGGGCCACCTACAAGGAGTTCCACCACGGCTGCCGCTACTACAAGGGAAAGGGGCGTGAGTTCACGGACTGGATCAACAAGAATCACAGCACCGCCTTTGTCATCCACTTCGAGCGCGCAGAGGGCGGGCGTCAAGATCTTGATTACGACGCCGCCGTGCCCCTTTACGTCAATCGACAATTTATAGTGGAATTCTTATACTCGCTAGTATTCACCGCCGACCACTCTAACATCCTAGAAGACTTTCTGTACATAACGCTTACCGCCATGGAGTATATCGCCATGATACGAGCGAACGCCATCATCGACCTGGTAATCTCGCGGCCCTTGCGCTGGCTTTCGGGCAAGTCGTACGAGCTCCATCAGTGGTCGCCTCTCGATATGAGCCGCGCCTTCGACCTCGTCTACGAGGCTTTTACGAAGGCGGCGGACGATGGCAGCGTTCTTCTGGATCCGACGCTAGATGTATTCAAATCGATCGCAGACGAACAGCCAAAGTTCGCGGCGTGGCGACGTTTCACCTTCGAGGAGCAAACCGTCCTCGCGCCCGATGGCACAACAAAACACCGCATCTTCCAGCGCGTGCGCCAGGAGTTGCTCAACCCTACCGACCCGACCAACATCGCCACGAGGGAGAAGACTATTGAATACCTGCAGGTGCAGTGCGCCACAGCCCTACGGAAAATGGCCAACCCAAAGCTTGCCATCGCCAACAAGCTCACAGCGCTCGACGGCGAGATGAGCGCTGATCGGACGTCGAGTCGACACTTGGACACGATCGGGCTCGACGCTACGAACGACCGCCTAGCTGAGTCGGTCTTTGGAACGTACGACCGCGTACTTCAACAAAATAAGGGCATCTCGATGGAGGCGGCATCAGCAGTGGCGCAGAGCATAAGGGCAAAGAGCTTCGTCACGGGCGGCGTGTACGACTCTCTACCACCAAAGGAGCAGGACGCCCTTTTTGAGCTAGCTCGTCTAACGGTAAAGCCCACTAGCCTCCACTAGCCACTAGCCCTCCCTCTATATAGTAGTATTACTTTTATTTGATTGGGAAGTCGCAGTTCACTCTTAAGAGCTCATAGACATCCCTATTTGGCTAAGTAGGTACGGGATGAGCGAGCAATCGACAAGGCTGACCACGCCGAGCTGGACAAATACATCGCCATGAAGCGCCGCACCAACTCCGAGAACGAGCTCAAAGCCCTGGTGGAGCGCTACGCCATCGCCCTCTCCTTGTACCAACGCTGGGAGACTTGCGGTGTCAACACTGTCACCGAAATGAGATCTTCCCTCGCTAAAATGGCCAAGGATGCGAAAACTTGCGGAGCACACCCTGGCGGGCGATCGGCAGACCCGACGCAGCAGCAGCTCGATTGGCTCCGCGAGCAACTCGAGATGCGCGTGATCGGCCTCGGGTTTGTGCACTTCAAGCTTCAATGGTCGTCAAGCAGCGATGCGACCGTCGGCACGGTGGCGAGCCTATCGGAGATGCTGAAGGAGATGCTCACCGAAGAAAATCAGCGCCGGCGCACCGGCAATCTCCCGAGGAGGGCGGCGGTGCCCGTGATGAAGCGCAAGACTTTCAAAGAGTTGGGCACGCCAACGGTGCAAGCTGCGAGTACGTCGATGACAACCAAAGATCTCGATCCCGAGCAGCTTCTGAAGTTGGCTGAGCGTAAACGCGAGGAGCTAGAGATCGAGGGCGAACTCGATATTACCAGCGACCGGCAACCTGCTAAGCCGCCCAAGCTGAACGACGAGTTTGTCGGGGCGGAGATCGAGATCAATTGGCGTTACTGGACTTTGGACGAGAAGACGGGGAAGCGGAAGGCGATGCTCATTTGGTGCGCGGGTGAGGTCGTGCAGATCGCCAACGGCACCTCAGATAAAGAGAGCCCGCGTTGCCAGAAGATCCTACAAGCAGGAGCGGTGCGCATCCGTTGGCCAGCCGATGCGGACTTCGAAGAGGAAGAAACGTTTTCGTGGTCTGTCTTGACGGAGGGTAATTGGAACCGCAATAAGCACATGGGGTGGCGGTTTAGTCCTGCGGAGCTAGTGAAGCGTGGGATGCAGCCCTCGGTAGCCAACGCGGAATGACTCTCATTGTGTAAGTTTGCCCATAGCTACCCGATTAAGTGCCTAAATTGAACGAAAAAGAGCAAAAACAAAATATTTTTAACGATAGTAAGGAGAAAAAAATATATCACTACTCTTACGTAAAGAGCACGACATTCACGTACGGATTCTCGGACTGCCCGTTTCGAAAGGCGCTCAGAAAGACTGTCGCCGTTCGGCTCAGCTCTACGGAATGGGCCAAGTAGAGGGTTCGCCCCTCTCATTCTAGCCCGCACTCGACAGGGAGGCCTCCCATCGGTGGTCGGATGGGCATTCCTGGAGGGGCACAGCTCCCCCAGAAGCATCTGCGTCGATCTCGACGGCGTCGGCCGCGCTCGCGACCGCGCAGGGATCCCAGAGTGCCAAGCGCTCTGTTGGGGCTTGCGATGTGAAGGCGGCCAGTGCTGGTGGGGGGTACGGGCGCGCTTGGAGGGGGTAGATCGCGCGTGGTCGATCGTGTTTTGGTTGGTAAAGTGCTCCCAGCCCTCGATATTCAGCATGCGCGATCGCCAATGGCCTCCCTGCGGGGTTGGCTCTTTGGCGCTCACGCGTGCCCACAGCGCCTGCAAAATTCAGGCCGTGGCGCGCGTTATTCGTCGAGATATGGCACAGGCTGGACGCTGCCTTGTTTTGTACATGTATTTGGGGCTGAATTCACCGGTATCGGCGGTTGATTGGCGGTGTGATGTCCCGGCGACTCATTTTTGTACTGCTGGTCCGACGGCCCAACGTGTGTCTGTGTGTATTGCGTTGGGGGTATGTAAAAGAATGTAGATATACGTTCAAATTATGGGCAGCTAGCTCGTGTCTCAACCCGACCATAACCACCGGTACCCAACCAGCAAAAAAAACGCCGGTTGGCGACCATGAGCGGCTTTCAAGCGATCGCCAAAGTGGCAACGCTCAACTGAGCGGGCCCGTCGATTGCACCCGACCAAAAAATGAGATTTTTCGCCCGTCAGAGCGCGCGCGCGCGAAAGAACTAGAAGCTGAGACTTGGAAGGTGCATTCCTACCATCACAACAAAGTGTCCCATGCCATCATAAGGCCAATTGGGCCCAATTCTGAAAAGTCGATTTTTCCCCTCCCCACCCCTATCAAGGCCGCGCGGCCGCGCGCGTGGTGAGAGAATGTTAGGAATTTTTTTCCCTCTCCGACACAATACACAATCCCTCGTCCCTCGTCCTCGTCCCACCGGCAAACCGGCAAACAGGAAACAGTCGTCGCCTCGTCCTCCTCCGGTATAGGTATTGATAGCCTCAGCCTCGCCTTCCCTCCGTCCGGTCTTCCGGCGGTATGTGTGTATATACTCGCCCTCCCTAACTTCTAACTCGTCCCCCTCCGGTACATATAGTATATACTCGTATTATACTCGTCCCACTTCCGGTACATACTCATACTCGTCCTTCTATACGCTATACGGTATTGATTGTTGATTGTCCTCCGAACGGCAAAAGTTTTGGCAAAAGTTGAGGGGCAAAGCTCAAAGCTCAAAGCTCAAAGCCGTTCACTGCTCATATACCAAGATAGGAGGCGCGAGCGCGAAAAAAATGGAACCTCAAGTCTCGAGTTGCGCCTTCTTGCTTATTGTGGGGAGGGGCAGCTTTCGAGAGCGAGAGGCCGCGTCGGCTCGAGATTCTTGACGTCCGCGTCCGCGTCCACGGTCCACGGTGACGACGAACTGGGCTTCGGTCATTCGGTACGACGAGTCGACGAGATCACGTCAACAGGGCCTTCATCCGCTCGTTGCGCCTTCTGCTCGCCCACCATCACCATAAAGAAAAGGCTCGGCTCCCAATATAGCCGCGTAAACCCCCTGCGGAAACTACAATCCCATGTGCGTCTAAGATCTAAGGCTTGAGTAGTCGTAGTACTCTACTCTAGCCGAGTTAGCGGTTAGAGAGAAGCCCCCCTCTGGCCGCTGAGGGTGAGAGAGAGATCTGCGAACCGGGCTGTCAGTCTCTTGAGGTTTTCTAAGTACTACGATCTTGTCTCTCTCTCTCTCTCCAGGGACCGCAGAATGCTCAAAGTCTGAGAATGGCCTCTCTCTCTCCTCTCCGCCCCCCCCCCCCCTTCTCTCTCTTCTCTCTCTCCTCTCTCTCTCCCCCCCCCCCTTCTCTCTCTTCTCTCTCTCCTCTCTCCCCCTCTCCCCCCCCTTCTCTCTTCTCTCTCCTTTCTCTCTCTCCCCCCCCTTCTCTCTCTTCTCTCTCTCCTCTCTCTCTCTCCCCCCCCTCTTCTCTCTCTTCTCTCTCTCCTCTCCCCCCCCCCCCTTCTCTCTCTTCTCTCTCTCTCCTCTCTCTCTCCCCCCCCTTCTCTCTCTTCTCTCTCTCCTCCCCCCCCCCCCCCCTTCTCTCTTCTCTCTCTCCATTCTCTCTCTCTCTCTCCCCCCCCCTCCCTGATCTCTCTTCTCTCTCTCTCCTCTCTCTCCCCCCCTCTCCCACCTTCTCTCTTCTCTTTCCCCCCCTCTCCCCTCTCTCGTTTTCTGAGAGCGGCGGCGGCTCGCGCGCGGCGCCGACGGCTGGACGGCGAGAGACGGGGAGGGAGGGAGAGATAGGTAGGTAGGTGGGGAGGGGGGGAAGGAGGGAGGGAGGGAGGGAGAGGGAGGGTGGAGGGAGCGGGGGGGGGGCGGGGGGGGAGGAGGCTGGCCGGCCGAGCGAGCGAACCGAGGGCAAAGAGCGCGTCCCTAGCTCGTAACCGCTTGCGGCGTCAAGCGCGAGCTCACGTGCCACCCTCTACTCGGATGCTCCTCCTCCTGCTCCAGCTTGCGCTTCTGCCACTGCAGCACTCGCTGCTCCGCCCGGTCGCGCGCGCATGCATTGCGCCACGCATGGAGCCGAGGGGGCGCAGACAGTCGGCCGATGCAGCGCGGCGCGGTTGCGTCGAGTCGATTTCGTCCAACCGGCCGCTTAGCTTACGTGCAATTGGGCCCTTGGCGGCACAGTGGCTCCACCGTGAGATGCGGTGGCTCGCAGGAGACTTCCTACTTATGATGGAGGAGGAGTCGCTCGGATGGGTTTCTTCGGCGGAGGAGATTCACCTGATCCGCAAGGCAGCTGAGAACTTTGCGCCTGCTGGACTGCAACGACATCTCTTCAGGCGCCTGGCCGAGGCGCCACCGCCGACCGCCGCAATTGCCAATGCCTCCATGGCATCTGGACATGAGCCGACCGTCTGGTAAACACACTTCTTGCAATAAGTTAGGCGCCCAACGCCTGAAGGATTCTCAACGCTCTTTGCGCTCATACACGAGCCTCTACCCCGCTCAGCTCACGCCTAGGATGCACATCTTCCACACACTCCTCCCCGTTGCCCTTCTAGGTCGACCTTCTCCAATGCGGTCCAGGCTCGCCTCGAGGCACGCGCCTTTGGTGATCCTGCTCATGATTGGCGCGAGGACTTCGAATGGCAAGTGATGCACCAGATGAAGACGATTCAAGCGCGCCAAGACACAAGGTCGCAGCCGTCCACGCCAGAGCCGAAATGTACTAGGCAGAACTTCCAGGTCATCATACATCAAGAAGAGAATGGGAAGAGAGTCTCCGGGACTCGGAGGCATGTGCTGGAGGCGGCTGCGAGCCTCGTTCTGCGCGCAGACCTAGAAGATGGAGAGGAAGAAACGCCATCTTTGCAGCCGCGAACCGCGCCAGCACAGGAGTCACTAGTAGATGAGTCAGCACGTGCGATATCGGAAGGCGGTGGTCGCGGTGAATCGGAGCAAAGGGTACCAGCGAGGCCGGCACGCAAAGAGCCTTCTCGAGTGACGGCAGGTCGAACGAAAAGGCCCGGTAAAAGACAAGGACCACATAACGATGCGTCCCGGTTGCAAAATGGCACACGATCGGCACAAGTGCCCAATGAACGGCAGCCTCTAGGAAAGTCTCAAGTGGGGGCTGCCACATTGGCTTGGCTGGGCATAGCCACCGAGAAGCTCGCCTCAGACTACTTGCGAGTGTGCTCTGAGGTTGTGGATTTGCACCGATCGAAGAGCGCAGATGAACAGGTACTTACACATCCCGCCTATGGCGATGCCCCGTGCTATTTACCACTCTTCAACTATCTTCAAAACCCTTGCATGACATTGGTCTTGGCCCGACTACCTATGGCCCACATGGTGCGTGCTCACGCTAAGAACGCCTGCTCTTCAGTTGGAAGCACTTATCAGAGCGGCGCGGCCTCAATTCAGTCCAACCCGGTTGGTGGCCGTCGCTGACCAGATCCTTTGCTTGCAAGGAACTATCCCTGAGGATGTATCTCGCCACGCACAAGCAGTTCGATGGCACGTACCAACTGTGTGGTCGTCCTTCACCGGCGCCGTGCGCGCCACCTTGATGGCGCGAGTGGGTGGGCAGCAGGCAGGCAACACTTGGACAACTTCAGTCGAATGGCAAGCGCTCAAGCAGTTGTACGATGAGGGGAAGGAGCGGGGAGCGCTCAATCCAAGCGCGGCGGTTCAAATGGAGGGAAGCTATGCAATCGTGGACGGTCCGGACCAGGTGAAGCCTGGGGATACTATTGTAGCCCCTTCATCCGCCAAGGCGACAGCTGAAAAGTTGACTCAAAAAGATGCAGATTTGCCGCCTCCACTTCTAGGGAGCACCGAGCTAGCGGACGCAGTGAATCGTTTTGCCGCAACGGCGAGTGAGCTCCTACTTCTCGAGCGTTTTGCGGTGATTCAGTCGGCGGAGACCAGACTGCTTGGGGATGGTGGCGGCTCGGCCGCCGGGGCCGCATATTCGCAAATCAACCTTCTAGTGGAGGCAGCCGAGGCTGCCGAGATCTCAAATGAGGATGAGGCGATGGAGGCTGAACGTCGCCGTGCAGAGGCAAGTCGCACCGGCGATATCTTTCAGGACTCAGTGGAGGGCAACGAATCGTGGAGGCCACTCACGAATCTGAAGGTCCGAAATGTGCAGTTGACGAGTGGTCAAATCGTGCTGACTCTGTCTGCCTTGAACAGCTCAAGAGCTCTTCTAGGTGAGACTGGACTTGCCACCACGGACATCATCCTCATCAGACCCGCAAGGTCTACATCAGTCGATGAGCCTCGTCGAGCCGCTGGTAAGAGGCGTACGACCACCGCCCCCGGACGCTCCTCCCGAGCCTCGAGTGTGAATTCAAAGCGGAAGAGTATCGCCGAACTGCGGCAAATAGCGAAACGTGAAGAAGCAGCGCTTGAGGCGGGAGGTGGCTTAGCCGAGGATGCAGGACTGCGGGGAGTGGTGTCTCGGCAGAGCAAGTATTCAATCGGGATTGTTCTTGAAGACGAAAGCAGCGTCGGCGGTACGTTTCAACTGTCTACTGCAGAGGATGCCAACGAGGCGTCTGAAAATGGTTCAGACAACGCCAACAACGCGCGTCTATTAGCTCTGGGACGATCCCTACTCGGGCTTCAGGTGCGGCCCAATCTTGTCACAGGTCATGCTCCTTCCTTTATCCCCCACAGGCGCTCTAGCCTTATTGCAACAAATCTGGGATCGCGTTGCACTGTCTCAGCCAGCGCGCATTTGGTTCTTGCCTCGGGTTTCACCACAACGGACGTCCCGCGCTCGTGCCGCGATAGGTTCGCGTGGACAGAATCGGTAGTGACGCCACGCACTCACGCAACATGTGGGCGCTCGAGCAGCTGAGGCACGTCGCACGTCGGGCGTGCGAAGGCGTTATGCTACCGCCTTGGCCGGTTGTTCATGCCGTCTTCTGCCCATCGGATGAGGTCGCTACCAGTCCATCTTCTCTGCCCAGACTGCCGTCGCCACGGCCACCGCCCTTCTCCATATCGTCAACGCTCGACAAGACGTTGGACGATACACAGCTTGAAGCAGTCGCATTGGCACTCGACACCTCTCGCGCTCTAGTTGCAGTCCAAGGCCCACCGGGTACGGGCAAGACGGGCGTTGTAGTCGAAGTGGCGCGTCAGGCCGTTGCACGTGGCGAGCGGCTCCTATTATGTGCCCCTTCTAACTTGGCAGTTGATGGTCTCGTACTGCGCCTAGTGGCGGCCGACGCGTCGCTTCGCTTGGTTCGGGTGGGCAACCCGGAGCGTTTAGATGCTACGGCGCTCGAGCTGACGCCGGCAGCGCTTGCAAAGGCTGCGGAGGCAAACCTTCGTGCGGAGGTGGAGCGCGTAACAGCACTCCTAGCATCAGAGCGCAAACGCGGCGGCAATTCGAAGAAGATACAGCGGGCGCAACAACGTCTACGGCAGGCTCAGTTGATGCTCAAAAAAACTATTGCGAGGGGCGAGGCGGTAAGTGGGAGGGTGGGCGGGGGATGCTACGCCAAGATAAGGCTGCGTGAACCCGAACTTTCAGGCCATTTTTGGTGTGCCCCCTTGGTTGGCCATTTCTCCTCGTCTTCCCGTGCGCCTACGCACCTGACACAGCCCCACATGACACCATACCGACCCGAGTTCACCTGGTCCCCGCAGGGCGCGATTGCTGGGGCACAAATTGTATTATGCACTGCCACTGCATCATCGGAGTCGGCCATCGTGTCGCTGCCGCCATTCGACCTCTCCATCCTTGACGAGGCTGGCCAAGCCACTGCGCCAAACGCTTGGTTGCCACTTCTTCGCTCGAGGCGTGCCGTCCTCGTCGGCGACCCGATGCAGTTACCACCGACGTTGCTGTCCCCGGAGGCAGCTCGACGCGGGCTTGCGACCTCGTTGATGGAGTCGTTCATGGCGACGGCACCCGACGCTTGCCAACTTTTAGAGACTCAGTACCGCATGCACGAGGTTATTTGCTCGTGGGCGTCTCAGGCCATGTATAAAGGGTCTCTACGCGCGGCGCCGGGTGTGTCGCAGCATACGCTGGCTGACCTGCCAACCGCCGAGAGCAACGAACTGACGAGGGCGCCGATCCTCCTCCTAGACACTCCTGCGCCGTCTGGGAGAGCGGGCAATGAAATGCGCCGCGTCGATGGCGCCGTCACCAACGCTGCTGAAGCGGAGGCGGCCGTCGATCACGTGCGTGCTCTCGCTGCGGCCGGAGTGCCTGTTGCTTGTATAGCCGTGCTCTCGCCATATTCCGCCCAGGTCGAACTCATACGCGTTGCGCTCAGCGCGGCGAATCTGGAAGCCGTCGAGACTGCGACCGTCGACGGGTACCAAGGCCGCGAGTCTGACGCAATCGTGCTATCGCTGGTACGGTCCAACCCTCGAGGTTCCGTTGGCTTTCTTGGCGACGAACGGAGGCTGAATGTTGCTATCACCCGTGCCAGGCGCCATTTGGCGATCGTATGCGACGCCTCCACATTGAAGCGCAAACCTTTCCTCCGACAGCTCTTGGAGTACATTGCTGTGCGTGGTCAATGGAAGAAGAAAATGCCATTTTCATCAAGAGGCTCTATCGTGTCAAATGATTACACCTTGGAGCCACCAACCGTCTCGGAAGTAAATTAGCACGGCGACCCTTGCCGAGCGTCACTGCGGCGTGACCGATGACTGAGTGGCGTGGACGGCGTGGGGAAAGTATTCGAGGCCCAAGGAAGATTGCAGGCAGTACCATCTTTCCTTGTGTGTATGGCTTCGCGCCGCCTAAGTCACAGCCGCTAGATCTCCCCCCCCCCCCCCCCCCCCTCTTTCCCACGCTCGCCGGACGGCCGCACGTTGGCCGCTGATCCACGATCTACAAGCACGGAGATGTGCGTTGCGCTCTTCTCCACCCAACCCATTGTCTTCTCAATCGCACCCATTATCTTCTGTATCGTACCTTTCATCGTTCGGTATCTCCTCCTATTGGACGTCTTCAGCTTAGTTTTACGGCATCAGCCCCTCACGTCGCGATTTCGTACTCACGAGAACAAGCACACGTGGGCGCATGATGTCACGTACTACGGCGTTAGGTCGATTGGGACGTTAGGCGCTGAATATCAATGAGCGGGAGAGACGCCGCGCATGTGCGTTGAATACGTCGCTTACAATGTGCGTGCGCGAGGGTGGTGGTGTACGTGCATGTGTGGTACTTTGCCGCCGGTGTTGCCATTCAACCGCCTCGCTTCCCAATTTGTGAATGCTCGAGTGTTGGGCACTTGTGTATTTGAGTTGTTGTGGGAGTGGTGGAGTGGATGTGGGTGCGTGTGGGCCTGTCAATGAGGGGAGGACTTCATGGACACCAGGGGTCGCGGAGGGGCGGGCACATATGGCGAGGGAGGCTGGGCGCCGGCGAGCACATCGCCGGTGCTGACATGGCATGGGGCGCAGCGCGGCCAGACAGATCCAGACCCCTGCAGACGCTGGCTACTAACACTAGCGGCCCCAAAGGCGTTCCTTACGTCCATAAAAAGGTCCGTGGACAAAATACTGTGGACAAACGCGAACACGGGGCGCAACCCCCAATGAATCAAGCACCCGGAACTCCCGCTAAAAAGCGATTCCGACACAAAGAACCCCAGCTAGGGCGAGGTCTCCTAGACTCGGACGATCACATGTCACATGAAAGCCCTTCAAGTCAAATGGATCCTCAATACCTCAACTAATTTTACAGTCAGTTGCCATGGAGCGCGCCGGCGCGCTTCCCTTCTCCTTCGCCCCCCCCCCCGCCGAGGGCGCCCCCGCAGTCCCGATGGAGCAGTTGCTGGCGAAGCGCGAAGCAAGCGACCGCGTCCACCAGCAAAGGCCGAAAAAAATCTGAGAAGGACGCCTGGCACGCACTACCGTTCCGCCGCCGCCACTGCCCTTGATTTCCCTTCGCTCGAACCTACTTTTATAAGTGGGGGTCAATGGGGGCCTCGCGCCCCCCTCTCTCCATTGCGGACACCCCCCGGGGTGGGCCCGTACATTCAACCCCAGCCCCTGCCCTCTGGCAGGGGCAGGGCACTCATCAATACAGCCCAGACCCCTAGTGGGCGCGGGCCGCGAGCCGCACTCCCAGGCCCGCATGGGCCTGCTCTCGTACTGACTCCCCCCCCCATCCCTGGTCGCCAGGCAGACAGGGGCCTCCGGGCGGCACCCAAGGCCAGCGAGGCGAGCGAGGGAGAGGCAGGGGGGGCCAGGGGCTGAGCCCCAGCCTCCACTGCCCCCTGAGCTGCCCTTGCTGGCCCTCTGGGCGCCCCTGAAGGACCTCTGAGAGCAGGCCATGGCGCGCCGCATGGCGACGCGCCGCAGGGACCGGGGCGGAAGAGAATGGAACGAGGGAGAGGGGGGGATTTGCACCCCCCCCGATGGAGTGTGGTGAGAAACGAGCCCCGTTTGCGTTAGCAAACGGGCGAAGGGGGGCGGCTGGCGACAGGAGAGGCGAGAAGAAGGGAGTGGCTCAAGACGTCCCTGTGGCAGGTATCGGGGGGCGCAGACATTTATTTCTTCGAGGACCGCTCGCGGCGCGAGCTGTAAGGGCCGTTCTCCTTTTTTGACGAGAGGTTCCTCCCCCCCCCCCGGTGCTTTTTCCCGGAGAGTCGGCCGGCGTCGACCGGACCGCCTCAATGGGTTTTCCCTCATTTTAACTTGTGGGGAGTTAGAATGGGAGCCGGAGGCCTGCGAGGGGGGAGATGTGGAAGGGTGCATAGGAGTATGTATCTGTGACAACAGCACGCGCCAAGGTGTACGGGCAGGTGCGCTGAGGGCTGTCGTGTTAGTACCGGGCTAGTGAGAGTAGTGGTACTAATGCTCAGATAGATTGGTCTTGATTTCCCTTCGCTCCACCTCCTCCCCTTCCCCCCTTCGTTCCTTTTTCTTTGGTTTCCGGGTTGCGGCCCAGGTACACTACCATCATCTACCATGGGCCCGGTTGGGATTCCGTGGGTTTTGGGCACAGGCTTTTTGGTATTAGTTTGTCGATTTTCTAGGTGGTCCAGGCGAGTCTGCTATTGGTCCTAGTGTGGACAATTCTCCCGGGTCGAGCGAGTACCCGGGTGTTCTGGGTGTGTGCGTATGTCGCGTGTCGTGTAGTTTTTGTTCGTTTATGATTTCAGTCGCACCAGGGTTTGAAATTTGCTTTATAGGCAATATATATGCATTATGGGGCGTCGGGGCTCTAATTTAATATATGTCTAGGCACTAGGCACCTTTTAAATGAAAGAAGCACATCTCTCAGTGGGAGCGACGCCCAATTCGGCTCGTGTGAGCCGCCAAAGCGCCGAGCGTGCCGAGCGTGTGCTAGGGAGGAGACCAGAAGCGTTCATTTACCCCCCATCTGCTAGCACCTTCCGTTGTTTGTTGTCACCTGGAGGTTACTCGACTCGACTCGACTCATCACGTGGTGGAGACGGAGGACGGAGGTGGTCGGAGTGGAGGAGAAGATGGAGGAGGTGGCGATGGCGGTGGGGACGGAGGACGGAGGTGGTGGAGAAGGCGGTGAGGACGGAGGAGGGAGGGATGGCGGTGAGGACGGAGGCGGTGGGTGTGGAGGAGAAGATGAAGGAGGTGACGATGGCGGCGAGGACGGAGGTGGTGGAGAAGGCGGTGAGGACGGAGGAGGCGGGGGTGTGGAGGAGAAGTTGGAGGAGGTGGCAATGGCGGTGAGGACGGAGGAGGGGGGGATGGCGGTGAGGATGGAGGCCCCGTCTTCCGTCTTTTGTCAGACCGGATGACTCCTTCGGACGAGGATTCTGAAAAGGCCGGGAGACTCTCCGAGCCGCTTTCGCCGGGGCTTTCCGCTCACGGTCAAAAATGCCCCCCCCCCCCCATATTAGTACTTAAAGAGCCCAACTAAGTTTATACTTGGTTGCCCCATGGGGGGGCACGAGCCCCCCCCTCTCTCCACTCCTCCCCTGCCATGGGGGAGGAACCACCCATGCTCCTGGCACGCCTGATGGCTTGCCAGGAGCAGAATGCCCTGCTGGCCCACTCTCTCACTGGCAGGCTTGCCTGCCTCGCGCGTCCTGGCCTGTCGTGGCCAGCCCATCGCTCCAACCCCCCCTGCCCCCCTGTTCGACAGGCAGACAGGTGCAGATTGGGGACCCCTGAGGCACAGGAGCGCCAGCGAGGGAGAGGCAGGGGAGGCCAGGGCCCAGCCCCAGCCTCCTCTGCCCCCTGAGCTGGCCTCCAGGGGCCTCCAGGGGTCGCCAGGGGCAGCTGCAGGCCTGCCGCAGGCGCGCCATCGCGCGCGCCTGCAGGAGAGGGGAGAGAGAGCGCGGAGAAGGGGGTGGGCGGAGCGAGAGCTCCGCTCACCGGAAAATAGGTAAGTCCCGCACCTGTTTACAGGATAAGTCGGGACCGAGGCCGCCGCCAGCCCGGTAGGCGTAGGAGGAAGGGGGGAACGGATCGCCGGGGGGGGGCGCGGGCCACCGACCATATCTAAGCCCTTTTCCCCTATCCCCCTAGTAGTGCACGGGGGGAGTCGCCTGATGGCGGGGGGGAAAGGGCCGGGGGAGTGGGGGTGTAGAAAGTTTCCTACGTGAGTAGAAAGTAGAGGCTGCACGGTCGCGTGTGCGGTGAGACTATTAAGAAATTAATTGATAGTACTTAAAGAGCCCCGTTTGACCGTTTGACCGCCCTAGTATTTGGCCAGAGACCAAATACATATGTATTTGGTTGTATTTGACGCGCGTCTTGGGTTGTAGGCCTCGAATGTATTTGAATAAATGTGTTTGACCGGAGGCCAAATACATATGTATTTGGCTGTAGGAGTATTTGCAGGCCCCAGCCCCGTATTTCCCATCCAGGGTGTAATCGTGCAGCAAGAGCGGCGAGCAGTAGACGGAGCCGTTGATGTTTGATGTTCGCGAGCCCCTGGCGAAATAAAAATGTCTCCGGCCCCCCACCTCCTAGAAGTAAATAAGGCCAAGTAAACTCTACTCTATCCTCCCCCGCTCTCCTTGATGAGAGTAGCGAGCGAGCGTCTCTCCCGCGCGCCCCCGCCTGGGTCTGGCTGCGCTCGGCTCCCTCCCCCTCATCGTCCCCCTCGTCCTCGCCCTCTGCGCCCCTTCCCCCCCCCTCCCCCCCCTCCACCTCCCTTCCACCTCCCCCCGTCTCCCCCATCCCTTTCTCTCCCCCTCCCGCTCTCCCTATCTCACTCATCCGCTCACTCTCCCTCCTAAACACGTCCACCTTCCGCCCCACCCGCCCTCCACAGTCCCCCTTCCCGGTCTTTCGTGCCCTCTCCCGTGCTCTTTCACGCTGGTTCAAATGCTCGGCCAGCGCGATGGGCCCGTGACGGCGCCGTCTGGCGTGTGTGAGGGTGCTGATCTCCGCGCTGAGCTCCGTGCGCTCAAGCCACTGCTCACGCTCGAGTGCGGTGCCGGCCGGCCCAATGGTGTGCTGAAGGCAGTCAACCAGAGCTTCTGCATCGCCGACGAAGGCGACCAAGATGGAGAAGATCCCGAGCCGTGCTACCTGCTAGGAGCAGAGCTGTCGAAGACATCAGCCATGCACGCGCTCGATGCGCTTGCACTTCCGCCTAGCGGGTGGATTGATCCTGACCGCCACTTACCCGCTTTCCCCGTATTTGGCATGCTGTCGCCCTCGTGTTGGAGGTAAGCTGATGATCAAGCCCTGCCGCTAGTGTACGTGCCATCTCACAGCACTGAGTGATTCACCTCGAATGTCGTCACATGCAATCATATCAAACTGCTTGTGAGACTTCGCCCAAGGTGCACCAGTTTCAAGTAATGGGCTCCCCAACCCACGCCTTGACGAAGGCAGTGAATGCATGTCCTGACCCTATCGTGGCAGATATGCTCGCGTGGAGCGCCGGAAGACGGGTCGTCTACGGCTTGCGCCGCCGTCATTGCATTTGGCTCATTTGTCTGGGGAAGCCGCACAGCGATGGATGCACCCAGCAAATTCTCGGGTTCGCTCGGGCCTAAGAATTGTGCTGCGCTCCTCCTGCTTGCCCTTCTTGCTGGACAGGTTTCCCACACGGCTCTCGGCCGGCCGGATGCGACGTGACACAATATCGACCACAATTACCAAACTCCAGGGCAACGTCCTCTCGCCTGCAGAAGAGAGGACACTTGTGGTGGTGGCTCGAGTGGTTGTGGACCCAAAAGCCACCGCCACGTTGATGATGGCTAGAGAAAGGCATCCACATGCGCTCTCACCCATCGTGCTTCTATCGCGGGTGAGCCCATAAATATTCTTCACCCTGTCACCACCTCATGCTTGTGACGCAAGGTGCGGAACGGCGTTCACAGGTCCAGCTTGCGCGTGCGCGCGCAATACCGCTCCAAACTCATGTTGGTATCCGCTGCCTCTCACACGCAGGAGGCGGATGTCGCCTCGGACACGGCTGCGTCGATGTTTGGGATAGTCCCAGGAACACGAAGACATATGCCTCTGCGCAGCTCCCGTCGTTCGTTGTCCCCGGCAGGATTGCTCCTGCTCATCCACACCGTTATAATTGGCGCAAATGTTCTGGTTGCGGTACGCATCTCCCCGTTGATATATCACGGGCCCTCAACCCTCAGCCACAAAGATGTGACGATTGACAAGCTGTTGACGACCTTACTGTCCCTACCCTCTTCTTGAGTAGATTCGAGGGATGCTCATTTGGCAGATGGTGCAGCGTTTCCGAGTTGTGGAATGGATACATCGAATCCAGCCACATATGCCCACCACAATACGAACCGTTAGGCTTTGGAACCTCTTCGTGAGCGGCGTTTGCTTTCCGTTCCGTGCCGTAACTGTACTGCCAGGCGCGAGAAGAGTCGGCATAATTGCTCGGAACGCTTGGGTCGGCCTCAGGGGCACACTAGCGGCAGTACGATCGTGGCGTGTCCATATGCAGCGCCGACTTCCTTCACCTGCGGGATACCCTAGTGCACAAGGCGCTTCTCTAGCAATGTGAACAATGAGTGGGCGGGCCGAAGGAAAGAGACACACGTTGCTTGCCACATTGACATTCTTAGATGTAGGTGGGTGTGCCATTTGACAAGGCGATGGCATTGTCGGCAAGAATGCGGTGCTGAGAACTTCCAAGTTCGATATGCCGCTGGGGCGTGCGCATCAGAATCAAGGGCAATAGTAGGTTTACGTTTAAAAAAACATCTGAAGATTCTGGGCTACACACCTACTAAATTTGGGACTCCTCCTCGCTACTAACATCGCCCTTATCTCCCCTCCCTTCACCTCTTCCCCTGCCCCCCTTCTCCCCTTCTTTCCTTTTTCTTCGCGGTTTCTGGGGTCCGGCCTCGGTGCGCTACCTGAGGCCTGGTTCGGAATAGTAGGTTTACGTAGGTTGTCTAGGGGGGGAAACATCTGAAGAATCCGCTACCACTCTAGAGTGCCACTCTACCGACACCTCCCTTTAAGGATAAAGGTACCCAGCTTTATAGGACGAGTCCTACAATGTAGGACGACGTTGTGAACTATCAAGACACGGTTCAATCTAGGAATGGGAGACCAAAAGCGTTCAATTATCCCCATCCCTGCTGACACCTTTCATTGTCACCTGGAGGTTACTTGAGTCAACTTGACCCTTCACATGTTGAAACACACACGTGGTCTGACTCCATTCACTCGATTTGGGGCAGGGTGGATATATCGTTGAAATCACGATATCTCATGATATCCCATGTTGGTTTTCCCCTCCAAAGAAAATTGATCGAATTCCTTTGAAAGCGATCGTTTTTTTTTTGTCAAGAGCCTGGTGCGCGCTTTCAGAACTGCCCCCTCTCCCTCCGCACTCGCCACTTCTCCCGCGCATTCTGACACCCCGCGCATTTCGACACTGCCGCCCCACCCCGCACGGCCCCCCTCGCCCGCCGCTCATTGACGCCACCTTCTTCTCCCTCCCTTCGGCCTCGCCGCGCCGCTTCCCCTCTCGCCGCCGCGCTTCCTCTCTCTCCACTGTGCGCTCTCCGCCCCTCTGCTCTTGCCACCCGCCTCCCTCGCCTCGCGTCGTTCTCTTCCAACAGCAGTGTCCGTCTTGGTCACCAGGGTACAGAACCCCCCGTCTTGTTCTGCCCCCTCACCTCTCTTGTGACACATCACCACAGCTCATTCGTGCGCGCGCGCCCGCCGCCGGTGAGGGCCAACCCGCTACACCAGCCCGCTTCCTTCTTTTCTACGGGTGTGTGTGTGTGTGGGGGGGGGGGGTTGGCGGCCCGGTCGCACCACCATCCCGCTCCTCCCTTCACCAGTACCGTCTCCTCCAGAGCACTGTGTTCCTGGTTGCCGTTTGTCCTCCCCTCTTTGCTCTCCTTTCTTCCTTGCTCTGTTCCCACCCTCCACCTCTCTTCTCGCGACCTCCCGTAGGCGCCCTCGTTGCCCCAGTACCGGCGGGTGAACACAGTCCAGTGTTCCCTCCATAACGTGCTCCTCCATCTCTACTGGGGAGCGAAGTGTGAGTTATGGGTTCGTCGTGCACCATCCGCTTACTCTGTGACACCCACCCCGACTTCTGCAGCCTTCTCCCGACCACCGTGGGTGAGAAGGGAGTGGACTGCTGCCAGAGCATGCTGACCCGCCTCACCAAGGTGAGAGGTATCGGGTTTGCCAAACTGGACGGGTTCAAGACGTGCGGCCTGTTCCTCACCGAGTTTGTGGTACCCCGGATGGCGATCACCTGCAAGGACTCCGCGTTGCTCTGTGTACCGATGACCGATCTCCTCAACGAGAGGGTCGACGACTTGGAATACCACCCCCTCCTCCCCGGTGACTTTGAGGAGGTCGTCGATGTGGACGCCGATTTGAGGCTTGCGTTGAGCGAATTCACCGACTTTCACGGCATCATGATCATCATCGGAGTCCTTGAAGATGGCATGCTGGCGGTAGGCCAGCTGGTGATAGGGAGGCACAAGGAGTCCGATGGCTTATGGAGGGCGTTGTTCGCAGAAGACAGGTCGCGGCGGAGGTATCAAGGCACTCTCCGGTCGCGACTGCACCAACAGGCGACGTGGTGATGTATTGCACCGTGGGCGGACAGGTCACTGTTCACATCACTGAACTCCAACCAGACCTCGTCAGACATCTGTGCTATGCTCATAGACGATAGTGATTCCACGGAACGCTTCCTTTTTCCTAGCAGCCCATTCACGACATCTTGGGGATCCCTTTCGCCCATAGGAAGCGCTCGTGGTACTAGGAAGATTAGATTATATTAATCCTGTCACGAAATACCTAGGCCTACAGGCTTTGGCCATGCGTAAAAGCTAACGTTATGTACGAAGGCGCTATGCGACCAGAAGCGCGCCCTTCCTCCTCGGTGCCACAAGGCAGACGAGACCATGGCAGGAGGCGGAGGGCGGAAGCTCTCCTACACTCTCACAAAAAAAAATGTACAAAATGTGGAAGACCACCTCCCGATTCGATCATGTATCAGAAGTTATGCAACCGCATTCTTGGTCGCCCCAATCCGGAGAAACACAACAATACTGAACGCAATTCCACGACAACAATACTCATAAATAAAAGGCATAAAAGGCAGCCTACACCGTCTACGCGGAAGACTGACGATCACTCAAGTATCAGTGATGAAGACTGGAACAAGATTATTTCGGGAGATCTCTAAACGTCACAAAAAGTCAGGTAAATCGGACCCCTTCGTTCAGGCTGACATCGCCAGCATACCCTCTTGCCAAACGAGTGGGTTGGATAGCGCTACCCTCATGATCCCCACGATCTTCCGCGATTGAACGCTTTTCCATGCGGTGGGGGGGGGTGATGGTGATTGAACGCGTTCCACGTGTAGGCTGATGGTGATTGAACGCTTTTTCCATGCGGTGGGGGTGATGGTGATTGAGCGCGTTCCACGTGTAGGCTGATGGTGATTGAACGCTTTTCCATGCGGTGGGTGATGGTGATTGAGCGCTTCTCGCCTGGGGCAGCTAGGATTTGGTTTCTGTGTTCATCTCATTGCCCTCATTGAGTCCTCCTAGAGGCTCAAGACACCATTCTCAAAGCATAATGAGTCATTTTCCACTCGCGGAAGCCTTCCCGGCAAAAAACGGCGTTGTACCCTCCGCGAGCGCCGCGCTTCGTCGAGTACAGTGCCGTTTGCCTGTGTGGGAGGAGGGAGGCAGGTTGAGATGCGCGGCCCACGGTCTCACACACGGACGCAAGCCAGCAGGCAGAAGGCGGGGCGGGCGGTCATGGCTCACCTCGACCCGACATGCGCATGCGCGCGCGTCAGTCGAGCTTTTCGGGCTTTTTTGTCGCGGGTCTTAAGAGGATCCGCTTTTAACGTGAATAAACGTCTTGTTTATGTATCAAATGTGGGTCGAATTTTTTGTTTTTTTGTCGGAAAAGTCGGCAGGGAAGGTGGATGGAACGTGCCTTTCTACTGTTATAGGTAGGGCGATTATACTCATAGATGGGGGTTATACTCGTAGAGAGCGGGCACCACGCCCCCAAACTTGCGCTCACTTGCAGGGAGGGCCCAAACTTGCGGCGCAGTCCAGCAGCCCCCCAAACTTGCAGAACAATTTGTACAAGTATTGACCTGGGCCTAACAACGGCAGACACACCAGACTCACAGCACCAACACTCTCCGCACTAACATATCTTCCCCACGGACTGACAGGGAGGGAACAAACAAGGAAGATAAGGAAGAGAATGCCGACAAGAGAGCGACGATGCGACGGACCATCCGAAGGTGAATCGACAATTACGCGGGAAGAATAGGTGGAAGGTGGAAGGAAGGTAAGGCGGGCAGGGAATCGTAGAACACTCCCTGTTAACTGTTAAATGAAAACGCTGGTGACCGTTAGCAGCCCCCCCCGCGCTGGGGAAAGCCCTCCCAGCCCCTCAACGGCGAACACCTACAACGAGGACGAGGGCTAGCGCGGGGGAGAGGGAAGCGCGCGGGGCTAACGCGAGAACAAGGACAAGGAGGGGCTCAGGCGGCGGCGTTGTACAAGGAGAGAAGCGTGCAAAGCAGGCGAGGCAGCCAGGAGGGAACGCGGCGGGAGCATGCAAAGAGTGCGGGTCGGTCGGTCAGTCCTTATAACCGTAGAGGTAGAGGGTGGATCGCGGATGCGACAGCAACTCGCCACTCCTCCTCCGCGCAAACGCAAAGGCGCACGGGGACGGGGAGGAGAATTCCCAAACTAAAACTAAGGACTAAGGAGTGGCAGATCGTAGATCCCGATCGATCCCCCCAAGAGTGGGGGCCGATGGTTTTATACCAAAATTGAGGCCGCCCGGCGCCGAAGCAAGAAAATGGGCGCCTTCTAATGTCTAATGCGTGGCGTCGCCTCTTTGGCAAGGAATGCTTGCAAGCAACCCGTTGCGCACCTTTTGCAGGAAATGGAAAAGATGCCCGAAAACTATCTCAAGTAGCCCGCGCAACAAACAACAACAGCAGGCACTGACCATCAACATATTGAGGTCGCAAGCCTTTCAGGGACCACAAGGTAGACACTGTTGTAAACTGCAAAGTTGGATTATTTGTGTTGAAGATAGGGAATGAGATCGAATTTTACCGTGAATACTATGATCCAGAGGTCGAATGTGCACGCCTCCAATTTCGTGCATGTTCCAGGTGGGCGGCTTATCCTAGTCCACGACCTCTCGAGTCGCTCATGTTCTAGCGCTCGGTTTGCTGTTCCTGTTCAAAAATTCGTCTTGGCATGCAAGCACAGCAACACAAGCATAGTGCGGCATGCAGAACGAATTCATCCATCCTGGGAACCAAACGATGCAGCTTCTAGGTGCATAGCCGCAAGGGTACTCATTCTCAGACGCCGAAGCTCTTGCCGCATCCGCACGTTTCTTCTGCGTTGGGATTCTGGAATGAGAAGCCGCCACCAATGAGCTCCTACGCGAATTTGCAGGGGCAGAGACTCCGTTAGATGTTCACGTGCAGCACTTGCCAAGCATTAGAACGCACACAGTACTGAGACACGCAACGGCACGACGTGGCCAACCGCATGCGCGCACGCACATCGCTGTAGTCGAGCCTAAGGCCATAGAGGAACATGAGACTCTTCGGGTCGATGACGCAACGAATGCCTCCCTCGTACTCGATGACGGTGTCCTTCTCTTCGACCTCCTCTTGTTTCATGAAGTCCATGATGTAGGACATCCCAGAGCACCCTCCCGCGCGCACGCCCATCCGCAGGTGAATGCTCTCCGCCCCCTGCTTCTCCTTGAGGAAAGCGATCTGCCGAAGCGCCGCATCAGAGAAGCTGATGATTTGCTGCTGAGCGGCGTCGAGACGGGGCGAGGCGGCGCGAGGAGGCGCACGAGGCGCGAGAGAGAGGGAAGCCGCGAGCACAGGCGCCGCGAGCAGCAGCACGACCAGGCGCATTGGGTAGGGGGTGGGGAGAGAGGGTTGGGTGGGGCAGGCGAGAGGGGAGGGAAGCGAGCGACTCTGTCTGTAGGCAGAGAAGAGAGAATGCATTCATTCACACATCTTAAAGTAAACAGGAGAGAGAGAGAGGAGAGAGGAGGGGGGGGGAGGGAGGAAAGAGAGAGTCACAAGAGAAAACAAGAGGGAGGGAGGGAGGGAGGGAGGGAGAGAGAGAGAGAGAGAGAGAGAGAGAGAGAGAGAGAGAGAGAGAGAGAGAGAGAGAGAGAGAGAGAGAGAGAGAGAGAGACAGAGAGAGACAGAGAGAGAGAGAGAGAGAGAGAGAGAGAGAGAGAGAGAGAGAGGGAGAGGGAGAGGGAGAGAGAGAGGCAGAGAGAGAGGCAGAGGGAGAAAGAGAGAGAGGACGACGGCGTCAAGGAAGAAAGAGGGGCCACAATGTGAGAGATATCTGAGAGTGGGGTCGCGTCTTCTTCTAGAGAACGCGCGGTGGCGGCGGTCGGTCTTCATGGGAGAGCACGCAAGGTCCTTTTTAATGGTACAAGTAGGTGGTAAAAAAATAACGCGCGTTCCTAGTTGACGGGTGCTCATTGTCACGCGCCGTGAGTTGGGTGTGTTCGCGGCGCAGCCGCGGGGTGCATTTCATTGTTCCGTTTGGTTGAGCGCCGCATTTACGCGGCGCGAGGCAAATTTTCAAGGTTCTTGACAGTGTCCACTTTGGGGATCAAGGGTCAGCAAGGGTCAAGGGTCAAGGGTCAAGGGACAAGGAAGTAGTAGGTATGAGTTTGAGTTCTAGAGTTGAGTTCGCGTTCGCTTGTTTTTTACCACCCTACTTGTATTTCTTCTCAAAAAGGTATATTCGTCGATGTGGTATCGGAACATAGAAAGAAAGAAAGGGAGACGTTTGTGGTTGGAGTTGGTGTACGTAGGTGGTAGAGAAGAAGAGAGATTCATTTGCAGGAGGAGAGCAAGAGAGAGTGCGAGGCAAACAGGGGATGATGCCGGAGGGGGGCTCTCACAGAAGGGAAACGCCAGCGGAGTATGCAAAGAGCGAAAAACATTGCTGTCACTCGAGCGTAAGTAAGCCCATGGGCCGATGACACCTCAGTCTCGGCTCGTACAATTTTGCACAAATGTAAGCAAGATGCGCTTGTTTGGTCGTGGTTGCATGCCGTAAATTTTGCCGTGCATCGCACATCACCTATTCATCTCGCCAGCTTGTCCATTATTGGATGAAGGGGCGCTCTTTGGTGAGCTTGCTCTACTTATGTGATACAGCAAAAGGCCATCCCAAACACCTCCCAGGAACCATTGCGTCCGAACGTGCAACGGCTGTGCAGCAGCCACATGTTGTGCACAGCTTAGAGGGAGTGCCTCGCGTTGGGCGACAAGCCCATGCTGAGTACACCTCCGCTCGAAGGCCACAATAGCAGGGTCAAGAGCGCAACCACCGGCTGATATTCCGGCATTGTTGGCAAGAGCACTCACTGCTCCGCCGGCAACGCGATTGTACAAGAGGAACGTCACTTTGACCATCGGATTGCGATCTAGGAGCGCCGCTATAGTAGCTTCTAGCCCATGACCACAACCATCATCACTCCCAGTAGGGGTCACCGCGCTGCCAAGGGGAAGACTCACGAGATCCGCTCCAATGACGTGCGTAAGTACACCGACGTCGACTGGCAGTCGATCGATCGCATCGTGCCCACCTGCTGCGTCCCAAAATGCGACAGTGAGGTTTTCTGCACCGTTGCGTTCTCGGTTACGATCCAGATTCTCGAGAGCCGCCGTGCAAACATCCGTGGCAACAACCGTTGTAGGCTGCAACGACTCGTTGGATGGCATGGGTGCACTCAGCTCCGCCGAGGACTGTGCAGCAAGAACCAGTCCGATGGATGCGACGCCCACACCGGCTCCAATTTCGAGCACATGCGCGCCACGCAACGGGATGCCGCCATCAACCACCCATTGAAGCAACGCTCGGCCCGTTGGCCAGTCGACGCACCCCTGCCCTGCTTCGCCTTGGCTCGCACGCGTGCGCGTGTGGATGCTGATGGAAAGAGGGATAGGCTGGACAATGCGGTGGGTGACGAGTTTCCACTTGCGCAGGTCGAGCCATTCGTCGAGCGCGATCCCGGCACAGATGCTCAGGCTCCCAAGGTACACGACAGCCGCAGCTCGGTGGTCACGCCGGCCTGTCGAACCACCGCAGAGCTGCCTCGAATGGCGCAGCGCGTGCACCACACGCCCCGGTGCGCCTCTGCGCGGCACGTACCACATCAGCCCTGCTTGAAGCGGCCACATCCCTCGCGTCCCCTCGCGCCACACACCCATACGGAGCGGATCTCCCTCTCTCGGACACAGGCTGCCCCACCCTCACCCCCGGTGGAAGCGCCCACAGCCCAAGCGACCCTGCCTTCCCCAAAACGCACAAGTAATAGATCTCGGTCTCCCTCCCTCGCCGCGCCGGCCTCTTCCCACGATCAACGGCAGCCTTTCCAGAGCTGCCTCCCCGTCTCTCCCTTTCCCCGTGCGTCCCCAGCTGCCCCCACGAAAAACCCACCCACCATGATCAGGTTTATTCATACTTTAGATAGAGGGGTTTTTCGAGTTTCGAGTACTCTGTTTATGTTTTTGTCCGAAGGAGTTTTGCAATAAGCGGTGTCCATAGTGTCGGTGAGTTAATTAGCACCTCATGTGTGAATCGGACCGACTAAAGTACACCCCCGACCGAGGAAAGCAGCAGCTCAGCGACCGCGAAAGACAGACTCTTCATCATCTCCATTTCTTTCCTTAAACGCGTCGACAATTTCAGTCACAATAAAATTAAAACCTTAAAACGCAAATCTTAATCTTAAATCTTCGAAATTCGAGATTCGAGATCGAGACGAAAATGGCGAACCAGAACTTGAGCCGAGGGAGAATCCGAATCTGCATGTCTTGCGTGATCACAACACACATAGAAGACGGAATATAACCGCAGAAGGCTAGTACGCATGGCGAAGTGTTCATGCTTCATGCCAAAAAAGTTTTCCCAAAAGGCCTGAGGCCTGAATATGAATACTGAATACAACAGGCAACCGGGCTCCCATCCGTGGACCATGGATCACATTTATTAACTATTTACTGCCGGAGCAGCCAAATGGCTGCTTCCCACCACATTTGTGCCACTACTCGAAACTATCTCCCCGAGAGTGACGTGTTTTTGCCATAGATATAGATAGTAGTTAGGCCACACGGTGCACGGTGCACGGTGCCCCCCCCCCCCCCCCGCCGCCGCGCGCCCCGTGAACCCCCCCCCCCGCGCGTGTCGAACACGCGATGACTACAGGCTCATAGGCAGAAGGCCGTTCGATCGAGCCGGCAGCTGACGCGGTCGTGGAAGGATCGTTGTTTGTTGCTTGCGGGAAGATGTCTGAAAGGTCATAGTGAGAGTCGGGTCTGACAGTGTCTGCCATCGAGCGCTACGAGCGATGAGGTAGACTGAAGATCGGAGGATAGCGACGCGTGGCGTCGGAGAGTAGGGACGAGGCTAGCGGCTAGCTAGCGAGCTAGTGGAAGAGAGAGAGAGAGAATGAGAATGAGAGCTTCTTAGGTCCGAGCGTCCGAGGTAGACACGGGAGGCTACAACGCATGGACTCAAAAAGTCTGAGGGCTCAGAACCACACAAACTAAACCAAACAGGGCGAAAACTAACCACACCTGGACGGACGGCCAGGCGTCGGCACCAGGGCAACTCAGCAACGCGCAGACATGCGACAGAGGGGTCGGCACAACGGCACAACGAGGGCAGACCTCGCTGGGGAGCTACGAGCTACAACCGATGGACGAGAGAAGACAGAAGACAGTCATGGAACATTTGATGACATCGAGAGAAAGTAAGAGAAGAGGCGGCATACCAATCGACGAGACCTTGAGGCTTAAAATATAACTCGCAGGTTATAAGTAAAAGTCTGTCATCGTATGGAATACGACAGCGCGCGGCTCTTCCCCCATCCACACACGCACTTCTTTCCCCGCAGAACGTGCGGCAAATATCTTCTATGCAGCCTGCTCTCCCTGCTCTCCCCGAAAAAGTACAAAACGAAGCAGCCATTTGGCTGCTGCGCTCCCGGCAGTAAAGAGTTCATGGTGTAACCTAGTGCGCTCTTCTTTAATAAATATTTCTTAGTTTATTTTTTGCCCTCCGCGCGCTTGGGCCCACACACACAGCAGCCCCTCCCCTCGCTCCCCCCGAACCTCCCCCGCTCCTCATCACGGATCGCACGCTTTTGGGGTACACGCCCAAAGCTGCGACCACCCCCTCTCCCCTCGTCTCCCTCTCTCTTCCCCCTTCACTCGCTCGCTCTCGCTCGCTCGTCGGCAAGGAGAGCACGAGAGAGAGAGAGAGAGGCTGCTCCTCTGCTCGGAGGTCAAGTCATCGTGCTCTCTGCATTTGACATACCACGTAGATCTTCGGGGGAACCCTTTTGAAGTCACAGGCACACTGAAGAGAGAGAGAGAAAGAGGTCCTTCCAGTGGCTCTCTTCCTCTACCCTCGGGGGTTTCTCAGAGTGGCCGCCGCGGCGTGGGGGGAAGCAGCTAATCCGATGGGCCCACTCGTGTGGCCGCTGCTGGCAGGGCTGCTACCGCCAGCGCCGCTGCTCTCGCCCGTGATGAGCCCGCTTTCCCTCGCCTCCTTCCTCCGCGGCCTCCACCTCAATCGTCTCGCCCACCAGCACGAGACACACCTCTCTCTCCACACGCTCGGATACGCGCCCGTGGATTCTTCCTTCCGGTGCCGCCCTCTGCCCGCACTCTACGCGCATGAGCTGCCGCGCAACTCTCTAGGCTATGGGCGCGGCGGCTTTCGGCCATTTAGGTCAGCCAAGCTCGTCGTCGAGACCAGCCAACCGCTCGTGCGACCTGAAGTGTGCGCTGCGATTCGAAGAGAGGCTGCGCGCGCCATGGCGGCGGGCGCGCGCTCATCTTTTACGATGACAGAGACGAACCGCGATGTGGCGGTGCATGAGCTGCCTCGCACGCTGCGCTGGCTCAATGCCTTTCTGCCTGCCGTATTGGAGCCGACCGTACGCCTCGCGTTTGGCGATTGCCTCGTTGACGGGGGTAGTCGAGTCGGGCATTGGGTCCGCACCCAAGCTCTACGCCTCACAGGCACGGGCGAGACGAAGCTCATCGTCTATCGAGCATTGGTCGTGCAGTATGATGAGGCAGCGCGTCTGACGCACCAGCCAGTGCATCGCGATGCTTCGCTGATCTCAATGATCGTACCGCTGAACGACTGCTCGGAATATAAAGGTGGAGGGACATACATTGAGCCACTGAGCAAGTCGATTGTCTTGCCGCAGGGTCATGCACTGCTCCACCCTTCGGCGGTTCGTCACGCTGGTCACCGTCTGACCGCCGGTGAGCGATGGGTCCTCGTTGTGTTCCTATCAACACGTGAGCCGCGGCGCGAGGAACACAGCCGTCGTTTCAAGGAGCGCGCTAGAGCTATGGGCGAAAGCGGCGATTTGATGGGTGAGCTCGCAGTGCTCCGCCACGCTCTCCGGCTGAGTCCGAGCGACCACGAGCTGTGGTACGACGCAGGGGCAGCGTTGCATGATGCCGGCAAGCTGAAGCTTGCGCGGAAGTACTATGAGCGCGCTATTGCCCTCAACGACATGGACCCCCAGCCGCACAACAACTTGGGTGGACTGCTTCTTGAATTGGGCTCGCCACCACGCGAGGCCCTACACCATTTCCGCGCGGCGCACGTGCGGGATCCGCATTCTGCGGCGGCAGCGCTGAACGTCGGCGGTTTACTCCTGGCTCTCGGGCGAGTGAACGCCGCGGAGCGCTTCCTCGATTCTCTGCCAGAGAGTCTCGACGATGACGAACAAGTCGAGGCATTGCGCGTCGAAGTCCAAGGAGCAGTTGACGCCAGAGGTATCTAGCGGCTAGCTCGGTGCAAAGGCGTGTGAGGAATGGCATGCATGGGATTCACCCTTGTGTTTGGCATGCATTGTGAGCTCCCGCCGTTGTTGGAGCGTGGTGTGTGTGTGTGTGTGCCTATGCTGTGTTGTGCAAGATGACTGCTATGCGACATACAACGCCGACTTCACGACATGGGTCATGATCTCGATTCGACGGGATGGTAACTGCACCATGACTTTCTCAACGAAAGGTGCAGTGTTTTGTGCGTACCACTACACACGAGCTATGGCCTGAGTAGTGTGATGTTGGTGTGCTCTTTCGTTGTGCTTGGTGCGCAGGGGCATGAGGGAGGCATGACGGCATGAACACAGCATGGCATGGCGTGCTTGAAGTAGCGCCATAGTAGATATGGATTGCCGCATGGTGCTGACTTAGTCTGAATCGTCGCAGTTTTATGTTTTAGTTAGGGATTGCCACAAAAACTATTGTTATAGTTTTAGCGATGAAGCGCGCGCCGACCGCTCCCACCTCCCAGCCCTCTGCCGCCACGACGCCCCAACGGGGCCGACCCAAGCCGCCGGAGCCCAAGCGCTCGCAACCCTCAGCCCCTCCTGATCAGGACGTCGAGATGGCGCCACCTCCCTCGCCTCCCAAGCAGGCACACAGCCAGGGAATAGGCAGAGTCCTGTTCCCTGGTGCAGACCAGTGCCAGGGCATTGCCCTGCCACAGGCCTCCCTCGACTCGCCACCCAACCAAGGACTCCCCATGGGGGCTGGCAGCACGCAACACTGCTACCACCCCCATGGTGGCAACTCCTACCATCAGTGCACCCCTCGTGGGCGGGCACTTGACACAACAATCAATCTTGGAAGCTTTTGCGCCCTCCAACCAACAACCAACACTTGCACAAAAATCCTACGCAGAAGCCGCCCAGAAGGGACCCATGGGGAAGAACCCAGTGCAGCAAGCCCAAAAGCAACCACCCCCAAAGTCGCGTTCCGTCAAAAGAGGGCCAGGCTATGTGCTTGTTTTCTTTTTAGTTATTATTATTATTATTACAACGCTAATATTATTATTGCAAAGAAGTCTCCACATCCACGGCCCATGCCAGATGCTGTGACGAGCAGCATCGCCAGGATGGCGCCGCTCATGCCCTCCTCCATGTGTTCGCAGAACCTGAAGGCTGGGCTGCGGACCTCCTCGTAGGTGCGGTGACCGAGTCGCTTGGCGATGAAGACAAACAAAGTACTGGCCCATGGTGAAGGAGCGAGGCGTGTGGGGCCCGCGGGGACTCCGTGCGTGCGCATGGAAGTTTCCGCACGCCGTCACGGATGGGCATACGGCGTCTCCGCGGGGGGGGGGGGGAGCCAAAGAAAGGGACGGGCGCGCGCCTGACGGCGTGCACTTGGGTGATTGCAACTCATCACACTCGCCGCCCTGGTGCACGCCTCTCTCGCTCGCCCGCCCCTCCTCGCTCCCCTTCCTCCCCTCTACCCCGCCTCTCCCCCACGCTCCTCTCGATGCGCTCGCTGCGTGTGCGTCCCGTGCTCGACTACCGTGTGCCCGCGTCTGACGACGAGGCGGAGGCCGACCCCCAATCGGATCCAAAGCCGATTGTTAACAACAACACACAACTCGCTCCCCCCCCTCTTGATGAGGAGGAAGAGCCCGAAGACACCCCTTTTTTCATCCAGCTAGCTCAGTTAGCTGACGACAAAAAGGACATCAAAAGTGAAGATGTAGCTACCTTCATGAAATTCCTCCTCTCTAGGCTGGAGGGCCTAGATGCAACACCGGATGGAATGGACAAGGGCCGTAAAGGCCCTTGGATCTTCTACGTCGATGAGGACGCACACGACCAATTCAAGGCCGCATACGGAGACAAAATTCAAACGGCACTCTCAGGAGTCCCGCACGAGTTTGGAATCACCTATGGCGCGCTAGCCGACTCGGCCCCTCGCAAGTCGAGAACCGAATGAATGAGCGAACTGCTGAAATAGCTGAAATGCGGGAAGAATACCTTGCATCTGTTGGTGCATATGAGCAACTGGCGCAAATATGACCTGAGTTTGGCGATGATGATATTGTTGCAATACTAAAGGAAATGAACTCGGACGGTTGGGATATTACAACTCTACCGCAGTACGACACATATGAGTACTACCTGTGGAAGGAGTACCATTGGCGAAGAAAAGATTTACGCTTGCCACATGTAGATACACTGAAAGGTATGCAATCTAATGGTTGGAATATTAATCTGCTCAAACTACTACCTCCATCCTGGAGTAACCCTGCGAGGGCATGAGCGGCGATGCTGCTCGTCACAGCCTGACTGAAACTAGTCGTGGAATGCTTATACATAACTATGGACATTTGATCGCTCAATTCGACTGATGCCCCACAATTGACGGAACGACACCTGTGGTGAAGGGGCCGTAGCCATAGTACGGCCGTACTTACTCACTTACTCTAATAGTAATAGATAGAGATAGAGAGAGAGACACTACATTTACCCTAACTTGTGATTATACTTGCTTCGGTCTCACCTAACTTGTCAGCATCAGCATGCTCAGATCTACCTAAATTGCGAAAAAACTTGCGGGCAAGTCTGGTCAAGCGCAACTGGTGTTACAATAAAACACAGGTAAGCGTAAGCGGCGCTTATGCGGACGCCGGGACGCCGGGTCTGGGGGACTTTCGATGGCACGGCGGGGGCTCCAGACCAAGACGACAGTCTACTATAAAATTCATACAGACAAGAGAAAGAAGGGCTTACTCGCTCGTGCGAGAGGGGCCGTCTCGGCGCGCACCCGGCGGCTCGCCACCAACCCCCCCCCCCCCCCCTCTCCCTTCCCTCTCCCTCCCTCTCCCTCTCTCTCTCCTCTCTCGCTGCTCTGTTCCTTCCCCCACCCCTCCCCCTTGTTCCTTGCTCTCTCTCCCTGTCGCCCTGCTGCCGCTTTCCCCCACTTCTCCCCCTCTCATCTGGCCCACTGCTCCGCCTTCCCCCATGGCGGAAGTGCCGCTCGCGACCGCCGTCGCCCAACTGATCGCTCTTACTGGTGTCGAGCCGCAGCACGCGCTCTCCCTACTACAGCAGGCGAATGGAAACATCGAAGTCGCCGCCTCTGAGTACTTCTTCGCCGCAGAGGGTGCAGACTCAGCGAACGAGGGCGAGAGCATGACAGATGGCTCGGTGACTGACGAGTATGAGGGCATGGATGAGGATGGAGGCATCGAGGAGAGGCCAGAAGACCTGGCGCCGCTCCCGATGGTGAGGCCATCGCCCAAGAGGCCAAAGCTCGAGGAGAGAGCGGCTCCTCAGCTGGCGGAGCCGGACGCGGCCGCGCTCGCTAGCATCAAGGAGGTCTTTGCGCTTGCCGCCATCCCTACTGATGCCGCGGCCAGATTGCACCGCATGGTAAGGGACCGAACCGACTCCTACGCTTACGGCGATGACCGAGGACTACGCTACCTGCTTGGCTGCTGGAGCCGCGCAAAGCGGCTGGATGACAGCTCGGCCTCCCCCGCGCTTGTTGCCTTCGCCAACGAGGCCGTGCTACACCATGCGCGTGTGTGCTTGCTCTCGGCTGCAGCAGACGAGGATGGGCTATCACTCTTTGGCCATACGGAGGAGGGCGAGATGGCAGCGCTTCTCCGGACGTCACCCGCGGCCGCGTCACCGTTTGTGGTGGCAGTGAATGAGTCGATGAACGCCAGCGAGCAGGAACTGATTTACGGTCCGGCTATTGAGGCCTTACTGCGCAAGCTAGATCCATACTCTGGTGGGTCGCCCCTTAAAGTGGCCGGCTCTCCATCGGGCGTTACCGGCTGGCGGCAGCTGCTCGAGGAGGTGGAGGCTCTTCTCGGTCTTCTGGGCGGCGGCACTGGCGCGCCTCTCAAGCTTGCGCCCCACGGCGCAGCTGCGCGCGCCGTGCTTGCTCGCCGCATGGCCGACGAGGCGGCGCGGCTCCGCTCTGGCGAGTGGAGCGGGGGCGAGGCGGAGGGGCTCGGCGTGCTCCGCCTCTTTTCGACGGCACCCGCCGGCCTGCCAGGCTACAGGCTGGCCAAGCCTGCACCGGGTGGCGGCACTGCGCATCACGAGGATGCAGGCGTTCTTCGCGCAGCGTGGGAGGAGGTGTGGGAGTTGCAGACGCGGCAGCGGCTCCTTCTTACAGCTGCTGTCTTCAAGGATGCGGAGGCGCGCGCCTCCGCGCTGGTCTGGATTGGCGCGGTGCTCTCTGCCAACGCTTGGACTGTGGAGCCGACGCATGCGCAGCCGGGGTCAGAGGCTACGATTGCGCGCGCGCGCATGAGCGCCTCGGCAGAGGCGACACTCGTCAACTTAGCGATAGTCTTGCTACAGCTCTGTGCCCCATTTCTCGAGCCGTCCAGTGAGCGGAACGGCAAGGGTCACGACGGCTTTGCCCGTCTCGATAGCACATGGTTCGACCGAGAGGCGGCGCGCGAGGCGGCGGGCCGCGCCAGTGGCACACGCATATACCCACCCGCCCCGTCGGAGCCAAAACTTCGCTCCGACATCGCCTCCATAGGTAATGACGGCGGCGATCGGGTTGGCGGCGCACTCGACTCTGGTGCTGTAGAAGGAGGTGACAGCAACAATAGAGTCGAGGACTTCGCAGAAGGGAGCGAGGAAGCGGATGAGCTTGCGCAAGCGATTCGCCTATCGCTTTTGGCCTCAGACGGCTCCGCAGGCGATCTCTCGCTGCGAGGGAGCGCGGTGCCCGAAGGCGTGACCGACGAAGCAGGACAAAGCCTAGGTGCAAAAGGCGGGAGTGTCAATGCCGAATACCACTTTGTGACCGAATGCTTTTTTCTTGCCATGCGCGCAGTGTGCGTGGGCCTTTTGCCTGCAATGCGGCGTTCAGAGCGCCAGGTGAGTTGCGCCATTGGCAGTCACCGTCAGCTCTCTCATGGCGGCCTGCATCCATTCGCCCCCCCTACCCTCAACCCCACCCCCCTAAGCATTCCGACACGTCTTAAATTTCCAACCCGCCCACCCTACCCCGTCTGCAACCCTCGCAGATTCACGAGTTGATGCGCCGGTCGCGCCAGCCGCCCATCCCGCCGAACGCGAGTAGCGCCGAGCTGAGCTCGGCTCTCGAGTCTTTGCGCGCCGCCGGACTGGGTGGCAAGCAGACCCAGGTGCTCGCCTACCGCTGTCTGCTTGATGGGCAGCAAGGGCAGGCGCTGCTTGTGCGCTACACCTCACTACTATGTGCATGGCTAGCACACGTCTCCACACAAGCCGACGCAATGGCGCATTTTGCGCGCCTCCCGGCCTCGGTGTTGTCGAATGCTTGCGACAGCCTAGCGATCCTCGCGCGTGCCAACCCGGAGAGGTTGACTGCGGTACCGGAGATGAGCCCCCTGCTCTCCCGCTCACTGTGCACCTTGCTCGGTCGGCGCGACCTTATGCCTTCGCCATTCGTGCGACATTCCATCGCCGAGCTCCTGCACACCTTCGTCCAGATGGACGAGTACACCGCGAGGATCCGCTCGGCAGGCCGAGGCTTTGGCAATTTCCTCTCATTCACGGGCTCGCTGTTCAGCTTGATCGACCTCGACGCTGCCACCGAAATACAGTTGCCGCTACTCCGCTTGTACGTCGAGCTTGGCCTGCACACCAACGAGGCTGCCGTCGCCGACAAAAACGGCGATCGGTACCGCATCATAGGCGTGCTTCGTGCGCTCTGGCAACAGCCGCAGGCGTGGCGTGCGATGCAACAGCATGCCAAGGCGAGCCTCAATCCGGCCGCCGGTGGCGAGGCGGACGCTGCGCTCATATTCGGCGAATTCGCTGAGACGCTCGTCAAGGAACTTGTCTTCTTGCTTAATGATGCGCTCGGCCGGCTCGCGGATGTGCACACCCGACAAGAGGAGATGACAGACGAGGAAGCCTGGGCTGCGCAGCCGCCTGGCGAGCGTCGGAAGCGAGAAGAGCGGCTCGAGCAAGTCAAGCGGACGGCGCGCGGCTTTCTGGACCTCGCCAAGGCCTCGCTCTCTGCTTTGCTACTACTCACTAACGACCCTGGTACGTGTCCTGCGTTTGCTGCACACTCCGAACGCGCCACAAAACTGGCCGCGATGCTTGTCGAATTCCTCCGACGGCTCGTTGGTCCGGAGGCTCAGTCTCTGAAGGTGAAGCAGCCCGAAAAACTCGGCTGGAATCCAAAGCAGATGCTCACGAATACGAGCCTGCTCTTGCTGCACGCGGTCACATGCGTCCCTGCCTTTGTGACCACGTTGCGTGAGGCCGACAATCTAGACCTGGCTGTGCTGAAGAAGACGGCACACATACTTGGTACCAAATGCAACTTCCCTCCTCTCGAGTTAGATGCACTTGGGCGGCTCATTGCTCGGATAGAAGGCGAAGTGGCTATCGGCGCCACGTCGGGGACCCCTGCCAGCACCTCTGTCACAGAACGCGCTCTTGCCGATGCAGCGTCCATCGAGACCCAGGCAGGGGGTGCAACGGCGTTGCTTGAACATGTCAACAAAGCTTACGTAGCCGAGCTTCGTTCGTTCGCCTTTGACGAAGCCTCGATGGAAGCTCCAGGCGGTAGCGGGTACTTGCACTACTACCGGCAAAATATTAGTGACGCGCCTCAAGAGGCGACGGCCCGCAGCAAATTGCGCCGATTAGTCCAAGAACTCTCATCTCTGTCAGGTGAGGGCAACTTGCCGCTAGCGGCGGAGTCGTCCATCTTGGTGCTCAGAGACGAGGCGAGAATGGATGTGCTCAAGGTGTGCCTTACACAAGCCTCTTAATATCGCCATCTGATGACCGAGCGTGCACGTTTCACTTGATGGCCATGCGTGCACGAGGCAAGTCGCGGCTCTGGGCACATGTGCGTGCCCTTGCCCAAAATGCCCAAAATCTCTGGCAACCCTTGCTTGAATATCTTTATGCCCTGCACACCTGCCGCAACAGGTGCTCATCTCCGGACCGGCAGACGCCCTTGATCCCTCAAAAGAGACTCCCTACGCGTTTGGTTTATTCGAATTCCACCTGTTTATCCCTCCAAACTACCCGAATGTGCCTCCACTCGTGAACTTACAAACAACCGGCGGAGGCATGGTGCGCTTCAACCCCAACCTTTACTCTGATGGCAAAGTGTGTCTGTCGTTACTTGGCACATGGCATGGTGAAGGCTGGACTCCGCCATCGACGGGGAACTCAGGCTCGACGATTCTCCAGGTCCTAGTATCTATCCAGAGCATCATCATGGTCCCGAAGCCCTATTTCAACGAGCCGGGTTACGCAGAGGAGGAGGGCACTCCAGCAGGCGAGCAGCGGTCTCGAGAGTACAACGACGACGTACGTTTGAACACCTTGCGGCATGCCGTACGCGACGTGCTTCGTAAGCCGCCAGTCGGATTTGAAAAGGCTGTCAAAGCGCACTTTCGTTTGGTAAAGCCGCTCCTCCTCCGGCAGGCGGCACGATGGCTCTCGGAGGCTAGCGTTTCCGTTCGTGCGCCAATGGAGCGAGCGTTCACTGAGGTCCAGACGCTACTCGACGAGCTCGACGAGGCTGACGAAAGAGCCGTGGAGTCGTCGAGCTCCAATGTCGCATAGCAACGTGAGAGGATCTACTAGATGTGCCATTTTCGACGTCCGGGTTCAGCATGACCATATGGATTTCTCGCCTTGTTGACGGTGCGTGCGGAGTAGCTGGCCTAGCGTCTTTCTTTGGACATCGTTGTCCACAGTTGTGATCGCCCGCTTCCGTCTCAAATAGCTCTCAACGTGATGAGAGTGCATATGCTTGGCATGGCAAGAACTCGGTCCCTTCACCCTCTATTTCAATCCATGCACGTCATCACATTGACGTCGTCAACTTTAATTTTATTTTTGAATGAGAGTGAGTACCGCTAATGCCACTAGGCCTTGTACCATCCCGCAGGTCACGACAAAGAGACGAGCTCTCAGTTCTAAGACACATGGCACGAACACGCCAACGACCACACACGTTACAAGTCCCTCCCCTTGCTCCCCCAGTTTCAGGGGGGTGGGGGATCGATAATAAATAATAAAATAATTAATGTTATATCCTAGCCTATATCCTAGCCACCACCCCCCTAGCTATAACTTCATACTACCTCCGTTCCAAAACTCAGGTTCTTCTTAGTTTTTCCTTTATATCTCTCCTAAGCCTCGCAGAAATAAGTCTGCACCTTCACAAGTTGTCACAAGAACCTTGCGGGTACATGCTGGCTTCATGGGACAGTCGAGGGGGGGCCTGCACTTCTCGAAAACACAATGAAACGAGCGATTTTCTTATATGGATGGAGGTGGAAATCGGCCAGCGGGAGCGATTGGCGCGAAAGCGTCTTGCTTGCTCCCAGCCCCAAGGCATGGCGCGTTTGAAAGTCGTGGAACCTCCGCAGCGTGGCACGCGCACAGGCAGTGACTACGTGTGGCGAGGTAGGCGGGGCAGAAAGAGGAGGGCTCTGACCTTCAGCCCTGCCCCTCCCAGCACCCCTGAACAGCCGCGCCGCGACGAGGAGAACCGGCCTGCAAAGCGGCGTTGCAGTCTGACACCCAATCGCCAGGCGGCGATCGCGTTGGCATACGAGCGGCTCCCAGGGCGGAAGAATAGCGCGAAGTGGCGTGGCGCCTTCGCGCACTTGTGCGAAAAGTACGATGTCTGCGCCAAATACCCGGCCCGGCTCGCAAAGCGGCTCTCCGACGAGGGCAAGCTGCCCAACTCGCGAAAGGGCATAGGCGGCAGACCAGCGCGCATTGGTGCAGACGAGGTTGAGGAATTGGAGAGCGCGCTTCGCGAGAACGCATACGACATGACGTTCGCGGAAATTGAGGAGCTCCTAGGGCTGCCGCGGGCGACAGTGTGCCGGTACATGAAGCGGAAGAAGTGGCGTATTGTTGGTAAGTCTACGCGGCCCGTACTCACCGAAGCGATGCGCCACTCGCGCTTGGAGTGGGCACGCGACAATGCAGAGAACCCGTGGGAGGAGCACATAGACCTAGACGAAAAATGGTTCTATGTGTACTCGCACTCAGGCAAGCTAAAGCTGCCGCCAGTCGTGGAGAAGCCCAAACGAAAATTGACGTCAAAGCGCTTCATTGGAAAGGTGATGCTATTGTGCGCCATTGCTCGCCCCACCCCCCGATACAACTTTGACGGCCTTGTTGGTGCGTGGCGTGTCTGCGAGCAAGTGCCGGCGAAGCGCGGAGACAAGCGCACAGGGCTCAAGAAGGGCGAGCTGCGAACGGTCGATGTGGCCATGGACGCCGACAAGTTCGAGTCGATGATGCGCCAGCAGGTGATCCCCACCATCCGGGAGAAGCTCAAGGGCGCCAAGCGCATCACCATTCAGATGGACAACGCCACCCCGCACAAAAGCAAGAGCAAGGAGAAGGATGATACCATGGAGAACCGCCTTAAGGATGTGCTCCGGGCTCCGCGGCGCAACGGCAAGCAAGTAGGTCCAGAAATTGTGTTTTTGCGGCAAGTGCCTAATTCTCCTGACACAAACGCGTGTGACCTGGGATTCTTCAAATCGATCGACTCGCGACTTCCAAAGCGCCGTGACTTCAACTTAGATCGCTTCACCGAGCAGTGCCTCCAAGCGTTCCGCGAATATCCTCCGGAGAAATTGCATGCTTTGTTTGATACTAAGACACGTGTGTTGTTGTCCATTGTGGCGGCGGAAGGTCGGAATGAGCTTACGCCTTACCGCATCGCCGTGACACCGTCTCTGACAGTGAATAGAGTGCTTGTCTTCAAGATGTTCGTAGTAAGTCTAAATCGTCAGTAATACACCAAACTAACTCACCATGTTAAGCCAGCATGTACCATCCCTACAGCCTAGCGCCTAAGTGGAATACCTTCCCAAGTCTGGGCGCCTCCATTGCTCCCCAAAGTCTCCCAGGCATCTGAGTTTTGGAACGGAGGTAGTAATATTCTTACCGCACTCGCGGCGAATGGAACCACTACCTCTACACGTAGTATTCTTTCTACACCCCCACTCCCCCGGCCCTTCCCGGCCAAGCGCTGCGCTAGTCGCCGGTGCTGCTTGCGACGGAGTGGCTTAGAGCCCTCCGGTTACGCTCGACTCGACAGAAGCCTATTGTCCCATCCGGGCTCTATGGGGACTAGGGGGGCGGCCTTGGTGGGGGGCCCGAAGGAGAGAAGAGCCGCGCCGGCGCGTTTCATGGCGACCAAGTATAAACTATAAACTTAGTTGTTGCCGAAGAGGAGGGTGAAGGTCTGGCTTGGCGGCTGTGCCTCGCGCTTGCGCGCGAGGTCAGTGCCGTGGCAGTGTAGGGGTCCAACCCTGAGGCTTTCCTTATGGGTATGGGGTGCGGCTTCTGGCCTTTTGGGAGGCTGGCCATTGGAGGCTGGATGGAGGGAGATGTGTGAGTTGTGTGGCCTATGGCAGCCATGCTAGCCGTGTTGGGGCGGGGGGGGGTCCGGGGGTGGCACGGGCACGGGCCGCGGCTCGTGCGCACCCGTGTCGGAGGGGCGCCCTCTTGCGGGCGCAGACAAAGGACCGAAGGGGGAGAGGGGAGAGGGTGGGGGAATAGGAACAGGGGACAGAAGGGCGGTGTCATAGTAGTGGTAGATAGTGCCGTGTCAGATCCAGAATTATTCAGAATTAGGCGTTAGCCCCAAATCTTCAGACCTTGTTGACGTTCATAGAGCTCACTAGCTTTGCTATCCCTGTCGTAAAGTGGTTGACGTTCAAACAAACGAACACCAGAAGATTTCACCGAGATTGATGAGATGAAGAGCCACGGCCTTTCGACATGAACTCGTGTCGGCATGTCGTTGATGACTCGAAAATGCGAGGTTGCCACTATCCGCTACACCGCTTAATGTTTTGACCAAGCGTGCAGTGGTTTACAGTGGTTGGTTCGCAAGCAGACATATATTCGTGCTGTATGAGACTAAGGAAGCAGTTCCATGCGGTTGAGGCAACAGAAGTGACCATGAGTCGGAAGTGGAGTGGCACAAAGTAGAAATTGATAAAGTTCATGGGGACCCAAAAGCAGAAAGATCCGCGCATGATGCGGGGCCAGTCCTCTCGTAGCTTCATATTCAGAAGCTCGGGTAGACTTGCATTTGCATATCTATCGACTGGCTTCTTCTTCCACACCATGGTTTCGAGCATTGTGGCAAGGGAGACGAATGCTGCGTTGGCTGGCGCACCACCGACGATGACACTTAAGACGCTTTTCTGTGCTGCTGCAAACACCGGCGAGCCACTGCCGGCGAGGAGTCTCTCCTGAAGCCGATAGACCTGCAGAACCCATGGCGTGTAGATGGCGCCAGAGTACAATGCCATCGTCGCCGTCCGACTGGTGTCGAATTCGGGACGCCCCTCGAGCCGCTGGGCGGCACAGTCGCCCACCACCATCAACGGGACGGCTGTGAGCACATTCGTCCTCAGCGGCGCCTGCCGCAAAGCCTGGCGGTACATTTGAGGGCGCGGCTCAGCAAGGCGTTGGGGTGGGGTGGGGTGGGCTGTCGAGGATAGCGGACTCGACGGCGAGCTCCGTTACGCTGTCATTCCGTCATCGCGCCCTTGCTGCATGTAGAATAGGTATATTTATATAATTTATTCCCGAATCTAGGAGTTGGTCTGCCTCTTTACGTGAAGTTCTCTCGGGAGAAAATCAGGTATCACGAAACCACCGAAGAGCAGAAGAGACCACTACTAGGGCTACTAGTAGCTAGTAGTAACAGATCGTCGTAACTATTACGGATACGTCCGTCCATTATGGACACGGGATGCATTCTAATTCTAACATTCAATAACCTCTTATTTATGTTTGTGCCTGTTGGATGCACTCGGGTGCGGCTGGCCTGCTGGCCTACATGCTACATGGCATATACACAAGACGGCCCCGAGTATACAAATTATTATACGCTGCGTATACAGCCTTTTGGCTGTATACACAGTGTATACACAGTGTATACACAGTTGTATACTCAACACAGTTGGGGGGGCCATATGCATATACATATATAGTAGTATATCTTATATCTTTATCTATGTACTAGCAGTACAGTATTTCGATATTTAGCCCGGTCACTCACCCGTGGGGTGCGGAGAGCAAAATCGGTAATGGGCAAACTGAGGCCTAAATAAGCTCCCAATAGGTTCTGGTATGGAAGATGAGCAAAAAAAATGGGGGATGGATGGATCCTCCGGCGAAATTAGAAATTTTCGAAAAATGATTTAAAAAATGCTGGCCACAATTTCAGGCCTCCGAAGACCACGTGCGGAAAAGTATTCAGGCCCCCTCCGGTATATTTTTACTGATGCCCTTCGCCCTTCATGCTTCATGCAAGGGACGCACAACTAGTGACGGAGCCATGAGCACTGCCAGCCGCCAGCTAGCTGACACAGTCCACAGCAATTTGCGTCTCTACCTCTACACATTTTATGATCGCATCAACACGCATTTCAATTGACTCCAATGTGTACATGAGTTTCATAACGAACAGCCGCTCACAAATCGCTACAATTGCCAAGGCGAGAAGGCCCGACTTTGCACCAAGACTGAACGGGACAGCGGCACTTTGTTTGGGGTTAAGCCTGTTGTATTGTACGACCCACCAAGCACCATATATATTGACAAATACGACACCCTTGTAGCTACGCCAATCGCCGCATCTGCCCGTGCGCACTGCGTCGAAATCGGCCACGCCCCCGGCTTCGGCTTCCAACGCTAGCGAAGGTGCGGGCCATCAAAAGTCCCAGTGCACCACCCGAACACGGGGGGAAATTACCCCCCACATATATACATGTTATATTTACTAGAGTATTCGACCCCCCTCTCCGACCCCCCTCCCCCCCCCCCCGCACACACACACTCAATTGCATCGTGATCACAGCAGAGTAACCTGCACCTTGAGCTTCCTCAGCTGTGAGAGCATTGGCTGGCTCTCCGCGCCAATAGGGTTGCACGAGAGGTTTACCGACGACAGCCGGAAGCTCCGCGCGAGCTCGCACAGGCGCTGCACGCCCGCCGGTCCGATCCGGTTGCGGTCGAGGATGAGCGTATGGGTCCTCCGACACGCTCCTGCCTCAAGCACGCGACAGACCATGTCCAAGGCCTCGTCATCGAGATCCGCATCAGACAGACACACGGTGGAGCAGTTGGAGGATATACACTGAAGGTACTCCACTCGATGCGCGAGAGGCATGGGAGCGCGGCTTTGGCGAGCGTGCGTAGGACATCGCCGTCTGCACAACTCAAGCGCCCCGCCCTTGGGAGGGAATACACCCTCCCCACCCCAATGTAGAGTGCAATGCCTGTAGGTGTTTCGTGACGGGTATTACTTCAGTCCAAGGAAGGCACCAACGCGGAGCGGCCTGCAAAAACTTTTTTAACGTTACACCAATACGTCCGCCACGTCCACGTACCCGGCCTTGAGCGCCAGCAGCGCCACCGAACGCGTGTGCCGCGCGACCGCGTGCACGAGCGCCTCGCTGCTGTGGTTGCCGAGCAGACTCGGAGGCCGCAGCGGCACCGTCAGCGCCATGTCCATGTTCCACCGCATAGTGCAGGGCCGTGTCCACGCATGCGCGCACGAGGGGTGGTGTCATGTCAGGGAGAACGAGGCGAAGGAGGGGGCTGGGGCGCTGGGCGTGTAGAGGGGCCGGGGCGCTGGGCGGATGGGGGACGGCTCGGCGGCTGGGGAGGAAGGGGGAGGCGAGGGGTTGGGGGAGCTCGGCGGGGAGGGGGGGGGGGGGACTCAGCGGCGGGGGGAAGGGGGTCGAGAATAATCATACCGTCAGGGGGCCCAATCTTTTCACAAGCAGTGTGACCTTTTCACAGGAGGCGTCTGTGAAAAGCCCAGTGAAGTGTGTGTGTGTGGGGGGGGCAGTCACAATGGGGACGGTCGAAGTCCCGCGCCTTTTGGCGCGGAGGGGGGGGGGGGTATTGGAAGTCACAAGTGTCAGAGCGGGGACGGTAGAAGTCCCGCACCTTCGTCCCGGTGCCGAGATTCACGCGAGTACCCAACTTTGAGCCGTCACCGGGCGCGCTGCCGGATTTTTGGGGTTGATCCAGTTGTTTTGTATGACCCACCAAGCACCAAGCACCAAGCACCAAGCATCATATTGACATATGAATATTACGCGATCGGCTGAAGCCGCATGAAATCGAGCCGTGAAAGAAAGTAGTGGGTCCACGGCCGCGTGTGCGGTGAGAATATTGAAAGGTTTAATTTAATTTATTACCCACCCCGAGCTGAAAAAGTTCAGCTCGGCACACAAAACCAATAGAGAGGCTATTTGTAGTACCAAATATAGAAGTTATAAAATCGTCGCGTGGGGGTCCAAGCACAAGATTCATGTTTGGCTCTCCCGCCGGGACCCCGGCCTCAGCCAAGGAGCAACGCGCAACACGTGTGAATGCAAGTGCCAGACTACGCCCCAGCTCAAACATGAATATGACACCTGAAACGGATGAGTCGCCAAACCGTGTGAATGCAAGTGCCACACTCAGCCCAAACATTAATATGACACATGAAATGAATGATTGCCTTCAGATGCGCGGGCCAGATTGCAAGGCGTATGCACGACACCACGAAGTCCACCTGTGAGAGAGCCCACTGCTTACACGAGGTTACACAGGAAAGCGCACGTATGGACCGATCAATCACTGTCGTCCCGCGATTTCTTAGGCCGTTCATACTTGCGCTTCTTGGTAGACCGTGCTTCTGCCGCCTGTTTGTCATGCTTCTCCTTCTTGGAGCCTCCTTCACCACTCCTACGACCTGCAACTTTCGATATCCCACTCTTCGGCCTCGCTTTCTCAACGTCGATCCCTTTTTCTCGTAGCTCGGAACGCAATTTGTCGGCAATAGCAAAGTCCTTAGACCGCTTCGCGGCGACCCAGGCATCAATGTCCGGCTTGTATCGCTCAAGGTCCTCCACGCGGTTGATGGGCGTGGAAGGGGCATCGGCGCTAGATCGCTTTACCGATTTGCGAGTGTTCGGCGCCTCCTTTCCTTCACGCGCGCGCAAGGGCCGTTTGCGCTTCTTTTCCTGCCGCTCTGCAGCAGAAGCAAGTGGGACTGTCAACGCCATGGCCTCGCGAAGCTCCTTCTCGAACTTATCGTGCGCTTCCCACCTCTTTGCGCCGCGATCCGTCTGCAACACGAATACGATCGTGTCGTACGGCGAGGCGCGGAAGGGGTCCTGCCGCTGATGCGAGGCGCCGTCACAAAATCCGTGGTCGGCAGCAGCGATGGTGATTGCACGGCGCATGTAGCTGCTTGCTGAGAGGAGCGCATAGGCGCGGGTCTCCTTCCAGCCAGGCATAATGAAAGCGAAGGAGAGGGCGTGATCGGCACCGGCAGACGAAGCAAAGTCCAACATCTCGATCAAGCGTTCAGCAGAGGCGTCCAGGATCGCGTGCACAAAAGGAGGATTGAGTGCAAATGAGCCGCCCAGCATCTGCTGTGGCTTGAGGCGGAAGAAGGACCCTGCAGCACCAAAGGCGCCATCCACGTCCCCGAAGCCCGAGCAGTAATTGGGTAAGGTACAGTTGAGTGGCGAGGCGAAACCTTCGAAGCCAACGCCGAGGCGAGAACGGAGGACGCGCCACACTGCAGGGCCGATTGCTGCGTGAAAGCCATGGCCCCGGAGAGTCTTGTAGCGCAAAAGCAGAGCGAACATGCGCTGGTGGAGCGCGGTGCGGTCATCGGTACTGGTGCGCAGTGCAGCCACCTCGGCGTCTATCTCGGCATAGGACGGTGAGCTGTCCCCGCCAGAGCCGCGAGTATCAGCACCATTGGTTGCGATGGCCGGCTCGGGCGCCGCTTCGTTGGGCATGGCCCGTCGGTGCAGAATAGCCAGCTTGGCGTACGCAGCGTGGCCAACCTTGACAAAGTGACGGCCGCACTTGAGATCGATCGAGTGCCTGTGCACTTCGACCTCGATAGGAGGCGCCGAGACGGGTTTCCCCGAGACGGCTGCCGCGCACTCTTTGGCGAGCTTGGCAGCGAGTGCGGCCGACTCCTGCGACAGCGTCCTCGCGACTGTGTGGCCGTCTGATAGCATGATTCCCTGCATACGCAAGTCTTCCGCGAGGGCTTCCATCGCGTCCTTGCCGTCGGTCGCCGCACCGGCACCCGCTCTTGGCAGCCGGGCGTCGCTTTCAACACCCCTGGAGGGCTCGCTATCCTGTGCCTTGCCGCCTTTCTGGGAAGCCTTGCCGTCAGCTGCTTTGGCAGCCGTGGGCAGTCGCGGTGCTTTGGTGGCCTTCGGCGGTGCACCTGGGAGGACTGGGTGCCCGACAGGCTTGGCTGCGTCGCCCTCCTCTTCCCACTTGGCTGCCCAGCGCCATCGCTCAAAGGTGAGTGGTCGTACCGCACGCTGCATGCCCGACTCGCGTGCGAGGAAGTCGAGGCGTGCGCGAAGCTTGGTCATCGCGCGCGCAGTGGCCATCTCAAGCTTGAGCGCCGAGAGTGGCGGCAACAGCCTGGCTGTCTCGGGCCGCATCGTGTGTGCCCACTTTGGGCGCGGTGCGTGCACGTCGCACAGGATGGGCACACGATTGCGCCGGCCGGCCACCACGCTGGCTCGCGCGCCCGCGCCGGTCGGCTGGGCGGCGGTGTGCTCATGACGGCGCAACATTGATGGGCTTGTCGAGAAAGGGTGGGGGTGGCGGGGTGTGAGGGAGGGAGGGAAGGGGAAGGAAAGGGAAGGTTAGGGGAAGGGAAGGAATGGAATGGGAAGGCAAGGGACGGGAAGGGACGGGAAGGGACGGCGAGGTAAGGCAAGGGCGGAGGGGGGGAGTGGCGTGTGGACTGTTGGCGGCACGCGACTTCTGAGGGAGGCGGAGCGACGGGGAGGGGGGGGGGGGGGGGGAGGGGGGCGGATGGGGGGGGTTAAATATGGGACGGGCTCTACTTTCTAAGTTATGAGCCATCAAATGTCCATAGTTTTACTTTCCATAATCAGAGCATTATGTACGTAAATCTTCACACTATAATAATAGCTATTGTATTTAAACAGATCTATTGGAACACTACATATTGACATACGTAAATGGCCTTGCTTATCATTTGCAGATATTAATATGAATACATTTTACTATAATTTACAATTTATCCAAAGGCCACAGGGTCTACGGTCTACACCTCGACCTAGCTTTTATGCATAGGTTCATTCAGGTTCATGCTGATGCTCTCCAATTCTGGGCATGAGAGGTGAGAGTGCAAGAAGTACACTTCTGACGCTTGGCGCTTGTGCTTGTGGCTTGATTTTGTGCCTTCTTGTTCTCAGTCATCCTCCATTTCGTGACGCCTGGAGGATAACAGAGGAGATTGTAGATTGTTGATTGTTGAACACGATTTGGAGGACGGCTACGACTACGACGAGCCATAAAAAAACTTCTTAATAATCACACCGCGCGCGCGACTCTGTGACATTTTCCTGACTGCCGCGCCCGCTACCCTTATCACTCCCTCTCACTTGCCTTGCGGCTCGTCCCCTCGTGCTCTACCTAGGGGCTCAGTGTTCGGGGTTTCCAGTGGCAGGCGGCGTGCACCGATCCCCGACGGTCGATTTCTCGGCCTTCCCTCGCTCCATCGGACGGTCGGTTTCTCTTGTGGTTCTCGTGGGTGTTGTCACGTGGAGAGTGGGGTACGAGGCTGTTTTCCGCATTGAGCCTGCGATGCGGACTCGTGGGGGGTGCAGGGTGCGGCGTTTGGGCGGGGGGTTTAGGCTAGCCTGTCCGCTATGTCAAGTGCTTGCGCCACCAAAGTCAGGTTGGTGTTCATCGCGAGGGCTCCTTTGGCATTTTCTTTGAAGATCGGGGCGTTGAGTACCCGTGCGTCCTTGATCTTTGGCCTTCTGCCTCGGGAGGCTTGCTTCGTACGCGCTGGTGAGGTTTCGTTGGAGGATTCGAGGCCGCGTACGAGGCTTGTGAATCTGGTCAGAGTGCGCTCGATGACGGGGATGTGGTGGAAAGTGTATTTGTCATATTCGACCTTATAAAAGTCGTTTATTATGAATCTCCATGCTATAGCAGGTATAGGGTTTTGAGGCTATCGGGCGTCGGTGTGCCCGGGTATGCAAACAGCCTGTCTTTTATTTCTTGTGTCGCCGTCCTTTTGTGTTCCGGGGTGAATCCTGCTATTGCTTCTATGGTCTTAAAGACCTGTTTTGTGGCAGAGCATCTGGCTAGGTGGGTCGAGCTCTCCTGATGTTTTCCGCATAGTCTACATTTCTTCGTGGTTGCCATGTCGAAGCGGTTTCGCGTTCCCAGTCTCCTGTGGGTGATGTGTTTGAAGTGTGGGTGTTTGTCTGTGTGTTTCAGTAGAGGCAGAGTGTATAAGCTGGCCACGTGTTTCCATTCCTCTTGGGTTAGTTCGATTTTCCGTGCCCATGCCTCGCGTGCCGGTTGGGGCGAGTTGCCTAGAGCTTTTTCCTCTAGTTCTCGTGAAATGTCTGAGACCGTGATGCGGTCGATCGGTGTTTTGTCGCCAATTGTGTATTCGTCCGCTAGCGGGTACTCCATGTATTTCGGGCCTTTCAGCCCGTTTTCCCATCTAGCGGGAGGATGATATTGTCTAGTTTCCTCTGGGGTCGCGACTCCCGCCAGGTCGGCCGGCTCACCTGGGTGGTTTGTGCCGGTCTGGATCCATATGTTGTTCATCTTGGTGATGTAAGTTTCGTTGTCGGACACCCTGATCTCTGGTGGGTTCTCGGCGCCAGCCTCCGTGTCACGCGTATTGTCGTCGCTTGGCCCTGTCGGGCTGCTCTCGGTTGCCGGGTTCGGCTCCGCCTTGTCGAGGAGGCTCGAGGCGTGTTGTACTACCGTCGTCCACGAGTCAAGAAAAGTTTCTTTGGTTATTTTGCTGCCCGCGTGCTCGAACGTTTCCGGGAGGTGATCTAGGTATTGTGCGCACTCTTCTCTTGTGTATGGTGTGTCGGGTTCGTTGTTTTTGTATACGTTGTGCACTACGTGCGTGTGTAGGGATTGCCATAGGCTTATCCATGCGGCGCGCATACGTGGCGCTTGCTCGTGCGGATTGCACCACAACGGTTGTGAGAGTGCCCCTTCTTTTGATAGGCGCGATCGCTGGATGTCGAGCGTCCTGAAGGTGTTCACAGCGCGTCCTTCCAGAATGTTGGGAGCGCCGGGTTACCTCTAAGGCTGCGTGTGAGGGCGGCGGGAGGTATTGTGGAAAAGACCGCTCCCCGGCCCAGTCCGGTGCGGCAGAACCACGCGTCCAGCGCGTGTTTCCAAGTTGCTTTCCGCGCGTTGAGAGGTAGTTTAGTATCCATTTGGCCTGTAGGGCTTTTACGTGTGTCGTCCAGTTTAGAAGGCCTGTCCCCATCGTGCGCGTTGCGCTGTGTGTGTTATTTACGGGGTAGTGCGGGTGTTTGACCCATTGATATTTTCTCCCTGTGTAGGGGCTTTCCCAGAGTATCTTGTCCGCTGCTTTTTGGATCCTAGCATGGAACCATTTGGGGGGTGCTAAGGTCTGCATCCAGTATCGTGGCGTGCCATATATTATAAAGTTTACTATGTTAGTCCGGCCGAAAATCGACATGTGTCGTGCGGCCGGCGCCAATTGTGTCGCTTTGTTGTCTATCTTGTCTGCTAGCTTTTTCCAAAAGGGCTTAAGCGCCTCTGGGGCTCCTAGTGGCACGCCCAGTATCACGAGGTACTGGTCGTTATTTATCCAGTTATATTTGCGCATATCCCACGGTGGTTTGGTCCTCATTTGTGACCCCATTCGAATTCCTTGGAATTTGGTCGCGTTGGTTCTGCCCCCTGTCGCTTGTTCGTGTGCTTCTACCCATTGGAGTGCTCTTCTCAGGCTCGCGTAGTCTCTGGTTATCAGGGCTGTATCGTCTGCGAATTGGTTAATTTTGAGGTTGTATCCATTCAAGTCGACGCCTTCGATATCAGAATCGCTGTTTATGGCTCGCGTCAGCGCTTCGGTGGTGAGGAGAAAGGTGAGTGGCGACAGGGGGCAGCCTTGAGGCATTCCGCTACCAACCGTAAAGGGGTAGCTTCGACCGCCGTTGATCTTTATTGTCCGTACGGGTTTCGCTGCATCGCTGGTGAGAGCTTTCGCTAGATGTTGGAAGTCTGGGCCGAAGTTTAAGAGGCGTAGTGCGAGGTGGTAGAATTCCCAGCTGACTCTATCGAATGCTTTTTCCCAGTCCAGTGCTAGGAGAAGACCAGGCTCTCCTGTTTCGTCGAGGTACGCCCTCGTTAATTGGAGTAAGTGTGTAGACTCGCTTATCAGTCTTTTGGGTACGAACCCCAGTTGGTTGTTTGATATTATATTGCCAACTACTTTGCTGAGCCGGTTTGTTAGTATTTTCGCCAGGATTTTATAGTCGCTTTGTAGAAGCGGGTGATGCGGTGCTGCTCCTTGCAACCATATGTAGCAGCACAGTTATCAGTGAGCCTGTTCTCCAAATACTCATACGCCCCTTTGTTTGACATGCTCTAAGAGCTTTAGCCACATACATGGGGGATGCCCATCCCGCAACGCAGTGCGGCGCGAGCGCGGCGCGAGCGATCTGAGGGGTGAGACGGGACAGTTCAACGCGTGGGGGGCGCTTGGGGGCAGGTAGAGAAGGGGGAGAGGGGAAAGGGGAGAGGGCCACTCACCCATGAGGCACGAGACGCCCGGCAACGAGGGGATGATGTTCAATACCAAGAGGGGGGGGGGCTCCCCTCTCTCCCAATACCAAGGGGGGGGGGGTTCCCCTCTTTCCCGCTCCACTTCTACCCAAACATGCAGAAAATATGCGAAAATGTGTCGACATATGCAAATCTGACAAATCTACCCAAATATGCAATTGCATATGCTGCATATTTCTACCTGGGCCTATCAGGGGGCAGAGGAGGTTGGGCGTTGGGCCTTGGCTTCCCCTGCCTCTCCCTCGCAGGCGCTCCTGGGCCTCAGGGGCCTCCACGCCTCCACTCTGCACCTGTCTGCCTGTCGAACAGGGGGGATGGGGGGATGGGGGGTTGGAGCGATGGGCTGGCCACGACAGGCCAGGACGCGCGAGGCAGGCGAGCCTGCCACTGAGAGAGTGGGTCAGCAGGGCAGTGGGCTCCTGGCAAGCCATCAGGCGTGCCAGGTGCCAGGAGCATGGGTGGTTCCTCCCCCATGGCAGGGGAGGAGTGGAGAGAGGGGGGGCTCGTGCCCCCCCCATGGGCGAACTAAGTATAAACATAGTCGAGCAAGTGACAAGTGAGCAAGGCAAAGGCAAGTTGGGTATATTTACGAGGAGCAAGAGCAAGTCTGAAGTCTGGGCAAGGGCAAGGGCAACTTGCAACTTGAGGGGGAGGGCACGAGGCGCCTCCCCATTGTGAGACAAGTATAGACTTAGTTGATACTGATTCTGTTTGACTATTCTTTCCCACCTCCCCTGGATGTCCAAGGATTCCCCAGAGTCGGCTCGTAACTAACATAGTACTTGAGATACTTGACGTGTGGGGTAAACGGTAAACGTAAACGTATACTTCTTACTACTACTACTACTTTCTATTTCTTCACAAGAGGGGGGTGGGGGGGGAGAGCGCAGCGGATTTTGGCGCCAAACCGGCCGCGCCTCCCCGCGCTTCCCCTCCCCCGCCAAGACCCCCCCCATCTCCCGACGCGCCTTCCCCTTACCTGGTCTCGAGGGCCGCTCGCTCCCCGCCAGCCGCAGAGCCGCACTCCGTTCTGGAGCGCGTGACACGGTGCTCGGCGCACGCATAGCGTCGCTCGGCCTACGCCCTTGGGGTGCCCCAAGGCGCGGCGCGAGCGCGCAAGTGCTCTCCCCCCCCCTCTCCCTCCCCCCCTCTCTTGCACATTCTGAGGGACGCCAGCGACTCATTTAAAGCGTCTTTATGTCGACCACTTCTTCATTCTTTCCGAACGCGGGGCGGACTAAGCGCGGGAGGCCAGAGCGCGCACCACCAACTATGAGCTTCGGAGCAGCATTCTCACCGTCCACACAGTATGCACCTGGCCGAACCTCGGGAACGTACTGCACAACTCCAGTCGCCGCTGGGCTAAGGTCACCTTCGGTTGGCGAGTCCCCTCGGGGGGGCATTCGGATGGTGACGGAGGGTGGCAGCAATAGTCCAAAAGTACAAAGTACCAGTGTGCAGGGTCCGCTAGAATTCCCGTCCATCCGCTCAGTCCTATGGGATCGCACGCCTCTGGGTCGTCCCACCATGCTGCGGCCCATCTTGCCCCGCATCGCACTTCCAGCAGGTCTTCTGCAGCGCCTGGCTGAGCACGCGCTCGCGGGGTCCACTCCGTTTGGAAGCACTGAATGCCGTGATGCGTGCCTTCGCATCGAGATCGATCAGTTCCCCCGCACGTGGAGTGCCCGTTCAGCTGCAGCTGAAGCGCTGCTCCGACCTGTCAACTTGCGGGCTTCTGCTCTCTGCCCGTGCGATGCGGCTGGTATCCCAATTGTCGGGTCGATGGTTGTCGCAACAGTGCCAGGCCAGACAGCCTCGCTCGGAAGCGTTCCGCATGCTGTGACCGATATGCCGGTGCGCTGTCGAGCGTGGCCTGAAGGTGCGGATCTTCGTGCATCCATTCACGACTATGTGGAACTGGTCGACAAGCTTGATGCGGCCCTCGACGGTTCTGTCCGTCTCTCCCTCAACGAAATGGCAAGTGGGCACGCTTTGGCTGCATGCTCCGGAGACCGGTCGCAGCTGCTGGTGCGGATTGAGGCTGTGATCCCTGGACTTGATGTGCAGGCGGTGCCGCTCTATCCATTGCGCGTGCTTCCTACTGCCCTCTCCGAGTCGCTGGCGTCCGCCTCAGGGAGGCACAACGCGCAGACGGGCTACCTCACGCTAGAACAGTCTCGGAGGCTCGTTCTTCTGGAAGAGCGCGACCCAAAGGCCTCAGAGGTTCCTCTGGTAGGTATCTGGGTGACAGGAGTCGCGTCCATTTCGAGTCCCTACGTGTGGGCGGCTGCCACGCGATTTGCGCGGCTCGCTCCGCCCGCAGCTCAGACGGTGAAGACGCAGGACGGGGTCGGCGCATTCCTTTGTCTGGTCTACCCGTCCGCTGTTAGCACGACCGTTTCCCCCGGAGGCTTCCTCTCCGCAAGTGGCCCTGTTCCCCCGCCAATCATGTTCGAACTCCAGCCGCAATCAGAGCCCTGCTCGACTCTGCGACTGGTTGGCGCTACCATGCAAGTGCAGTTGCCGCCACCCGCTCCGTCATCGTTGGGAGATGACGCTGTGCTCTTTGAGACGAGCGCTGCCGAGGCTCCGGCGCTTTCCCGCCTTATATCTCAAAGATACCCGTCGGCCCCGCGCACGAACGCAGCAATCGCTGCCGCGGCTGCGACTCTCAACGCAGCATGTCAACGCCTGCTCGCGGCATCCTTGCCCCAGACTCAACCGCCGGCAAGCCATATTGCATCTCCGCCAAGCGGCAAGAACCATTCTCCGCGACTCCCAACGGCAACCTCGGTGTACCGTAGCTCGGCACCTGAGCGCCAGCCCGACCAACCACCTGAGCGCCAGCCCGACCAACCATACAATGCATGCACACCGACGGCCATGCCACCCGTTCCGCCATCGCTACCTCCGTCATTGCGGGCGAAATGTGGTACAGCTCAGGATGCTTTCGCAGCCAACCCAGCAAGCTACATCGATAGCTGCATGGATAGCTCACGCCCCATGACGGAGTCCACGAGCAAGGAAAATGTCGGGGGGAGAACGCCGGATCCGCAGGTGGATGAGCAGCGGCAGGGCAGTGCTGCATCGCAAGCCTCCCCGCTCGCCTCGCTCGTGGTCGATTTGCAGCGGCAGTTGACGGGCCTCTTGGCCAGGGTGGAGCAACAAAGCCGCGACTCAGCACGTATGAGTGAGAAAATCTCGAGGCTCGAGGTTGCTCTTGCAGAGTCCGAGGCCGCGCGCGCCGTTGCAGTAACAGAAGCTGCGCTCGCTGCGCGCCGACTTCCGAATGAGGGCGGGCGTGAGCCTAAGGAGGCTTCTGGTGCCGAGTTGAGGTGCGCCGATGATGGGATTCCCACGGCCTCGGCAGCCATCAAGGCAAATCTCGCACCGCTCGCCCTTGTGCAACCGGACGACTGGCCAGATGGCAAGTCGAGCGACGAGAACGCTAGCATCGATGGTCGAAATTCGTGGGAGAGTGCTGACGGAATTGGAGGAGACGAGAACGAGACGGCATTTTGGGGCGATGATATCTACGATGAGATTCCGAGAATAGAATACGTTCCTGACGACAACTTAAGCGACGACGAGGACGAGGTGGAGGACGAGGGTCTTGCCTGTGCGGAGAGCATGATACATGCGGGAGATCTTATCGATGGTGGTGAGGAAGAAGGGTGTGAGGGGAGCAGCTCGGAGGAGGAGATCAATGCGGGAGCGGCGGAGAAATTCGACGAGTGAGACCGAACACTTGTCATGTTTGGGGTAGAGATCCGCCTAATGCTAGCACCATCAGCAAAGCCAGATATATACGATGTGTTTTTAGAGGCGCATGAGGCCGGCTGCACGTAGTCGGCATCCATCGAGCGATAGGGATCTTAAGGTCGAAGGGAGCTGGCAACCTCGTAGTTGCCCGGTCACGCACTCTTCTCGACCACCACGGCTATTTTCTATTTTCCATCGCCCCTGGGTGTCCAAGGATTCCCCTCTCCATCCGAGGACCACCACCTTGATGACCGCCGGATGACGAAAAGGGATAGTGTAGTAGTAACTACTACTTCTAGTGAGAATCTAAGCCTAGGAGTCGAGTAGACGTGTCGGACGGTCCGTGCTCGAAGCCTCGCGACATCCCCAGATCCTTCGGCACATGTTTCCTTTAACTTTCGTGCTGTCTATTGGAGAGAGTGAGGGGTGGCGGCTGCGCTGAGTCGAGCTCACCAGACGGATCGAGAGCAGAGGAGGAGGCGACAGAGAGAGAGAGAGGACGGAGAGAGGAGAGAGAAGGAGTGTGTTTATGTGAATGTATCTATATGTATGTGTTTATGTGTGTGAGTGTGTGTGCGTGTGTGTATGAGAGAGAGAGAGAGAGAGAGAGAGAGAGAGAGAGAGAGAGAGAGAGAGAGAGAGAGAGAGAGAGAGAGAGAGAGAGAGAGAGAGAGAGAGAGAGAGAGAGAGAGAGAGAGAGAGAGAGAGAGAGAGAGAGAGAGAGAGAGAGAGAGAAGAGAGAGAGAGAGAGAGAGAGCTCCAATCACCCCTCCGTCTGCCACATCCACTTCCGCTCGCTCTCCATACTCAGCACACTTGGCGACTCTCGCACAACATGGGCAAAGAGAACAAGCCTGTAGCCGGTCCAGCCATCGGGATTGACCTGGGTACCACCTACTCGTGCGTCGGTGTCTGGCAGAACGACCGGGTCGAGATCATCGCAAACGACCAGGGCAACCGGACCACGCCATCCTTTGTCGCATTCAGCGAGACCGAGCGCTTGATAGGGGATGCGGCGAAGAACCAGGCGGCGATGAATCCACGCAATACCGTCTTCGACGCCAAGCGACTCATCGGCCGACGCTTCTCCGACAAGAGCACGCAAGCAGACATGAAGCATTTCCCCTTCGCTGTCGTGCAGAAGGAAGGCGACAAGCCGGCCATCCGCGTTGAATATAAGGGCCAGACTAAGGAGTTCTTGCCGGAGGAGATCTCATCGATGGTTCTCACCAAGATGAAGGAAACCGCCGAGGCCTATCTTGGCCAGGAGGTCAAGAATGCCGTCGTCACCGTGCCGGCCTACTTCAATGATGCGCAACGTGCAGCAACCAAGGACGCTGGTGCAATTGCTGGCCTCAATGTGTTGAGGATCATCAACGAGCCCACAGCCGCTGCGATCGCGTACGGTCTCGACAAGCAAAGGACTACCGAGCGCAACGTTCTCATTTTTGACCTTGGCGGCGGTACCTTTGACGTCTCTTTGCTCACGATTGAGGAGGGCATCTTTGAGGTGAAGGCAACAGCTGGCGATACTCACCTGGGTGGCGAGGATTTCGACAACCGAATGGTCGACCACTTCGTGCAGGAATTCAAGCGCAAGCATAAGAAAGACATTTCAAGCAATCCGCGCGCGATGCGCCGGCTTCGCACTGCATGCGAGCGCGCCAAGCGCACGTTGTCCTCGTCCGCGCATACGGCAATCGAGATCGACTCTTTGTTTGAGGGGGTTGACTTCTTCTCCTCCATCACTCGCGCGCGCTTCGAGGAGCTCTGCATGGACCTCTTCAGGTCGACGATGGCCCCGGTAGAGTCCGTTTTGAAAGACGCGAAGATGAGTAAGGGCCAGGTGTCTGACGTGGTGCTTGTTGGTGGCTCGACGCGTATCCCCAAGATCCAGCAGCTTCTCACCGACTTCTTCAATGGCAAAGAGCCATCACGTTCCATCAATCCGGACGAAGCTGTCGCGTACGGCGCCGCTGTTCAGGCGGCCATCCTCACGGACAACATGTCAGAGAAGACAGCTGGAATGGTGCTTCTCGACTGCACGCCCTTGTCTCTTGGCCTCGAGACAAGCGGTGAGGTGATGACGACCTTGGTCCCGAAGGGCACCACCATCCCGGCAAGCAAGAAGCAGGTCTTCTCCACATACTCGGACAACCAGCCGGCAGTCACGATCCAAGTGTTCGAGGGAGAGCGGGCGCGCACCAAGGATAACAACAAGCTGGGAGAATTTACTCTCTCGGGCATTCCACCGATGCCGCGCGGAACACCGCAGATTGAGGTGACATTCGACATCGATGCCAATGGGATGTTGCAGGTATCCGCTGTAGAGAAGTCCACTGGAAAAGCGGAGAAAGTTACGATCACCAACGACGCCTCGCGCCTCTCGAAGGAAGACGTAGAGAAGATGACCGCCGAGGCGGAGAGGTACGCCAAGGAGGACGAGGAATTCAAGCAGAAGGTGGAGGCGAAAAATGCCCTTGAGAACTACTGCTACTCGATGAAGAACACCCTAGGCGAGGAGGCGGTCAAGAGCAAAGTGAGCCAGTCACAGCTCTCCACGGCAACGACTGCAATCACAGAGGCTCTCGGCTGGCTCGAACGCAATCAGTTGGCTGAAAAGGAAGAATTTGACCATCAGCGCAAGACTGTCGAGCAAGCTTGCCAGCCTGTCGTTGCTTCGTTGTCTTCTGCAAGCGGTAGCGTGAACACCGGTGGCGCAGGCGGGGCACCCAATGTTGAAGAGGTCGACTAATCGCCGCTGGACAATGACGAGGATCGTTGCTCCCAGGCAAACATGGCATTTGTTTTCAAAAATTAGGCTCGGCACACCGTTGTGCTCCTTGCTCCTCTTTGGCCGTTTGCAAGGAATGCACACCGACTTCCCGACTTGGATGAGCAAACATAGTTAGTTAGTGATAGCGATGGGGGAGTGCGAGCGTTCCTTCGTGCACGTGCAACTTGCACTTGATTCCTCTAGTTGTCGAGCCGTTAGGGCAAGATGGTACATGGTCGCGGACTTTAATCTATGGTTAGTTATTCTGGCAGGCGTCGGGCGTCCAGCAAGTGAGCGCCCGATAACGCGATAGAGAGCTCATACTAAGACGCCAGAGCGGAGGGATGAGGGATGAGAGCTGAAGATGCTCTATGAATAATAAAAAATTACCGCCTCCACGGGTGTTCCTGCCACCTCGCTGGGAGATGGCGCTGGGGGACTTGGGGGCGGCGCTGGGGGAGGAGTGTCGGGCTGCGTCCCAGTTTCCGTTGTCGTCACGTCGTCACCGAGGGGAGATCCGTCTGAACCTCCTTGGTGGCCATGACGCTGGGGCGAACGGCGCTGGGGCGAACGGCGCTGGGGGGGGGGGAGGTCGGGCTGCGTCCCAGTTTCCTTTGTGGTCACCGAGGGGAGATCCGTCTGAACCTCCTTGGTGGCCATGGTGGAGGTGGAGGTGAACGGGATCAACTCGGTCACCTTGGCGCCATCGAGGAGGGCGTAGGGCGTTGACTTTCTTGTATTACTATAAAACCAGCTCCTGGAGGTTTCCTCTGCTGACGGGCTTGTGGCCATGGTGGAGGTGTACGGGATCAACTCGGTCACCTTGCGCCATCGAGGAGGGCGTAGGGCGTTGACTTTCTTGTATTACTATAAAACCATCCTGGAGGTTTGCTCTGCTAACGGGCTTCAGCCCGTCAGCGTCAGCGTATCCGAACGCCGTTCCTACCGCCGCGCCTGCCGCCGGCTTCGCCCCTTCCTCATTGCCCTCAGACCCTATGGGTCATCCCAATTCGTCAGCCTCGCAGAGGGGATTAAGCAGGTTAGTAAACTCAACATGATTTCGGAGATAACCGGGGGGGGGTACGTACCATGCTCCCTCTTCTCGAGGAGCTCTCTCTTTTGGGTTGTGAGCGGTTGGTCATTGACAAGGCGGGCCATAACCTCAAACGAATGGAAGTCCACGTAACCGAAGTCTTGGGCAGTGTCGATGCACGCGTGGCGTTGGAGAAGCTCAAGCTCACGGAAGTAAGGAGGTGGACCTGGACCTGGGGGCCAAATTGCAAGACAGCAACAGCGCAACAGCAAGATGTTGTATGTTGTATGTTGTATCAGTATCAGCTGGAAGAGTTAGCCGCCTCAGTTACCAGAGAGGTGCGGGCGTCGCAAGTGGTCGACACGCCGCGCAGCCTATACCCTCGTCACTGCCTCTACGTACGCAACCTTGTGGTGTGCCGCCGCTCTCCGTCCGGCCCCACCCACTATCTCGTCGATTCCGCTCTAGCGGTCAACAAATCCTTGGCTAATACTGGCGCTGGTCCCTCAGTCGTCACTACTGAGCTGCTAGCGCACCTACCGCGCGATGCGTGCGTGCAATTCGAGCGCGCGGCTGACCGGCCGGCCGTCGTGGGGCCAGACGGTAACCCACTCAGCGTGCGTGGTTACGCCACTATCGTCTTCTCTCTCGCTAATGTTGAACTTCGCCACCGCTTTCTTCTGGTCGATGGGGCGCCCATGCTGCTCTTGGGAAATGACTTCCTGGAAGCGCACGCCGCTTGCATCAACCTGGCCTCCGCCGCTGACGGCAATAGCCGCCTCACCCTTGCCGTTAACGACCGTCGCATACACACGACGGTCTCTACTCGCCCTCGTTCTACCGCGGCGCCGCTCGCCACCTCGCCTCCGTTCGCTCCCATGCGACGTGCATGTCGTCCATGTGGGAGCCTCGGAGCCTCTGCCCGCTCTGCATCCCCATGCAGTGGATCCTTCATCCCATCTCGCGCCCCGTCCTCGCCGAGCGCGGTTTGTGCTCGGGGAGTGGTGGTATGCTTTCGCAGCTTCGCCCTCGACCCCGTGGTACCGCTCCGACGCGCTACCGCACGGCGCACGGAGCCCTTGGTACATCGCCCTTTGTTCGCTGCCGCTCTGAGGCCCTCGTTCGGATGCCGACATCGCTCCGCTCTCTAGTAGACTTGGTTGTCACCTCCTCCGAGTTCTGACCGTCTCGCCCTCGTTTCGTTGGTTCTACGCTCGTTTTCTTTATCTCTGCCGCTCCTCCAGGTCGCCGAATTTCCCCCCGCGGTCGCCGAATTTCCCCCCCGCGGTCGCCGAACGGTTTCCCTCACGCGGAGCTCTCTTGCTGTCTGTCCGCAAGCCCTCGTCTTCCCTACGGAAATCGTTTTGCAAAGCACTGACTTGACTCCTCCAAGCGTTTGTAACAGGGCCAGCCGTGTAATAGTTGGGCGTCCGCCACACCGCCTAAACCCTCAGGTAAAACTCTCGTAAAAGAGAGAAGAGAGGGGACTATTATACTGAATCCTGCGGTCTTGCGGACTGCCGTGCCGACCGCCGATTCTTCACCTCACAGTCCGGACGGGTGTGGCTCACCCTAATCGCTTATTTGCCTGGTCTTTGCTTTCTGTTTCCATCTGTTTCGCTCACCTCAAGGCTCACCTACAATACTGAGAGTACAAATGATTACTAAAGGTCGCCAGTAATGTGGCATGGACTACTCTGTGACCCGAGTGATCATAGGTTGATTACTCTCGGGGGTCGAGTAATCACGTTTTTAGTAATGTAATGCATTACCGGTATGTATTTGCCTTCACTAAATAAAAACTATTCTTTATACATTGTACCCAGAACTCGCAACTCAGAACTCGCAACTCGCAACTCGTGTTCGGCCCTCCCCTCCCTCCGCGCCGCTTGCTGCCATGCCTGGAGGTCGAGGCCGGGGCCGCATGCGCAATGCTCGCATCACAGGGCAATTCTTGCCTGAAATTCGCAACCGGGGCTCCGTCATTGGCGAGCAAGTCGCAGTTCCCGGCAGCTATTGGGAGGGAAGGATGACGGCTGAGGAGCGCAACACGAAATACCTGTGCACGGTCCTTGCATACGACCCCCTCTACAAGCCCATCACCCGGGCTCCGGGGGCATACTGGAAGCTGCAAGAGATGGGCATCACGGGCACTGGTAGTCTTGAGTTGGATTGTATGTATGTAAATGATCTTCGTCAATTTTAATCATCAATTGCAATGTGAATGCGAATGTGGCGCCAATGCACAATGCAGCCAGAATGCAGCTGCAGCGCCTGGGAACTGGGAACTAGGAACTAGTCACTGGAACTAGTAACCCTAGCTAGGGCTAGGGATAACACAGGGCGCTCACACTGTCACGCTGCGCTGTAGTGAAGAGCGGGGGTAGTAATCGTTAGTTAGGCAATACTTTAAGGCTTTTTGAGGAGAGTAATGCCGCCCCTGATTACTTTGTGGGTGGAGTAATCGGCCCATGATTACTTTGGCAAGCCCAGTAATGTGGGGGAGTAATGCATTACTCTCAGTATTGTAGGTGAGCCTTGGCTCACCTCTACCTCGCGAGGACGCTCGATTCTAGCAGGGGGGTGTCGCATCCGCGATCGACTTCTGACCTTGCGTCTTTGTGCTCAATCGATCTTGTTTGCCGCGGAGCCGCGGAGTTTTACTCGTAACTTGTAGGACTCTTCACTCGTAACTCGCCCCTCGCTCCTTGCCGTCGCGCCCTTTGTGGCCTGTCTCGCTCCTGTCTCGCTCCTTCGCACCTTGGGCCTTGCTCTGCCTTTGGTCCCTCCTTGCTGTCGTTCCCCCGCGCTTGCTCTCGTCCTCGTCGTAGGTGTTCGTCGCTGCGGACTTTTCCCCCGCGCGAAGCCTACCCTCTCGCCCCTTTCGGTTTACGCACATAGATTCCCTCCTTACTTTCTACTTACTCGTTCGCGGTAACCGCCGTTCGCCGTCGGCTCTTCCGTCGCATCGTCGCTCTCTTGTCGGCTTTCTCTTCCTTGTTTCCTTCCTTCTGTGTCTTCCCCGCCCTAGTGGTGGAAGATACGTTAGTGTGGAGGAATGTTGGGTGAAAGTCGAATGTGCGTGTCTCGGATTGTTGTCGGACTAGTCGGATTGGTATCCTATCGGCCTCTGTCGCCCTCGTCCCTCGCCCCAGTCGCTCCTCGCTCCCTCGTTCTCGCTCTCGCTCTCGCTCCGTCGTAACAAGCAATCTTACAACACCAACCAAATCCACTCACTCACCCACTCACACTCGCTGTCCGTTATGTCCGCTCCGTCCTCGCGCTCGCCCTCGCCACTGCCCGCCATCCATCTTCCAACCATGGAAGATGGTCAGCCCGTCCAACCCGCCAATGTCCAGAAAGCCGTGCCTTCCGCCGTTCACCTTCCATCCCATCCGGTTCCTCGTGTTCCATCCGTAATCTCCAGTCCGTCAGCGTCTAAATAGAAGTTATACCCGACCGACACGTGGGGGTGTCAGCCACAAAAATGATTGAGACTGAGAGCTTGCCAGGAAGGAGTCCCTCAAATGAGGGGCGGCGAGTCGCTGGTCTACCCTCTAAAGTGTGGGTGCTCTTGTACTTTTATACGTAAATGGGGAGGGGGCGGGGGTGAAAAAAAGGGACCCCAGGTTGCACCTTCTTCGAGGGCCATCAAGCGGGCCAAGAAGGGCCAGGGCGTGATGGTGGCACAAGTGAAGCAAAAGAGCCACACACATTACATGAGGAGGCCCAAGCTCCACATTCTCATTGCTGCTCAGGTACGCCAGCACCGGTTGGGACGCTAAGGTTGAGGAGCAGTTGAATATCACGCTTGGAATGAGACGGCCATACAACCCACGGGCTAGTGCAACAATCAAATGACTAGACTAGGAGAGCACGTCCGAGACACAAGAGCGGGTGGGAAGGTCACCCGGACGTGCGCTTTCGATGCACAGCCAACACGTGAGTGATTCAAGGGTGGACGACTCCAACCTTAGCAAGCTTTGGAGGAGCCATGCCAGATTCAGGAACCGGCCAGCGGCCTAGGTTCCTCCCTCTTGGTAAAAGGTGTACTTGCATACCCTGCAACTTGAATGTGTGGAATGCGCAAAGGCTCGCGTGCGGAAAGTAGAAAGTAGACATGCAGCGTTCGAGAGTGATCCTCGGATGTGCTGTCCACATTTGAAGAGGAGCGCGCTCTCGGATCGATTTCAAGCTTGTGAGGGGAGCACGAAATTGCTCCTCTCGCCGCCTCAGACGTCTTGGCGCTCGCCCTATTTCAATTTTGCCATCCTCGCGGGAGAGGATGGACATCCAAGAGGTAGGACCGCCGAGGTTGGTGCGTAGGGCGGAGAATCCCTAACGCCTCCGCTAATAGAAGAGGACGGCCATACAGCACCCGACGAGGAGCTCGCCGCATCGGGCGTGGGCGATGGACGATGTGGAGCACGTGCACGAGGGGGAAGTTGGCCATGTGCTAGACGTTTCGTGGCAGTTGTAGCAGAAGCACACGTCGTAGATGCAACCGTCCCATCTGAAGTATGAATGGCTGCGCTGAGACGTCGTGCTCTTATCCGCTTGATCGCCACTCTTGATGACTTCATCGCGCCGTGCTTCGGTGGCGGGATACTGCGCTGACAGTTAGCTGTGGTAGCGATAGCGCTCTTGCAGGATCGACTCCCTTTCTCGATATTGATGCTGGTAGTGCAGCGCCCGCTGCCTATAAACAGGCCAGTTTGAGAGTGACGAGGCATCTGAGGTAATGATTCTCCGTCCGCGCGGAATCCAATCTGCTTACGCAGCCAGTTGATACACGTCGTTGTCCATGAGCTGCACCAAGAGGATTAGATCAGTCAGAGATGGTATGCAAGTATTGAGGTGAGCAAGCCAACGTTGCACTAGCATGTTTGGATTGAGCGGAGTGTTACGGGGGCTCCAGCGTGTACTCTAAGCACGTACCCTACGAGCCCAAACCCGTGGTCTCCAAAGTTCTTGCGCAAGTGGATATGAGGGACTTGTGCGCGGACCATCGCATCGACGTAGGGCTGGACGTCCGACCGCGGGATGCAGCTGTCAGCAGTCGAAGTCACGAGCAGGGTGGGCGGCGCAGCAAAGCCGTTACCGCCTAGCAGCGCGTCTTGCCTATGAAGGAGCGAGCCAGCTCTCTTGGGCCACTTCCACGTGTTGTGGTTGAAAAAGCAAACTTCACCTGTGTGCGCAGGGTCCCAACTCTTACCATCAATACCAGGATATACCAGCACCTGCCCATCGAGAGGCTGCTGCGCGCCAGGGTTCCTCTCTTCGCAACGAGCAGCAAGAGAGGCAATGAGGTGGCCGCCGGCCGAGAAGCCAATGGCCACTACTGGACCAGGGCGCAGCTTGCGCACCACCCGTACCGCGTCCTCCAAATCATCAAGCGCGTCTTCGAGACCAAAAGCAGGCAGCAGACGATATCGCAGCACCACGGCAGTCAGGCCATGAGAAGCAAGCCAGTCAACCACGGGCTGCCCCTCAAGGCATGAGAGGAACTCATAGTTGCCACCTGGACAGATGATGGCTGTGCCATAGCCACCGCGGGGCAAGGCGTCGGCGTTCAAGCCACCCATCCGACCAGCATGCCATTCTGAGGTGCGACCACACGGTGGGCCGGCCCTGCCTATGCCCAGTTTCGCATCGTCACAGGTGAGAGCTAACCGGTCTCCGAGCTCCCGTCGAAATGCCGCTGAGAGAAGCTCCTCGCTAAGCAGCAGGCATGGGTCCTCGGGGCCGTGCAACAGTGGGTCTTCTTGAACCGTCGGCATGCGAGGCCGGCGTGTGCACTCGGCACAAACCGCCCAACCGCACGCGCGGCAGCCAAAGACTGGTGCGCCCGCCTTGGGCTTGACGCCACAACCGCGGTTCTGGCAGCTGCCGTATCTTCGTCCGTCGTGCTTGTCGCGGCGCAACGGGCAGCCATTCCAGCACTTCCTTGCTCTGCCACGCTCCGGGTGCAGCAGGATCCACAACGGCATTGCGGGCCATAGCGAGCGGCCAAGCAAAGGTGGCTCCCGCCGGGAGGCACCTGCGCGCCGCCGCAGGTGGAGCTTCACCACTCGGCCTCCAGAAGGCGCCGCCGGGCACGCGCGGCCCATGGGTGAGTGCACGAGTGCTGCTTCTCTTCCGTCTGCCCGCACTCGACGAACCTTCCCCCCTCCCCCTCCACCCCCCCCCCCCACCCCTCTTACCTCCACTTCCTCTGCTCCGTCCTGCCTGCACTCGCCGGCCTCTCCCCTCAAACACACACACTCTCCCTCCCTCTCTCTCCCTCCCACCTCCCCCCACCCTCCTTTCCTTCTCTCCCCTCCCCCCCCCCAAACCCGCCCTCGCGCCCCCCTCTCTCCTCCCCCTTCCCTTCCTCTTCGATTCTCTCTCGTTTCTTCACCTCTGAGAAATGTACAGTAGTTTTGTATAAGAATAAAACATCGGAGCGTTAGTATACTCCCCACACTACTCCCACTCGCCCGGTACTTTACTCTATCCTCACATATGTATCACGACACCCCTCAGCGTTGGAGCCCGGCCAGAGTGTCGCAAGATTTTGAACGAAATTGGGGGGACTAACCCAGCCCCGAAATTTGACCGAAATATGGACCTCCGCGTAGCGAACCTTGCCCCCCCTCCCCTCCCCCGCCCGCGCCCGCCCGCGGCCCCCGGCGCCTTGCCTCGCCTACCTAGTCGCGGCCGCCCACGCCGCAATCATCAATACGGCGGACGTCGACGACTTCTCCGAGGGCGTGCTGGGGTGGTGGTGCGATAACAGCAAGCATTATCCATTTCCTAGATGTGAAAGATGAAAGACAGAAACAGTGTTTTTTTTCGGAGGCCAAAAACAGTGTTTTTCACTGTTTTTCAAACGCCCTCCGTTTTTGCGCACTGTTTTTTTAGAGCGGGGCTGGGGCTGGGGGCCGCCCGCGCGCGGCGCGCGCGAGTGCGACGTGCGCGCGGGACCAAGCGCGCGCGAGCGCGGCGTAGGCGCGGGACCGCGGCCACCACCACCAGCACGCGTGCGTGGGCTTGGGGTTGAACACCGATAGCGGCTCGCCATCGGCCGAGGGGAGTGGAGGGGGCAGCGGCGGCGGCGGCCTACGTATGCGTAGGACGCAGGACGCGGAGGAGCGGAGGCGGAGGCGTTCCCCGCGCGCGGGGGGGAGGCCCCCCTGCGGTATATGTGGCCCCACTGTTTTTCGCACTGTTTTTTACTGTTTTTTTCGATTCCCAAAAATCAGCTGTTTTTAATGTCTTTCTAGACCTCACCCGCTGTTTTTCACATCTAGGATCCATTTCCAGCGTGGGCAGAGACTGCACGAGTTGTCTTCGCTATTCCCCCTAACCCCTGACTAACTCTGCAGCGTGTGAACGTGTCTTTTCGTTGCTCCGTGCGATGTATTGGTATGGTTATGGTGAACACAACAAACAATCTGGCGTGCTTTTGCTTTCCGATTATTTGCAAGTGTCCCTCATGAGTCGCTATAACCAGCGGATCGTTGTCGTTGTTGTATTCAGGCATTCAGGCCTTTTGATTTTGACTTTTGGCATGAATAATTTGGCATAATGGGTATACGAGCCTTCTTCGTTATATATATGTTATATACCGTCTTCTATCTTCTATAATGTTCGTCGTGGTCGCGCAAGGCGTGCAGATTCGGATTCTCCCTGGGCTCAAGTCGTCCTGGTTCTCACCGATTTTCGTCTCGAAATTCGGGGATTTGAGTTTTTTATTTGAACTACCGTTACTGTAATCGTCCACGCGTCTAACTAAGGTAAGAAATGCAGGTAACAGAACTAGGCCCCTCACGTTCAGATCCCCCTCCTCTGCAGTACTTGCTTCCATTGCGCTTGGCGTGCGTCTAAGTAGGTGTGTTTCTCCCTCCTCGCGCCCCCCATCGGCCCTCCCCACCCAAAAAGGGAGGAAACCCCAACAACGCACTCCCCCCCCCCCCCCGATCTCTCAGGGAAGCGGCCTTGCGGTGGCCGCCGCCGGCGTCGCGCTCGCCGTCGCGTCGGTGCCCCGAGGGCGCCACTTCTCGCACCCCCATCACACGCTCGGGATCGTCGCATTCGCCCTCGCCCTGCTGCAGCCGCTCAACGCGCTCGTGCGCGGCACGCCCGGCGCCCAAGTTGTTCCGTCATACCGTCATATGACACTTGCCATGGAACTGAGTATGATGTCATACATCTGATATCATATGATACTTGCTCCAAACATCTACACTTATAAACCCGCCATTATGATAAAAATCTTCTTACTCAGTACCTAGAATCGGATGCTGCATGCTGCTGCTCGATGACTAACCATTTCAAGCTCCCACAGCGGCACTCCTGGAGCGTCTCCACATGGCGCCGCCCCCACTTCACGGCGGTGTGCGATACTCGTCATCGCCGTCGTCGCCGCCGCCATCGTTGCTGCACATCAGGTTGGCGGCCATTGGAGGGGGGGGGGGGGCTCGGAGCTGGGAGCGCCGGTATTTCCCGCGCCCGAACTTGTACTTGTACGAGTAAAACTAGTTGAATTGTAGCCTCTAGTCTTGTCATATGACACTCAGTATCAGGTCTAGAGCAACTAATACTGAGATATGATATATGATATCATATATGACAGAACAACTTGGCCCGGCGCCCGCACCACACGCCGCGCCGTGTGGCGGGTCGCGCACAAGGGGACGGGCTACGCCGTGCTCGGCGTGGGCGTCTACCAGGCCCTCTCGGGGCGCGCCCTCATGCCGAGCCAAGGCGACGCCGTTCTCGTCGCGTACGTGGTGCTCCTGGGCCTCTCCTTCGGGGTGCTCGCGGGGGGGCTCATGGTAGGGTGAGAGTGAGGGAAAGGAGACCAAATGAAGGCAAGCCGCCTTCGCCGTGTGGAACGATCTTGATCTTGGGGCAAGAGCAGAGGGGCGGAGAGCGCACAGTGGAGAGAGAGAGGAAGCGCGGCGGCGAGAGGGGAAGCGGCGCGGCGAGGCCGAGGGGAGGGAGAAGAAGGTGGAGAGGAAGTGGCGTCAATGAGCGGCGGGCGAGGGGGGCGGTGCGGGTGGGGCGGCAGTGTCGAAATGCGCGGGGTGTCGGAATGCGCGGGAGAAGTGGCGAGCGCGGAGGGAGAGGGGCAGTTCTGAAAGCGCGCACCAGGCTCTTGACAAAAAAAAGATCGCTTTCAAAGGAAGTCGATCAATTTTCTTTGGAGGGAAACCAACATGGGATATCATGAGATATCGTGATTTCAACGATATATCGACCCTGCCCCAAATCGAGTGAATGGAGTCAGACCACGTGTGTGTCTCAACATGTGAAGTGTCAAGTTGACTCAAGTAACCTCCCGGTGACAATGAAAGGTGTTAGCAGGGATGGGGATAATTGAACGCTTTTGGTCTAACCTCGAGTTGCACCTTCTGAGGGCGGAGGAACGGGATGTGGGGGAGACACGCTCTAAAGATAGAGCGCGCGGCGGGAGAGGGGAAGGAGGCAGGACGCGGGAAAGGAGGCACGCTCTAAAGGTAGAGCGTGCGGCATGATGAGGCTCCCTTTATCCACGACAGGTTTGGTCCTCCATATGGGGGGTCAGTGTGTTGGGTACTATTGGGTCCCCATATGCTGAGGGGTTTAGAGTACTATACATTTCAGTCAGTACTGTGCATATGAGCCCACGTAATCTATTCATCCCTGTGCGTTGTGTTCAGCGTCTTGAAGTGCCCTCCTCGCCTTATAGGCGGATTGAGTTGCGATGTGTACCGATTCCTTCGATGATAGGGTGGCAAGAACGGAGACCGCAACAAGGAGCGCGATGCCAATGATAACATAGGACCAGGAAGATGGCTTTTAGTATTGTTGTGAGCCAACCGTAGGACCAAGCTTGGATAACAAGCTATGTTTCTGAGCGGTGCATCGAAGAATGTCGAGCTCTGCGGCTCAAGCTGTGGTGGCCGTCGAGACACTAACAAGCATTTGCAAGAAGCCTGGCATGTGTGGGGCATGCGATGCGCGAAGTGCAAGACGAAAGGTTTAATTTTGCAGCGTCACGCTGATCTTGAGACTCTTGAGCCACTCATGCAATGATTCGCATCCACACAGTACATTCCGCCCCCAAACGTCCGCCATGGTCCACTCACCGATCGGCCCGCATGACCCTTGCGCGTAGGCAAAGTTGCCGAGTCGGTGGTGGCAAACTCATAGCCTCACCGAGCAGACATGGAACGAGCCACATGAAACGAAAAAGCAAGATCTTGCAAGGTCATGCGCCAGTCGATGCTGTGAGCCATACCCTCCAACGGACATCAAAATTCGAGCCATCCCCAGGCACCCAACGACCTCTCATGCTCCCAACCCTCCGTCGCCAAAATTACAAATCGAACATGCGTGAAAGACAGTATTGCAGCTGTGCACCACGCTGCCTAGCCGATCGGAATATAGTAAATGCGAAGAATCCAATCCTCTCGGAATCTTGAGTCGACATCCACTAGGTCCACTCCCGCCTTGTCGAATGCTGCGGAACGCACTGTCACATCTCGTTCGCGCCACAGGGATCCAACCGCAGGCACATAAGCGGGCTGCTCTTCCTCCAGGAAGCTGGTATGAATATGTACCCAGCCGAGCTCCTCGCCCTCTGAGCTGATGCCACCAAGTGCTCGTAAGCTCAGCAGCAATTCGGAAGAGATATCAACCCCCTCCCCCGTCAGCTCGAAGAGGACCTCGCCGGCCTCGCACGTGCACGCGCAGGGCGTTGTCGCACTCAAAGGCTCAATGTGCGCGCTCACACCGTCCGGGCGCCGCCGCACCTCCACTGTACTCACCCGGAACTGGAGCAGCCAAGCGCTGGAAGAGCTCATAAAAGCGCCCATCAGGGCGCTCGCGGCGACTCCTGCGTAACCTCTCATGCCGCCGCCGTCCTCAGGAGCAGCTCGGCTAGCGGATGGCGCGCTAGAGATGCTCATAGCTAACAAACGGATCGGTGAGCCGCGTAAGAAGGTTTGGCGTTGCGCCAGGGGCGCTTGCACCAGTGAGGCGAAATGGCGCACGTAGCGGATCTACGAGGTGGGGTCAAGGCATGCAGACAACGAAGCAACGCTGAGCTGAGTGCTGGGACGGCGGTAACCTTTGCGCTAATTTTGGGCGCCCACTCAAGGACCGGCAGGCTGATGGCGGAGCAGGGCCGCAAAGGCCCACCAGCTCGTGGATGTCGCACCTGCGATGGATTGACGACTGCATCGCCATCAGTGGTTCGCATCCGGCGGAAGAAGGCGATGGCATCATCACTGCTAGCGCATTCCGGATGGGCAGCCCACATGAGATAGGCGGCCATCATGACGCCAGTCCTCCCTTTGCCCGCCTTGCAATGTGTGGCAATCACTGGCAAGTCGGTGGCTGGGGGCGATCCGTCCTCTGTACTGTGTGAAGCATCGTACTCGGCGTCACCCTTGCATGTACCCATGCCCTCGGATGCAACGGGCAATTGTGAAACTTCGCTGACAGGACTTGGTGCCATCAGCTCAGGTGGCGCAATCTTGGATGTGGGGAGGATGGTGGGTAATAGATCGTCTTTTGCTGCCGAGCCGGTGGCTTGAGCGTCTCCCGCCCGCTGCGAGGGCTTGGCGTTGGGGTCTGGGTTAAGAGCCTCGGGAGCGAGACGTTGCGCGCCGTGCAGCATGTCAAGCATCCCCATATTGTCAGCTGGCGAGTCGAGCGCAGCAGTCTCCGCCTCATCTATACTAGGGAGTGAAGCGCTGGATAGTTTGGTGCGTAGCAAAGCGTGCGCTTCTACCGGCGAGCGCACTGCCGGTCCTGGCGCTCCGGTGAGAATTCGATGTACTGCCTCGCAGAAGGCAACCATTTGCGATAGCGGTGGCGCATGGTGGTCATCCGAGGGGAAGCGGAGCACCCCGGACGCAGAGGGGAAGTCGGAGTCAGCATAGTCCCTCTCATTGCACAGATTTACCAGCGTGTAGCCCCCGCGCGCGTGATATCGCTCGAAGAATGCCCGTACCTTTGAGACAGGGTTGCAATCATGGATGACCTCCAGACCAAAGGCAAGGAGTCTGACCGCCACGTGCAGTGTTATGCGCCCCTTTTAATGACTGTGTTCAAAGATGTTTAACCCATCGCCCCTCCCTACCGGTTACTGCTCCTGAAGCGTGACTTCAGCTCATATAAGGCTCTCACCTCAGGAAGATGGTTTTTCAGGAACGGCTGTGCGCGGCGTGCGTTTGCGTACCGTGTGTGCGTGCTCGCGCCGGCTGTACGCGAGCAATATAAGGTGTTGCTCGCTTATCAAAGGCTTTGTGTCCACCCCTCGGCCCGCAGAAAGCCAACCCACCTCCGAGAGAGGTCGCAGTCAAGTGAAGTGCCCACGTGCGCGCGTGTATGTAAGCATCCACCCGCCCGGTCGCATCCACCCATTCTCCCCTCGCGCCTCCACAATGGCGCCTCACCTCGGAGAGAGGATTGCGATAGAGTGGCTCTATCACGCCCGACGCAGGCAGCCCAAGGGCGAGCAGCTGTGGCGAGAGATAGCAGAGGTCGAGGTCGAAGCCGTCGGCTTGGTAGCGCAGCTTGGACCCGGAGACGAGCGCACGAAGACCGCGAACTGGAAGCAGAGACGAGAGGAGATACGAGGGAGACTCCTCGGCGCCCGACGCCATGACTCTCTCACACACAGCCTCTCTCTCTCTCTCTCTCTCTCTCTCTCTCTCTCCCCCCCCCCCCCCCCCCCTCTCTTGCTCACTAGATTTTTGCTCTGCTCGCTTGCAGCCCTCCTCTCCCTTCCCTTATTTCTTGGTTCTCGGCCACATTCATTTGATTTCACAGGCCGTTGGGACCTCCGACGCAACGACATCGAGCCTACATTACACACTCTCTCTCTCTCTCTCTCTCTCTCTCTCTCTCTCTCTCTCTCTCTCTCTCTCTCTCTCTCTCTCTCTCTCTCTCTCTCTCTCTCTCTCCCTCCCCCCCCTCTCCCCCTCTCTCTCTCTCTCTCTCTCTCTCTCTCTCTCTCTCTCTCTGCTCATCTCTCCGCGTGGGCGCTCGGGCTCTGGACTGGCTGGCACACGAATAGCCGAAAAGGACGGATCAGGTTCACTAGAATAGTAGAGGTTTGGGTCTTTCCCGTAATCAGAGGAGGACGATAGCCCCACAGCGAGATCGTGCTGAGGGAAGACCCTATAGGAGAAGAGAAGAGAAGAAGAGAAGGATGGAGGAGAGGATCGGGGAGCTGGATGGGACGAGAAAGAGTAGACGGGGAGGGGAGACGAGAGAGAGAGAGAAAAAGGGAGAGAGAGAGAGGAGAGAGTCCGAGAGAGAGGGAGAGGAGGGGAAAGGCAGACGAGAGAGAGGGGGGAGAGGGAGAGAGAGAGATTTCAGGGGAGGAGAGGGGGCGTCTTATCGGCTCTCAAGCGCTCTCTTACGATATGGTACTTTACTCTACTGCCCCAGGAGGTCGTCGAGAGAGAGAGTAAAGTATGGCTAGCCCTGCGCTCTCGAGGCTCCTTTTTCTTTTCCTCTCCATACGAGAATCGTGTCCGGGAAAAAGAAAACCGCCAGTTCCGCGTACAAACCACTATTCTTCTACGCCGCTCCTGACGCTCTACAACACAATTCGACGCTCTTTCCTCCAGCCAAACCCATTCGCCGCGTGGTAGCTCTGGCGTCGCGGACTGTGAGGGGTGCGCGGCCTCCCCTCTGTCCCCTGCCTCTGCCCCCCCTCTACCTGCTCGCCTGGCGTGCGCCGCGGTTCGACAAGGCCCGTGGATTCGAGGCGTGGCATGACGATCTTATGTCCTGCTTAGACGCAGCCCCATTCCTTAACTCACGCGCGCGCTCTTGTGGCCTGCAGACCATGAAGCACGTCGCTGCGTATCTTCTCGCTCAACTCGGCGGCAATGCCAGCCCAGACGAGGCGGTGCGTCTCGCCGACCTCCCGTACTGCAAGCTGGCTTAGCTAAACCTGCCTTGTTTACTTCATCGCAGCGGCCTCGCGCCCTTAGCTCTACCTCCTGCTTGCTCTGCAGGCGATCACCGCCATCCTTGAGAGCGTCGGTGCCTCTTCGGACTCTGAGAAGTTGACTAAGCTCCTCAGCTCTCTTGAGGGCAAGGACCTCGTTGAGGTTCTCGCGGCGGGCAAGGCCAAGATGGCTGCTATGCCGGCGGGCGGCGGCGGCGGCGGCGGCGGCGGCGGCGGCGGTGGTGGTGGCGGTGCTGCTGAGGCGGCGGGTAGTGCCCCAGCGGCGAAGGCCCCTGAGCCGGAGCCGGAGGAGGAAGAGGAGGAGATGGGCTTCGACCTGTTCGGTGCGTTGGCCCAGTGTAGTCGCGCGCATATTGCACCGCTGCAGTGGTTGGCCCTGCCCGTGGGCGGTATGCTTACACCTGAACGATGTGCCTCTGCACGCACTCCACACTCCAGCCACATGGTGTTAAATCTTTGTCCTCTTCCATGTTCCCGCCTGCAGATTAAACTATCGAGTTGTCGTGGACGTGATGAGCCATTGCTGACGCCGAGAGGTGGTGTCCCTCCATGAGGAGGGAGTTAGTACTTTCCGCGTAGATTTGCGCGCAAGGCACGACGCTCTTGCCCTAAAGGGAGGCCAATTGAGGCGTTCGGTCATTGGGAAAATGCGGTGCTCTGCGCCGCGCGTGCGGACTCCACAAACTGTCTAGAGCTTACAGCGTCATGTCTGCGTCTGTAAAAGTCTTCCTATTCTTTTTTATGACTGGCGGTTGCGCCTCAGCGACTTACTAGTCAGGCCTCAGCCGTGAGCGCGCCCGCACTCACGGTCACCAGTCCAATGTTCCGTCGATAGTCAGGGCCGCGGCGAACACGAACAAAAAAATTAATGATCTCGCCCATCACGTGGCCTTGGCTTTCCTCGGGACTCCACTTTGTAGCCACGCCAACGCCCCTAACCCTGCCCTTGACCTTGACGGATTGGAAGTTGCCAAGAGGCTGCAACCTCAGGTTTAGGTTTGGTTATTTTTTTTACAAAGGCCCCCGTGAAATGTATACTAGCTCCGTTTCAAAACTGAAACCTTTGGCTCCCTGCTAGCCTATGAGGAACCATAGTAAAGATTTGGTTAATTCTATGAGATAGTGGGTACATTGGGGCGTTGTCCTGTGTGTCGTATTCCATACGAGGACAGACTTTTACTTCTAACCTGTGGGTTATTGTAACTCTCAAGGTCTCGTTGATGGGTATATCGCCTCTTCTCCTACTTTCTCTTGATGTCATCAAACGTTCCACGATTGTCGTCCGTCTTCTGTTATACCTCGGTCGCAGCTCCCCAGCGAGGTCCGCTCTCGTTGTGCTGACTCCTCGGTCGCATGCCTGTGCGCTGCTAAGTTGCCTTGGTGCCGACGCTTGGCCGTCCGTCCCAGTGCGGTTAGTTTCCGCCCTGTTTGGTTTAGTTTGTGTGTCTCCGTGGACCGGTAACTTTTTGAGTCCGTGCGTTGTAGTCCCTCGTGTCTACCTCGGACCTAAGAAGCTCTCATTCTTACTCTCTCTCTTCCACTAGCTCGCTAGCTAGCCTCGTCCCTACTCTCCGACGTCACACGTTGCAGCCCTCCGTCCCTCCGTCTACCTCCTCGCTCGTAGCGCGCGATGGCAGACACTGTCAGACCCGATTCCTACTATGACCTTTCAGACATCTTCCCGCAAATTACAATCAACGACCCCTCTACGGCCACGTCAGCTGCCGGCTCGATCGAACGGCCCTCTGCCTACGAGCCTATAGTCATCGCGTGTTCGACAAGCACAAATTCCGCCTTGGCGCCTACGACCGCGCCCTCTCATAGCCCCGCTCCTCCTCTGCCCATGGGAACAGCGGGAACTTCTTTTGACCCACAAGGGGTCCACTTCGTCGGAACCGGCGGCTCCGAGCCTCCGCAAGACCCTTCCCACACGGCGGCGCCATCCGCCGCTCCGTCAGACGAGCCGCTGCTCGTAGATTCACTTCGTGAGCGAGCCGAGCTCACCTCCCTTGAGACCTCGGGCTACCCGGGGTTCGACTCCCATGTCCACCCGCCTGAATACAGCGCGTGGGAACACGTCAGCGAGGCCCCCTCCGTCGCCGACCTCTTGGCCGACCGCCTCGCTCACATGCAGTCCGCGATCGAAGCTCAACAACTTCGCGACGAGAAGCGCGACCGAGAGCATGCTGCTCTCCTCGAAATGATAGCGGGCCTCAACACCCATGTCAGGGCCTTGCGGGCGTCCACCTGTCGCCTGTCGCATCCAGAGTATTTTATATACTCTAGGCGGATACGGTGCTTCTATCAATGTGTAGTGTGTGAGAAAATTGGGTGAGTTTTGTTTTTGCCAACGAGTTGCCTCGAAGCTCCGCCGCATTGCACGCCGCATTTGTTCGTTTGTCCTTACTTGTTTCATTGGTTTGTTTGTGCGATGTTGCGTTAGTTTCGGAGTTTTCTTGTTGGTGAGTGAGTGATGTGGGGTGGTGTCTCGTGGGCCGTCGTCGCGATGTAGCGCGTCCTTTCCCCCGCTCTCTCAAGACTTCTCTTCACTCATGCCCTAACCCCACTGAGACTTGCCACGATCAAGCTTCGGCTTGATTCGACAGTTTGAAGACATCCCTCACTCACCCGCACGCCCTCGCCACACACCTCGCCGGCCATCGCACCGCGCACAAGCCCGCACATGCGCATGCGCATGGTGCATATGCCCGTCTCACTCCTCAGCTCGCTCCGACCCATGGGATGAGCATGGCTCAACTCTATGGCGACGAGCGCGGTCATCCTGCCTTCCTTCGCCATTCCTTTGCCCCTCGCTTCGCCTCCGCTTCGCCACGCCTCCGCTTTCCACTGCCTCGCCATCCTGTTCCCCCACCATTCGTATGCCCGCTGCTCTTGTTTTCGTTCTCTCTGCCGCTTCTCCCCACCCTTGATGGCTGAGTCTCCCTCAGTCTCAGGCACGCAGGCTCTCTCCTCCTTCTCCTCCTTCTCCTCGTTCTCGTTCGCGCGTTCGGCGTTTCGATCCTCGATCTTTGGCTCCCGGTCTTCATTCTTTTGCGTTGTGTCGTACGTTGAGCAATATCACCCTCGCTCGTCTCGATCGCTTCAGATCACCCCTCGTTCTCGTCTTGGCTAAGGCCACCCTCGCTCACTCGCTAGTTTTTGTTCAGGCTTCGGCCACCCGCGCCCTCGTTCTCGATTCCCGATTCTCGTTATTCTCGTTTTGATATTGCTCTTCGTATGATGCTGCGTAAAGTGTGCAGGTTGGGGCTCAACGTCTCTTGGCTCTTCACCACGTTCCGAGTTCTCGTTCTAGGCCATGCATGGAAGTTGTAGGGGTTTGGGCCCTTGCTTGTTTGCTTCTTTGGCTTCCTCGCTTCATTCGCTTCGTTCTTTTCGTTTCAAAAGTGAGTATTCCTTCGTTTGTTCGAGTGTGAGTGATTGTGTGTGCCTGCTTGGTCTGGACGTGCACCCCGATTGAGACTTGTCTTCAAACCATTCGCAATAGCGTTTGGTTGAACCCACTGAGAGTGCACGCTCTTTGGGGGCTAAGACAAGGGGTCACACACTCTCTCAATAGTGTTTGTTTCATTGTTTCGGCTTTTGTTTGTTCGTTCATGCTTGTTTTGGGCCTGATCACCCCATGACTCGCGTGGACGCTCGACTTAAGTCGGGGGGTGTCGCATCCAGAGTATTTTATATACTCTAGGCGGATGCGGTGCTTCTATCAATGTGTAGTGTGTGAGAAAATTGGGTGAGTTTTGTTTTTGCCAACGAGTTGCCTCGAAGCTCCGCCGCATTGCACGCCGCATTTGTTCGTTTGTCCTTACTTGTTTCATTGTTCATTGGTTTGTTTGTGCGATGTTGCGTTAGTTTCGGAGTTTTCTTGTTGGTGAGTGAGTGATGTGGGGTGGTGTCTCGTGGGCCGTCGTCGCGATGTAGCGCGTCCTTTCCCCCGCTCTCTCAAGACTTCTCTTCACTCATGCCCTAACCCCACTGAGACTTGCCACGATCAAGCTTCGGCTTGATTCGACACCACCATCCTCACGTCCGCAGAAGGGGTAGCAGATCCTCCGGCGCCGAGACCGCCTCCTCTGTCGACCGCGCGTCCGTCGGCGCCTCACTCGGCCGCCCCACCTCGCAATTCGGTGGGAATGCTCCCTTACGCCCCTCGCTCTGCCTCTCGGGCTGATTTCACTCCCGCTCCCGTCTACGGACACCCCGAGCAGGTCTCCATACTCCACCGGTGCCCTTCACGCCAAGACCCCACTTCACGCCTCGCCGTGAGGACACTAGCGCTCCACGCCGGTCGTATTGTGCCTAAGTCGCCTGCTGTCCTCCTTTATGGACGAGAGCTCAGGCTCCCTGCCCAGCTGGCGGAACCAACCCTCCCGCGAGATGAGAGGTCGCCTGCCCGCCTTCCTCTGTTGACGGGCTTCAGCCCGTCAGCACCTCCGAAGTCGTTCCCTCAGCCGCGCCTGCCGCCGGCTTGGCCCCTTCCTCATTGCCCTCAGGCCCCATGGGCCATTCCAATTCGTCATGGTGGGGTCCCCCATCCGGATGGATCGTCGAAAACGGGCACGCAGAGCGCCCGGCATCGGTTCGAAGTTGGGCTCTCCGGGCCTCCCTCGGCGACGGCTCAACGTTCAATGGGCTCGGCGGATGGTTGATTTCGACGAGGGTTCGGCGCGCGGCCTGCCCGATTGGCGTGACCATCCAGGTGGGATATGCGTATTTGGTATTCGGTGGGGTCCCCCATCCGCCGGATGGATCGTCGAAAACTACGGGCACGCAGCCGCCCGGCATCGGTTCGAAGTTGGGCTCTCCGGGCCTCCCTCGGCGACGGCTCAACGTTCAATGGGCTCGGCGGATGGGTGATTTCGACGAGGGTTCGGCGCGCGGCCTGCCCGATTGGCGTGACCATCCGGGTGGGACATGCGTATTTGGTATCTGGTGGGGTCCCCCATCCGGATGGATCGTCGAAAACGGGCACGCAACGCGCCCGGCATCGATTCGAAGTTGAGCTTTTCAAGCTTTTGCGATTTTAGCGTCTTTTGTCGGTTTTCGATTACGTTTTGTTGTGGGGGCCCAAGGGGGGGGTCCGGTTCCTAATGGTCCCAATGGGCCCCGGATATGTGCTAGTTGGTAGTTGGGTGTATTGGGAACTTTCTCCCGAAAAAAATCCTCAAATTTCCTCAATTCTGAGATGGTCATTTTTCATCCCTAATAGAAAACACTGTTTGACCGCCCTACTCGTAAACCACCGTGCGGAGTTTCTTTCACTGCAGGGGAGTCGAACCAAACCAACGCGGGGTTTTCTCGCGTTGGCGGCGCCATTGTTGAAACTCCGTGCGCTCTTCCAACCATCTTTCAAGCAGAGTTTCAGCTCTGCAAAATCCCTCGACTGTCAAAAACCTTGAAAATCTGCCTCGCGCCGCGTAAACGCGGCGCTCAACCAAGCGGAACAACGAAATGCACCCCGCAGCGAACACCCGTCAACTAAAGACCCCCCCCCCAAAAAAAAGTGAACGCGCATATTTTTACCACCAAGATTTGGAGTAGGAAAAGGGCTGAAAAAGAACTTAGGATATGGATATGAGCGCGAGGCGAGTGCGACGCGCCGCCGATGCGCAGCGCCGCCGACGATGGCCGAGAGGTGGCGCCGCGGGCTCGAGCCGGCGCTCGCAGGGCTCGCGCCACTGGAAGAGCTGGCGGTCAGCTCCTATGGCCCGCTTGGGCGCGCCAAGCTCCTGACCAACGCGCACGGCGGCGCGGCCACGCTAAGCTCCGTCTCGCACCGGCTGGTCGCAGCGGCTGGCTCGCGCCCGGCAGCTGCAAAGGTGCTTCTCGAGCTACTGTCGACGCGCCAGGCGCGCGGGGCGGACTGCGGGCTCTTTAGCATTATCTTTGCCACCGCGCTCATCCGCGTAACCGCCTCGCTGCCACCCAGAGTCATCACAGCGCTGCTGCCAGAGGCGCTCGCTGAATGCATGGTGCACCTGCGCAGTGGCCGCTGCGCCGCCGTCGCGCCGATACGAGTGAGCTCATTGCCTTGTCTGCTAGCGCTCGTCCACACGATCATCTCACCTAAGCAGGTGGCGGTTGGTTCTGCTTTGCCAGGGGAGCTCCGCCACGTGTGTCTCCTCATCGTCCAGGCGTTCGTCCAATCGATTGGCGCCGGTGGCCCTGACAGTGCGCCTAGTGCGCGGCCTCCAGCCTCGCCGCCCACGCCATCGCCCGTGCTGATGGCGCAGCGGCTGTTCCCAGGCGTTCGTCTGCTTCCGCTTGCTGGCCGCTCCCTGGGCTCCAGCGAGCTGCTGGAGGGCGTAGTCCTTGATGTGCCATTGCCCGCGCCACTAGAGGCTCAACACAGCGCTCGGCCGCTGGTTGTGGCCCTCTATGATGTCAGCCTGATCGTGCATGAGGCCGGCATCGGCGAGGCGGTAGATGTAGCTGCGGCTGACTCTGAGGATACCGATTCCTACGACTGCGCCGCCGCCGCTGACCTCTTCCAGAAGTTTGCAGATGCCCTCGCAAGGCGTAGGGTGGGATTGCTAGCGTGTCAGAAGATCATCCCGACCCGCCTCCAGGACGAGCTCGCACGCCGAGGTATTCTGGCGCTGCCGCGGCTCTCGCTGCGGCACATCGGCGCTGTGCGGCGCCTCTCCGGTGCGACGCCCGTCTCATCATTGATGGCGCCGCCCGATGGCGCCCTTGGATGTGTCGGTGGGCTCGTCAACCTCCACTTGTCAGGCAAGGAATATCTGCACATGCTCCCCTACGAGGGAGACACGATCACATTAGCCGGAGTAGATGGATCGGGCAAGCTCACAGTCGACGATTCGAGTCCTGAACGAGGGATGCAACCCATAAAGACTGGTCAGCCGGTTGTCACACTCGTTCTGTTTAGTCCGAGCCACGCTGCAACAGAGGAACTTGAGGTGGTAGTCAGCACCGCCTTGAACACATTGCGGGCACTGCTAGTTGGGGCGCCACCCCGATTGGTGGCAGGCGGGGGATGTGTGGAAGTGCTGTTGGCGCAACACCTTCGCACGCTTGCGGCATCCTTTGTGTCGGTTCCGCCGTTGACTGGAAGCGAGGGGAACGATGCGCAGACAAATGCCACTTGGGAGTCTCTTGCTGAGGACGAGCGTCGAGTGATGGTGGAGGAGGGCGTGCGGCAACGACGGCAAGTGTACACCTTCTTTGCCGAAGCGCTAGAAAGCGTCGCGGTCGCGCTCGCTTGTGGAATAGGGCCCAGTCGTATTCGTGCCGACGAGGTTCTAGACCTTCTCCGAAGCGCGAATGCGCCAGCCGTCGATCTCGCGGAGCGTGGCAAGGAGGGATCAAGGGCTCTATGGGGGTGGGACGTGATGTGTGGAGCGCCTTGCGAAGTCCTCCGGGTAGAGGCCGCGGCATGCACTGGAAGCTCGAGCGACAGCAACAGCGAGGGTGACTCTCCCTCTGGTGGGAGTTTCCCTGGGCTGAGGCTCACGGTTGACTCTGCGCTTGTGGTTGATTTGGAGAGTTCTAAACTGCAGGCGATTTCCGACGCCATGGAGCTTGCGAGCGCACTAGTTGGCATTGACGCCGTCATCATCGATACAAGATGAGCATAAGCAGCAACGCCGTAAAGCTCTACTTTTGCGAGACATCTGTGCTTGAATGCATGCAGACGATGCTCATGCACCGCTCCTACGAAGCTGAATGGAGACCTGTGTGATCTCCCTCTTAGGTACTTTCTGGCTAGACCCAAGACTTGCATTGGGTATAAATTGCCTGGTCTCATGCTGTCAGCATGTCTTGTCGCTCGACGCCTGCCCCATAGGTCGCGTTCCGTCGAAAGAGGACCCCAATAATATAATACTAAAAAAATCCTCTTAAAATTCCCCGCTACATGTGCGGCGTGAGACAGAGTGCTATTGAACCTCCCTACTACCCAACGCCTTAACCCCCGTCAAACCCCTTCCTTCCCCAGTTCTCTCTTTAGCGGAGAAGCTGGATCCAGAGAGGCCGCGCGCGTTGCTTCGGCCAGGAGTCGGAGAGAAGGGGGCGGGAGACGGTGGCTTCTCCTTTGCTCGAGCTTGGGCTCGCGTTTCCCTTCCTTATATCTCGTAAGATCTTCCTTGACATTTGCTAAGGTGCTCTTACTAAAGAGGTTTAGTTACCCTAGCGGTAATATTTCGTATGTCCAAACCTCCCGCCGCCTGCAAGAGGTCCTCCGATGTTTCTAGTTGAAGTCTTTGTCCATCGTGTAAAGGGGGCTTATCATCTTCCGAATATGTTTGTTGCTCGGGGCGTGTAGCCCCATATTCTCTCGTTGTTTTTTTAGCTTTTGAAAGTTGGAAGAAGCCGACCTTCGCCGTTACTAATAGGTGGTACCTCGAAAGGATCGCTCTTAAGATTGTCCTGACGGACCTACCGTCCGCGTTGCCATACTGAATGTTGTAAAAGTCCGTTAGGATGTACCTCCACGCCAGGATACCCAAGTATCCTGAGGAGGGGTGAGGCCTGTCTACCTGGTAGCAAAAGAGTCGTTGGGCTACTTCGCTACTTCGGAGCCCGGCCTGCTGAGATCCAAAAAAAACCTCTAAAGATTCCGGGCTACACGCCTACTAGTCCTAGGTTACCCTGTCACTGACACGACACCGCCCTTACATCCCCTCTCTCCACCTCCTCCCTTTCCCCCCTTCATTCCTTTGTCTTCGGTTTCCGGGGTCCGACTCTGGTGCACTACCGAGAGCCCGTTTCGGAGTGCGGCTTTGGGGCAGGCCTGTTGAATATGATGCCATTTTTGGAGTCTCTGGGAAGGTTACGCTGGTTTTTTTCTTGAGGTCTGGCTGCGGTGTATCCGCCTTAAGTGAAATGTTATTCTTTCCAATCATATAAGCCATCACATTCCTAAAATTCGCGAACACAAGTTGATTTTATTGATTAGCGAAGTTGCTGCAAAGAAAGTACTGTCTACTGTCTACTCTTCACCCGATGTCGTGTTGTTCTGTGGTACGCACGCAAGAGCCAAACATTTTGGCTCTGCGGCTACAAGGATGGCGCGGATTGCCACATCGCACGGCGGCGCTTCGCACGTGGCGGAACACATCAAAGAGACTCAGCAATCACAGTGTCATAGTTAACATCGGTCGTCTGCAGTCAGTCTGCAGTGGATGTCCGCTACAGTACGGCAACGATCCCATTGATTCCATGCCTTGAGGGCAGTCCCGCCACTCTACACACCTAGTGATGCGCAAACACACGCATTTCCGACCGCACGGAATTGCACAGCGGCTTCGTGATTGCGGAGCTGAGCGTAGGATTGGTCACGGTGAACTCACACACCCTCGGCTTTTGCCCCTCGGCCTAACACTTGCGAATGCAATGCTTGCCTCCGCGGATGCTTCTCAAATGGTAACGGCCGAAGTACAAAAATCACGGCAGGTGTCCGGGTCTTCCTGCCCATCGGCAGCCCACGCCCTTGGTGCAGAATTTGCATGGCTTGCCTGTAGTCTTGCACACGCCTACAATCGTGGAAGCTGTAGCATCTCGGCTAGAGCTGGGCTGCTCTGTCAGCCAGCGCGCTTCTTGTGCCTGGGTTGCTTCGAAGCGTCGATGTCCCTCTGCCGAACGGCGCAGCTCCGCTTCACGCTCACGCTGCTCTTGCGCTCGGCGCGAGCGGTCTTCGTCTTGCCTGCGCGCCTCTTCTGCACGCATTTCGTCGAGACGTCGGCGTTCCTCTGTGCAACGACGCTGCTCTACTTCACGCTGGCGTTGCTCCTGTGCTCGCCGCACGCGCTCTTCCTCCTGCCTGCGCGCCTCTTGTGCCTGCGTTGCTTCTAGACGGCGGCGTTCCTCTACCAAACGGCGCTGCTCTGCTTCAAGTTGGTTCTGTGCTTGTCGCAAGCGCTCTTCCTCCTGTCTTCGCGCCTCTTGTGCCTGCGCTGCTTCGAGGCGTCGGCGTTCTTCTGCCAAACGGCGCTGCTCTGCTTCGTACTCACGTTGCTCCTGAGCTCGCCGCACGCGCTCTTCCTCCTGCCTGCGCGCCTCTTGTGCCTGCACTGCTTCCAGACGGCGGCGTTCTTCTGCCAAACGGCGCTGCTCTGCTTCACGCTGGCGTTGCTCTTGCGCTCGCCGCAAGCGCTCTTCCTCCTTCCTGCGCGCCTCTTGTGCCAGCGCTGCTTCGTAGCGTCGGCGTTCCTCTGTGCAACGACGCTGCTCTACTTCACGCTGGCGTTGCTCCTGTGCTCGCCGCACGCGCTCTTCCTCCTGCCTGCGCGCCTCTTGTGCCTGCACTTCTTGTAGACGGCGGCGTTCTTCTGCGAATGCTTCACGCGCTCGTTGGAAGCGCTCATTCTCATGTCTGCACGCCTCTTTTGCACGCATTGCTTCTTGTCGCTGGCGTTCCTCTTGCTCTGCTTTTTGTTGCTCCTGTGCTCTCCGCAAGTGCTCTTCCACCATCCTGCGCGCCTCTTGTGCCTGCGTTGCAAACAGGCATCGGCGTTCCTCTGCCAAACGGTGCTTCTGTGCTTCGCGCTCACGTTGCTCTTGCGCTCGCCGCAAGCGCTCTTCCTCCTGCCTGCGCGCCTCTTGTGCCCGCACTTCATGCAGACGGTGGCGTTCTTCTGTGGATGCTTCACGCGCTCGCTGCAAGCGCTCTTCCTCCTGTCTGCGCGCCTCTTCTGCACGCATTGCTTCTTCGAGACGTTGGCATTCTTCATGCTCTGCTTTTTGTTGCTCCTTTGCTCGCCGCAAGCGCTCTTCCTCCTGTATGCGTGCCTCTTCTGCACGCATTGCTTCGAGACGTCGGCGTTCTTCGCGCTCACGTTGCTCTTGCGCTCGCCGCAGGCGCTCTTCCTGCTGCCTGCGCGCCTCTTGTGCCTGCACTTCTTGTAGACGGCGGCGCTCTTCTGCAGATGCTTCACGCGCTCGTTGCAAGCGCTCTTCCTCCTGTCTGCGCGCCTCTTCTGCACGCATTGCGTCGAGACGTTGGCATTCCTCTTGCTCTGCTTTTTGTTGCTCCTGTGCTCGCCGCAAGCGCTCTTCCTCCTTCCTACGCGCCTCTTGCGCCTGCGTTTCTTCGAGGCGTCGGTGTTCTTCTGCCAAACGGCGCTGCTCTGCTTCGCGCTCACGTTGCTCTTGCGCTCGCCGCAAGCGCTCTTCCTCCTGCCTGCGCGCCTCTTGTGCCTGCACTTCTTGTAGACGGCGGCGCTCTTCTGCGGATGCTTCACGCGCTCGCTCCAAGTGGTTTTCCTCCTGTCTGCGCGCCTCTTCTGCACGCATTGCGTCGAGACGTTGGCATTCCTCTTGCTCTGCTTTTTGTTGCTCCTGTGCTCGCCGCAAGCGCTCTTCCTCCTTCCTGCGCGCCTCTTGTGCCTGCGTTTCTTCGAGGCGTCGGTGTTCTTCTGCCAGACGGCGCTGCTCTGCTTCGTGCTCACGTTGCTCTTGCGCTCGCCGCAAGCGCTCTTCCTCCTGCCTGCGCGCCTCTTGTGTCTGCACTTCTTGTAGACGGCGGCGTTCTTCTGCGGATGCTTCACGCGCTCGCTCCAAGTGGTTTTCCTCCTGTCTGCGCGCCTCTTCTGCACGCATTGCTTCGAGACGTTGGCATTCCTCTTGCTCTGCTTTTTGTTGCTCCTGTGCTCGCCGCAAGCGCTCTTCCTCCTTCCTGCGCGCCTCTTGCGCCTGCGTTTCTTCAGGGCGTCGGTGTTCTTCTGCCAAACGGCGCTGCTCTGCTTCGTGCTCACGTTGCTCTTGCGCTCGCCGCAAGCGCTCTTCCTCCTGCCTGCGCGCCTCTTGTGTCTGCACTTCTTGTAGACGGCGGCGCTCTTCTGCGGATGCTTCACGCGCTCGCTCCAAGTGGTTTTCCTCCTGTCTGCGCGCCTCTTCTGCACTCATTGCGTCGAGACGTTGGCATTCCTCATGTGTAGCGGTGCCTTGCGTGACGGGTGCGCCCGTCGTCTCCTCTCCTGGAGAAGTGTCGTTCTCGGAGAAGTTGAGCCGTTTCGCGGATGTGTCAGAATGGCCCCACTTTTGGGCTGGGTGGTTACGCGCTCCTTGATTTGTCTGCGGCGAGTCGGTAGTGATGTTGTCCCGGAAAAATCGTGTAGGCGTGGCGAGCGCGAAGATCGTGGTATTGCCAGAGGTTATACATTTGAAGCAGTTGTTGCCCATGGGTGACTCCTTCTCGCTGTCGGCGGTCGATGCAGTGTGGGTTCAGCTGGCGCGAAATGACTTCTCTCTCTCTGTCCTCTCCTCTCTTCGCTTGGGTCCGCGATCTCTCCTCTCTTGCTGACACCGTTTGAATCTTGGCTGGTCTCTTTCTTCTCCTCTTTCGTGCGCCTCGCCCCCTTTCACCGATGGGGAACGGCGACGCGGCGAGGAGAGAGCGACCCAACCACAGCACTCCGACGCGGCCGATAACGATCGACCGGTGCTCGGCTCTTGCCGTGGTGTACCATGTCATCTGGCGAGATTCCCTTCTCTCCTCGTGCCCTCCTCTGCAAGAGCCTTCTCGTTGTGGGAGTGGAGTGGCTGTGTGGCTGTGGTTGCTCTGTGCCTCCCCGCCCGGTCCCTTCATCTTATTCACAACACGCCGCCGCGGAGCACAGGAGGCAAGGAAGGGCATGGAGGCCCCTCAGATAAACATACTACCACAAACACGTTTATCCATTCATGGTTATGTGTGAACGAATAAAACCCTTTTAATATTCTTACCGCACTCGCGGCGAATGGAACCACTACCTACTACACGTAGTACGTAGCATACTTTCTACACCCCCCTTCCCCCGGTCCTTCTCCCCCCACCATCAGGCGGCTCTCCCCGTACACTACTAGGGGGATAGGGGTGAAGGGCTTAGATATGGTCCGGTGGCCCGCGCCTCCCCCCGGTGATCTCCCCCCCCCTTCCTCCTGTGTCTCCGAGTGGGCGGCCGACTCTGTCCCGACTTATCCTGTAAACAGGAGCGGGACTTACCGATTTTTCGGTGGGCGGAGCTCGAGCTCCGCCCACCCCCTTCTCCGCGCTCTCTCTCCCCTCTCCTGCGGCACGCGCGATGGCGCGCCTGCGGCAGGCCTGTAGCTGCCCTCTGGCGGCCCTTGGAGGCTCCTGGAGGCCAGCTCAGGGGGCAGAGGAGGCTGGGGCTGGGCCATGGCCTCCCCTACCTCCCCCTCGCTGGCGCTCCTGAGCCTCTGGAGCATCCACGCTGCGTACCTGTCTCCCTGTCGACCAGGGGGGGAGGGGGGGTTGGAGCAATGGGCTGGCCACGAGGGGCCAGGATGGGCGAATGGGGCGAGCCTGCTGTGGAGAAGGGAGTGGATCAGTAGGGCAGTGGCCTCCTGGCAAGCCATCAGGCATGCCAGGAGGATGGGTGGTTCCTCCCCCATGGCAGGGGAGGAGTGGAGAGAGAGGGGGGGGGCTCGTGCCCCCCCATGGGTCAACCAAGTATAAACTTAGTTGTTATGTGTGAACGAATAGAACCTACTTTTATAAGTGGGGATCAATGGTCAATTGGGGCCTCGCGCATCCATGGGTTAATCCTCCTCTTCTAGGTCTCTCGTCTCGTATGGTTGAATGAACTCTCTTGGCTCGACATCGGGAGACGTCTCGATTTAAGTCGGGGGGTGTTGTATTCCTGCCCATCTGAAGGCTGTAGGCTGTAGGCATGAATATTCGTGTAAGGTACGCGCTCACAATTACAATTGAACAGTTCCCCGTGTTACCACTGACGCACAAGACACACAGATTCGGATTCCCCATGGTCTCAAGTCCAGGTTTGCAGATTTTGGTCTCGAAATTTGCGATTCGAATTTTGTTTTTGCTGTCACTTTAATTGTTGGCTCGTTTAAGGTAATAAACCGGCATGACTTCGACTTCTCGTTCTGCAGTCGCTCTGCGAGACTCTCTCTCTCTCTCTTTCCGTCCGCCTCTCCTCGGCCGACGGCAGGAAGATTCGTCCAAAACATTCTCCGGTCCCAAGATATCTCGTGGGGGTCTCTCCGCGCTCCGCGAGGGAAAGGACTCCTCGACCCTCCGCCTCCGCGTTGGCTTCAGCGGACGAGTTTCACTTTAACGATAGTTCGAACCCTTCGTTTGCGTAGTTTTGCGCTCTCTTTCCGTATTTCTTCGCGCATGACGAGCGATCGCGACCTCAGCCTTCGCCGCGCGGGGAGGGTTTGTTTATCGTATGATTCCGGAGTGTTTACGTTAGTTTTCTGAGCCCAAGGTCGTTGGGGTTTGGGTTTTTCGTGAGTGGTTTTGGAGCAGCTTCGTCGAGTCCCACCGTGTTCCCAAGCGAGTCCCCCCGAGTTCCCGAGTCTATACCCCGAGTCAACGAGTCAATACAAGTCAAGCACGCGCCTGAGCCACCCCCAGTCGCCTGCCACCACCTCCCACAAGCCTCCTTCCACACTTCCGCGCCCTCCGTGCGTCGTACGTCGTGCGTCGATCACCATGCCCGTAGTCACCCCCGAGGAAAGCTCCATGAGCTCCCACCAAGAACCGCATTCCGCGCTAGCTGCCGGCGCGCCCTCGCAGGCAATCTCCAAGAGTGAGATCAGCCTTGCTCTGGCAGAGGCCTGCCGCAGTGTTGAATCATGAATCAAACTCCTAACTCGTGCTTGATCGTTGGGCAAGTCTCAGCGGGGCTAGGGCATGGAGTGAAGAGAAGTCTTGAGAGAGGGGGGGAAAGGGCGCGCTACATCGCGACGACGGCCCACGAGACACCACCCCACACCTCTCACTCACCAACAAGAAAACTCCGAAAACTAACGCAGCTCGTGCGTGTATGTTAGCGTGGGGCTGGTGGCTCGCGCGGCGGCGAGGGAAAGAGAGGGGAGGCAACGCTCCTATTTTCTTTCCCCCGGTCTTCGCGCGCCCGCTGCTCTGTTGGCGTTCACCTGCGCAAACTAAAGTTCGCTATCTAGTACTCCTATCAGGGAATCTCGCCAGATGACATGGTACACCACGTGTTTAAACATAAGTCGTGTTTTGTTGTAGATACCTCAGTTCTACTCTCAGTGTGGTGACGTCGTCCTGGGGTGTCACCGTATCGCCGTCACGAACGCTAGCGATGTTACCTCTGTTCTACATCACGATGCTGTCTATTCATGGACCACCCTTTGGATGGTTCAAACATGGTACCCCCGCCGAGAGGCATCTGCTTGCCTCGCGCGCGCAACTGAGCGCGCGTGCCCCGGACCTCTTCATCCAATACAACAAGCTTGGACCAATCCCAGAGACCGAACACCTTTTCCCTTCAAAAGGTTTTTACGACCCTCGGACCCCGCTCAAGGGAGCGGGCGTTGGGCTCCCAACCTGCCAATGGACCCAACAGACTCTGTCACCACCATCGCGCGACTCGCAAGCCGGATTCCCGGCAGCACTGGATCTCAAGACCTCCCAAAAACAACCTCTGATTGACGGGGAGAAACTCCAGCTTTCCCAGAAGTATCGATATGACTTTACGGCTGATCACTGTGAATCAGACCCCACGGCACACTGGTACACCTGTCAGCGTTCGTCGCCCACGGCTGAAGGTGTGTGGGTCGAATCTCGTCGGCGCAAGCGCTGGCTACATACTCATCTTTTGTTCCAACTTTCAAATCCTTTTGGAGTCTGCACAATTTTTGTGAGCTGCCACAACATTCTCAACATCTCAGTACCACGCAAGGCTCCATCCTCGTGCGCGTACGTTGCTCATCACGCCATTGTCCCAGCCGCACCGCCCGCACCGCCGGCGAAGCCGACCGCATCGAGTGTCGAACATCAAGGAAAGGAAGACATGGCCTTGATGGTAGGAGAATCATCCTCAACCTCGACCTTAGATGACTACGACTCCCGGAAGTACCGTTGCCGTCCGTTTGACGGGACGCCCGGGCGTCCATTCGAACTCTTCTGCCGAGATTTCGGCAATGCCTTCTCTCGCGACTACATCGGTGATGCTGATCTCACCACATGTATGTTGGGCCTAGATGTGGGAGGATATATTGAACAAGATCCAAATACGGACCGCTCAATATTTGGAGGCGTACCCATCTACCAATTTCACAATGCCGATGGCTCAATGAGGGCGACAGCAAGGCAACAACTAAATGACCACATCAAGAGGAAGAGGATCCTATTCTCATACCTAATGGAACATATATCCAACTCCAATCTGCGAGAGATGCTCACTTCTCAAGCACCCCACGACGGAGCTAAGGCGTATAGAATCCTCCACGAACAATGCCATCAACAAGTTGACGACCTGACTCTTATGGCTCACGACACCGAGTGGGATGCTGTCTCCATACTCACAGTCGGCATTAATGAACACTCCATCACCAATCTTATTACTCACTTGCACAGTCTCAATGCCAAACGACCATCAGACAAACAAAAAACGGATGATCAGCTCGTTATCAAGCTCCTCTCCTGCATCACTTCGGACATCTCAGAATCGCTAGCCCACAAATGCCAAGAAGAAATCGCCGCTCCGCCCTCCCAACGGCGTTATTGGACAAATAACAAGCGAGATATCCTCAAACTCAAGGCTGATCTCCAACCGTTGTGGAAAATCAAATTCGACCAAGGAGCCATATCTACTCCCAAAGAGGGTGGGAGACGTGCAACCGGTGGAGGGCCACGTCCTGATGCATCATACGCCAATGATTCTGCTTTGCTCGTCAAATCGTCTAATACTGCCTCGAATCAACCTCAAAGAGCTGTCTTAACGGCTAACCAAGCCTTAAAAGCGGCTAGATGCTACCGTTGCCAAGGGTCGGGACACCAAGCTAACACTTGCCCCACCCCACCTGATCAATCTGTCACAATTAGTGATTGGATATCCGCCCTCCAATCCCACGCCGGTTCGCGCGCGAAAACCGGTCGGGGAAAAGGCAGAAGCAACCATTCTCACAACAATAAAGGCGGCCGAGGAAAAGGAGGATCAGCGTACATGTTATCCGACGTAAACAAGACCGACAATCCTCCTATTCCAGATGCCCCCGCGGACACCGTTAACTTCACCGCCACTGACGACTGGAGTGACATCCTTGATGACACCGCTTTCTCCATTTCTACAAGCTTTTCGTCTGTTGCTGTTGCCCCCCCTCCTGAACTTGCATCTGCATCTATGTTTCTTAGCTTATGGATATGGAGTAAGTTGCACTGCATCTGGACCACCGTGATAAGCTTCGTTTGTAAGACCGCGGCGACGTCAACCGCCATACCACATCATTGTGACACTGCCATGCTTGCTGACTCAACCAAGCGGCTAGAGTTCATTATTGATTGTGGCGCCACCAAGCACTGTATAGCCAACGAGTTGGAGCTAGATCGCGTCACAGATGACAACCCAAACACCTTCATCGTCATAGGCGACGGTCGTCGCGTACCAATAACGAAAATTGGTGATATGACCATTGTTGTTGAGGCTAGGTGCCACGCATCCGGCAACACCTCTCACTTTGTGACCAAGCAGGTCCCTGTCCGACTCACAGGAGTTCGCGTCGTCCCTGATTTGACAGCTAGACTGTTTAGCTGCCGAGCTGGCTATGAGAATGACAACATCTCCACATTTCTCAATAAAGATTGTTACCTACGTCTCCCTGACGGAGAAACAGCCCCCATGGCTGCTTCAGGTCACCATTATGTCCTCAACTTTGACACTGCCTTACTCACTGCTGAGGATAAAGAAACCGAAGAGACACCTAACCTCTGGCACGCCAGACTCGGCCATTTCAATGTCCAAAGAATCAGGGCAGCTATGGTTTCTCGAGGTGTTCACGATGCTCATGCCACTTCTCAACAGCTTCATTGTAAGGCATGCTTTGTCAATCAGCGTCGCTCGCCGCATCGAAAAAAATCGCCGCAACGCCACGCATACACGCACTTCGGAGAACGGGTCGTGTCCGATACGTGTGGTCCATTTCCCCCCTCTCCTTCCGGCTTCCGCTTTGCCGTCGTTTTCGTCGATATGTTCTCCCGCCTGACATCTGTCTATTTTCTCAAATCCAAGTCGTCCGCCGACGTTCTCCTCGCTGCTCAAACATACGTTGGCGATCACGCTTATTTGCTGAAACACACCAACATACCGGGTGTTGTTGATCAGTGGCACACGGACAACGGGACCGAATTCACTGGGTCGGCGATTGATGCATTCTGCTCGGAACTCGGAATACGCCGCTCCTTCTCCATTGCCAACGTTCCTCAAACCAACGGTGTAGCTGAGAGAGCGTGGGGAATACTGCTCCACAGCACCAGGATTATGCTTGCTCACGCGGGGAGCGACACTTTCTTCACCACTTTATGGCCCTTTCTGATGTCGCAAGCCGCCGCCATCGCCAACTCTCTTCCGTCCTTTGCCTTCTCTCCTCCGGAAATTCCGTGGCAGAAAGCCGACCCGCAGCGCCCTCCCCACCCTCTCTCTCGTTTTCGTGTAATGCTTTGCGACTGTTGGGTGAATATCGACAACCCCTCGCCCAAACTCGCCCCTCGCCGGTCCGCAGCGGTGCACCTCGGGTGGGACTCTCGCCGTCGCGGTTACTTCGTGTACATACCCTCTCTTCGGCGTATAACCACGGCCGTTGACGTTTGTTTTGAGGAGTCCTCCTTCACCTCCTTTTCCAAAGTCTCGCATCGGTCCCAGTCGGAGCCCTCCACCACCACCCCCCTTCTCCGTCGCGCCTCCGACACCTCTACCGTGCCCACCCCGTCGCGTCGTCTCTCCTTGCTCGAGCGCGCTCCGCCGCCCCCAATGCCTGCTGCCCCGGTCCTCCCGACCCAGTCCAGCCTCTCCGCAGCTGCGACCGCTCCGGTCGTGGGGGAGTCCTCACAACAGGTTGCTCCACAGATTGCAGAGGCTCTCATGGCAGCAGCTCCCCATGGCCCCATCCCTGAGCCCCGATCCTACAAGGAGGCCATCAGTGACCCGGTGTACGGCGACAAATGGAAGGAGGCGATGCTCGACGACGTTAGAGGCAAGTACGAGACCAACAAGGCCTGGAAGCTAGTCAAGGCCTGTGACATCCCAGCTGGCAGAAAACCTATGAAAGGCAAATGGGTATTCAAAGTGAAGTACAATGATGATGGCTCCGTTGAGCGCTTCAAGGCCAGATGGGTAGCATGCGGCTATAGCCAGGTCCCCGGAGTTGACTACACCGAAACCTTCTGTGGAACGCTACGGCACGAGAGCTCTAGAATCTTTCTTGCTCTGACCAATGAAGCCGATGATGATCTTCTTGAAATTGACACAGTCAAAGCTTTTTCCTCAGCCGACATGGATGGGAATCCGTTGTACATAGTCCAACCTACGGGTTTTGAGGATCCCAACTACGCTGCGTGTCTACTCCTCGCGCCACTCGAGGGCACCAAACAAGCCGGCTACCAATATATGATCACGAACACAACTACGCTCACAAAGGCTGGTTTTGAGCAATCCACGGTTGAACCTAATTTCTTCAAAAGGACTCACGGAGATGGATCCACCATCTATCTAGCTCTGTATGTTGACAATATGTTGGTACGATTCCCAAAGGGGCGCAAAGAATTGGTAGACTCATTCATCGACCAATACTCACAGAGATTCAATGTCAGCATTGTTGGTGAACCATCTCGATTTCTCGGTTTTGAAATTATTCGTGATCGATCTAGCCGACGTATGACCCTCCGTCAGACCAAGTACATTGATGAAATAGCTGCCACCTTCCTGAGCGAGCGAACGACAAAACCATTCAGCATTCCCATCTGCTCTTCCAAAATTGATGAATTTCACAAATTAACTGGTGCCACAACAGATGTTGATAGGTCTCGAATGCGATCAAAGTCCTACCTCCAACTCATGGGATCTCTACTTTGGGTGACTATCACCCGACCTGACATCTCATTCTATGTCTCGTTCTTGTGCCAATTCATGCAGGACCCGTCACCAGAGAACTATGATGCCGCCCTCGGCGTCGTTAGCTATCTTCGCCACACTAAGCAGCTTGGTCTAACTTATGATGGAACTAACACAGCACTTGAAGTGTATGCCGATTCTTCTTGGGGCTCCCTCGCCAAACCTTTCGCTGGATATGTGATCAAGTATGGGGGAGCGTCGATTTCCTACCAATCCAAGAAGCTCAAACTAGTCGCACAATCATCTGCTGAAGCTGAGACCGCCATTAAGCCGTGTTCCATCGAATATGGGACAGACTTGTTTGAGCCATCGACTGTCCCCCATCCCCGTTTATAATGTATTACAATACGAATTCACTCCTATGTACAATTATACTACTTCCAGACTTCAGATGGGAGCATTTCGGTAACGAAACACGAAACACAGACAAGGTACAGTGGTCAGATGAAGGGTTTGGTGATGCCTCCCCACTCCACCCGCTTCTTCCACAAGGGTCGCTGAGTCTCGCAGTCAGTGCAGATGCCATTCCACTTTGCAAACTTGTCCTGTGTGTAGACCACGTGTTTTCCGCGATAGGCGTACAGGACCTCACACGCCTTGGGAGGTGTGCGATAGGGGCGTTGGAGCTGATTCGCGACTGACATCACAAACTTTTGCGTGCCGGATGTGTCAAAGCGTTCGAGGAGGTCTTCCTCGGCCCCTCGGGAATGTTTGTTGAGGTAGACGGTGACGGGCATGGAGCCCTCTTTGGCGACAAAGACGTCGTAGGCGCGGAAGCGCATGCCCCACTTCTTGTTGTCGCCACGTTTGGGGTCGACGAGGCGGTAGCGCACACTGTTCCGCGCCCTTCGAGTGCACCGCGGCCCTCCTCGGCTTCGGGTCCTCCTCCCAAGGCCTCCCGTTCTTCCAAAGTGGTCCCTCCGAAGGCTCCCCGTGCGATTGCACGCCCCACGAAGGCTCCACGTCGCGCGGATGTGTCGAAGTCGCCTCCGCGCGCCTCTCCGTCGTCTCGTGCCGTGGGTGTCTTGCAGCCGCGGTGGGAGCTTGAGGAGGAGGAGGAGTCCCGCCGTGGCAAGGTGGACAACCCCAGGAAGCGCGCAGGTGGCAAGAGCCCTTCGGTTGCTCCTCGTGAGGTGGTCGAGGCGGAGGAGGAGGAAGGAGAGGAGAATGAGGCGGCTCCCCCTACACCCCGTGGCGGCGTGTGCGCCATGTGCACGCTTCTCCGATGCAATGAGCTGCTGAGCGAGAACGACGACATCCGTTTCACGTTCCAGAAGGAGGGCTCGGACGAGGTGTACACCATTTGCGCGAGCCCGAGCACTGAAGTGCCCATGAAGGAGTGGCGCGCCTTTGTGGAGGGTTCCGACGAGGAGTTCAGCCTTGAGGATCTCGTGAACGACGACCTGGATGGCTCCTTCAGCGAGGTCCTCCTTCGGAAGGTGCCGCTCACCAGCCTCGATCTGTGCAAGATGCACTCGGTGTGAGATGGGGGGCGGGGGACTGCTGCCCCCGTTTGCCACGAGAGACTGTCATCGCCCGCCTTGTGGCTCTGGCTCTCATGAGCTGGACGAGGGAGTTGTGCGCGCGCGCGCCATCGTCAGGGAGATCGAGGACGAGAGAGAGAGAGAAGCTGGAAGGTGAAGAGGAGGGAAGGGCAGCAGAGGCCTTCTCTCTCTCGGGTGAGGCGTGTAGGCGAGGCGACTTCCCTCTGCCCCTCCGCCCCCCCCCCCCTCCCTTACTCCTCCGACTCCCTCCCCCCTGTTTGCGTTAGTCTTTCCGCCTCATACGGTAATAGTATTTGGTGGTCCCAAGGGGTGCCCCCGGGGTTCCCACTCGCCACCACGCCCACTTTCCCCCCGCGGAACGGGTGGACGCACGGCGTGCAGTCTCATAGGTGAAAGCTGCTATGCGCACGCACATAGGCGAAAGTTGCTATGCGCACGCACGGCGTCTCCGCGGGGCCCCCGCTCCCCTCCCCTCCCCCCGCGGAAACACGCACGGCGTCCCCGCGGAGGACCCGCTGCACATCGCGCCCGGCGCACGGCGGGCGTGCAGACTCATCAACTCCTATGCGCACGCATAGCTATCTGCGCGCACGGCGTGCACCTGGCGGAAAATCTCCATCTAGGCGAAGGTTCCACGCCGTGCGCGCACCTGATTGCAACTGGGGTGAACGCGTGCACGCCTAGCTATTGATAAAAATAGTCTATAATGAAGTCTATTTTAATATTATGGGGAATTCACCGTAGGTGACACACCGACTTCTTTTCTGCCAATACTTTGATGGAACCCTTTTTTGGAAGGCAAATGGTGGTAAAGTCTATTTTAATATTATGGGGAATTCCCCGTAACACACCGACTTCTTTTCCTTTTTTGCGCCGGCCGCCGAGTCGCCATTGGAATCTTCTTCGTATTTTTTCTGCGATGGTATACAAACGTGCATACCATGCGGGTTTACGTCCATGAAAACAATGGTTATTACGACGTCGAGCAGCTGGGAGACATGATCACCGGTGTCGTGGCCTTGTATGCGCTTATTGGACTCCCTGCCGCCGTACTGGGATTTCTTATGTTGGGGTGGAAAGGGGGCGGAATTGGCGCTGGAGCGGCTGCCGCGTTGATCCTCCTTGTCCTGCTGATAACTTGGATACGGAAGGGTTGGCGTTTTTTCAAGACAAGAACAATGAAACTCACCGAGAGCGCGGAGCGGACGTTGCAAGATGTCGCCAAAAAAGTGAAATGAAGGCGAAAGCTGCTATGCGCGTCTCCGCTGGGCCTTTTATTAAAAAATAGTTTCCCATTGTGGTGACAATGTCTATTTTAATATTATGGGGAATTCCCCATAGGTGACACACCGACTTCTTTTCTGCCCCATACTTGATGGAACACTACCTTTTATGCTTTATCGGCTCGAAATCTGCAGTTTACTCTTCATTTGTTCGAATTTCTTGACAATCCACAACAGCTGCCTATTCGCATCTTCACTGACAATTCGGCTACCCGCGATTCCATTAAGAACCCAGGTGTAACGGCTCGCACTCGTCATTATCTTCGCTGGCTATTGTACGCTCGAGAACAATTTCTTCACCGCATCTCCGTCCCTCATTGGATCTCCACTTCAAAGATGACAGCTGATATCTTTACTAAATGTCTGGACAAAACATCGTTCCTCCGTCATCGCCGTGACCTGTTAAATGAGGACGCTTGATTCTTCAGCGAGATATCGCTGTGGGGGAGTGTTTAAACATAAGTCGTGTTTTGTTGTAGATACCTCAGTTCTACTCTCAGTGTGGTGACGTCGTCCTGGGGTGTCACCGTATCGCCGTCACGAACGCTAGCGATGTTACCTCTGTTCTACATCACGATGCTGTCTATTCATGGACCACCCTTTGGATGGTTCAAACACCACGGCAAGAGCCGAGCACCGGTCGATCGTTATCGGCCGCGTCGGAGTGCTGTGGTTGGGTCGCTCTCTCCTCGCCGCGTCGCCGTTCCCCATCGGTTAAAGGGGGCGAGGCGCACGAAAGAGGAGAAGAAAGAGACCAGCCAAGATTCAAACGGTGTCAGCAAGAGAGGAGAGATCGCGGACCCAAGCGAAGAGAGGAGAGGACAGAGAGAGAGAAGTCATTTCGCGCCAGCTGAACCCACACTGCATCGACCGCCGACAGCGAGAAGGAGCCACCCATGGGCAACAACTGCTTCAAATGTATAACCTCTGGCAATACCACGATCTTCGCGCTCGCCACGCCTACACGATTTTTCCGGGACAACATCACTACCGACTCGCCGCAGACAAATCAAGGAGCGCGTTACCGCCCAGCCCAAAAGTGGGGCCATTCTGACACATCCGCGAAACGGCTCAATTTCTCCGAGAATGACACTTCTCCAGGAGAGGAGACGACGGGCGTATCCGTCACGCAAGGCACCGCTTCAAATGAAAAAAGCCCACGTCTTCAAGCAATGCGTACAGAAGAGGCGTGCAGACAGGAGAAGGAGCGCTTGGAGCGAGCACGTGAAGCACTCGCAGAAGAATGTCGCCGTTTGGAAGAAGTGCAGGCACAAGAGGCGCGCAGACAGAAGGAAGAACGCTTGTGGAGAGCGCAAGAGCAACGTGAGCGCGAAGCAAAGCAGCGCCGTTTGGCAGAAGAACGCCGACGCCTCGGAGCAGCGCAGGCACAAGAGGCGCGCAGGCAGCAGGAAGAACGCTTGCGGCGAGCGCAAGAGCAACGCCAGCGTGAAGTAATGGAGCGCCGTTTGGCAGAAGAACTCCGACACTTCGAAGCAACGCAGGCACAAAGAGCGCGCTGGCTGACAGAGCAGCCCAGCTCCAGCGGAGATGCTATACCTTTCATGATTGTAGGCGTGTGCAAGACTGCAGGCGAGCCATGCAAAATATGCAGCAAGGGCGTGCGCTGCCGATGGGCAGGAACTCCCGGACACCCGCCGTGATTATTGCACTTCGGCCGCTGCCATTTGAGAAACATCCGCGGGGGCAAGCGTTCGCAAGCGTCAGGCCAAGGGACGAAAGCCGAGGGTGTGCGAGTTCACCGTGACCTGTCCTACGCGCTTTTGAGGACGAGGAGCTTCGCCGCCACGAAGCCACTGTGCAATCCCGTGGTGTCGGTTATGCGTGTGCTTGTGTTTCAGCAAGTGTTTCGAGTGGGGGGACTGCCCTCAAGGCATGGAATCAATGGGATCGTTGCCGTACTATAGCGGACGTCCTCTGGAGACGGCCGATGTGTGTGGCAACTGTCATACTGTGATTGCTGATTTGTGACATTGGATCCTCTTTGATGTGTTCCGCCACGTGCGCAGCTCCGCCGTGCGATGTGGCATTCCGCGCCATCATCCTTGTAGCAGCCGCAGCGCGAAAGTAATGTGTGGCTTTTGCTTGCGTACCACAGAATAACACATGAGGTGAAGAGTAGAGAGTACTTTAATAGCTGCAAAGGTCGCGTTCCGTCGAAAGAGGACCACGCAAATCAATTTTACTTTTACCCCATCTGTATTTTAAATCAGCATTAAATGTGTCTCGATAATTATATTGAACAAGATCAATGTAAAGATAAAGTGTCAATATAAATAAAAGTGTATGAGTTGCAATCACTTGGATATGCGCATGGCATGCCCACAGATGCGCGTCATCAGCCGCGCGCGGGAGGGTGGGTGGTGCGTGCGCATGGAACCTTCGTCTGGATGTAGTGCACGCCGTCGCGATTTCGCCGGGTCCGCCCAGAGGTTCGCGCCTAACCCACCCAAATTTCGCCGGTATTGCTACCATTTTTGCCTGTACGTTGCACCTTTCCAATGGCACGCCCTTTTCAAGAAGACGATGGGCACGCTCAGTAGCATAGTCAAAACAGGCGCGGTGGAATGGCACAATGGCTCCTACACTAGCGCCACGTTCTAGTAGAAGTCGTGCACACTCGCCTTTGGCAAAATGGAGTGGTCGTAAGCCGTACTCATCGATCATCAAGTAATTCGACCGGTGCACCAGCCCATAGATGGAGAGCTGAAATTCTTTTGTCCGTGTGCCACACCACACACCAGTAGGGCACGTCTTGCTGCGAAGCCATCCGGATGGAAGACGCCCACTAGGTCCGCCCCCCCCCCTCTCTCTCTTCCCCCCGTTCTCTCCCCGAGTGTCACCTTGAGTTTCCGGCCTCGTTTCATCCCTCTCTCTTCCCGCGTGTTTTCCCTTCCCGGTGTTTACTCTTTCCGTGAGTGTCCTCTCCCTTGTTCTTGTCTCGCGACCAGCGCCACCGCTCGAGCGCTCCCGTGACCCTTCTTGTCTGCCTGTGCCCTCCGTGCTCGTCCCGCCCGTCCTCATGCCGTCCGAGACCGAACCCTCGGTCTCGCCCTCGTCCGCGCGTGCCTCCCCCGTCCGTGTCACCCCATCCCCTGTGCCCTCCTCCGTTTGTACTTCACATGTTACTACCACACACAGCCCCTCCACATCAGCACACACAACAGCCACAGCCTCCCATCACTCAGCCCAACCACAGGAAGGTATCCACTGGGTCGGTGAGAAAGGCAATTGGACTCGCTTCATCAACCACGCCCAGGGACTCACCAGGAACGCCACCATCTGCACCCCCTCGCGGAAAGTGTGATATGAAAGTGAGCGGTTGCACAAAGCGCACATTTTTCTGAGGAAAGGCACGCACCCCCCTCCTCCCCTCGGTACATCTCCTCCGGTCCTCCGGTGGCGCCCGCCGCCGCCTCCTCCTCCATAGCGTTCTCGTACATGACGTCAACGTGACGTTCAAGCGTGGGGGTTTCGCATCTTTTCTTGATGTAACTTTCGCATCTTTTTTTTGCGGATAAAGGTGGCTAGGGGGGTTGTTGGGTTCTTGGGCGACCCCTCCTTCCTTGGCATCGGCCCCAAATCTTAAAAGGTGAGGCTAGGGGGGTTGTTGGGTTCTCGGGCGACCCCTCCTTCCTTGGCATCGGCCCCAAATCTTAAAAGGTGGGGCTAGGGGGGTTGTTGGGTTCTCCGGTGCGTGCCCCCTCCCTCCTTCCTCCTTCCTTAGCATTAGCATCGGCCCCAAATCTTAAAAGGTGGGGCTAGGGGGGTTGTTGGGTTCCCGGCGACCTCCTTCCTTGGCATCGGCCAGAGCTAAGTAAGGTTGAATGGGATGTGGAGATGGTTTGCTTCAGGTGATGGGATGTCTCATAAGCTCACCATAGGCTATAATGGAGGCATGATCGGCAGAGTCCTAGAAATACGAGCGGCATGGAAGAGAGGAGTCGGTGCAACGAGGGCAGACCTCGCTGAGGGAGCTGTGACCGAGATATAACAGAACACGGACGACAATCGTGGAACGTTTGATGACATCAAGAGAAAGTAGGAGAAGAGGCGATATACCCATCAACGAGACTTCGAGAGTCAAAATAACTCACAGACTAGAAGTAAAAGTCTGTTCGCGTATGGAATACGACATTCCCCCCACGTCGGTGTTCCGTCTTTTTCATGTTGTTCATGGATTTTTCTCATTACACGTTGCGTAGAGAGCATCATCAATATACAAAATAGACCCGCCACAACCACGACTCAAAACGCCTGCCTGGCCCCCACAATCCGAACCAGGCCTTAGGTAGCTACCTTAGGTAGTGCACCAAGGCCGGACCCCAGAAACCGAAGACAAAGGAATGAAGGGGGGTAGGGGAGGAGGTGGAGGGATGGAAGTTAAGGGCGGTGTTGGTAGCGAAGGGAGATCCCGTCGATAGTAGGTGTGTGGCCTTGAATCTTCAGATTTTTTTTTTAGACCCGCCACAACCCGTTGGTTTTCGTACGTAACGACACGAGCGAGAAAGGGAGACATGTGGATCGCGTGCTGTTTTCAATGAGATATCGACTCATCGACCCATATTATTATTATTATCAGCGAGAGTGAATGCAATAAGACCACGTGTGTGTCTTTCGACATACGTGTGAAGTGTCAAGTTGAGTCAAGTTACCTCCAAGTGACAACGGAAGGTGCTAGCAGGGATGGGGGTAAATGAACGCTTCTGGTCTCCGACATACCCACGCACAAGCTCACGGATAGGCTGAACGAGCAAACTCCTAGACTCCTGGAAGCAAGCCCTCGGGAACATCAGAACGCTTCACCTCACCTCGACCAAACCAAGCAGAGACGGAGCTCTTTCCCAGTCCATATGGCACAACCCGACGTATGACAGCTCGAGCTCGAACATACACCCAAGATGGGCGGAACTATGGAGTAAGCTACAATGCAAAGTCATACACAAAGTATTCACGAAGTGCGAGTGTACCGTCGCGTATACCGCGGACGAGTGCGAACAATATCTAAAAAACAGGCCGCTCTACGACGCTCATGCTCATGCCTCTACTATCTCTACCTAAACATGTTTGTGATGTGTTTTTATCAGGGGCCTCCACGCCCTTTCTTGCCCGCTGTGCTCCGCGGCGGCGTGTTGTGAATGAGAGGCACAGCCACCACAGCCACCCACATAGCCACTCCACTCCCACAACGAGAAGCAGGCTCTTGCGGAGGAGGGCACGGCATAGATTCTCGTCACATGCGAAATCGGTGAGAAGGGAATCTCGCCAGATGACATGGTACACCACGGCAAGAGCCGAGCACCGGTCGATCGTTATCGGCCGCGTCGGAGTGCTGTGGTTGGGTCGCTCTCTCCTCGCCGCGTCGCCGTTCCCCATCGGTGAAAGGGGGCGAGGCACGGGAAAGAGGAGAAGAAAGAGACCAGCCAAGATTCAAACGGTGTCAGCAAGAGAGGAGAGATCGCGGACCCAAGCGAAGGGAGAAGAGGAGAGAGAGAGAGAAGTCATTTCGCGCCAGCTGAACCCACACTGCATCGACCGCCGACAGCGAGAAGGAGCCACCCATGGGCAACAACTGCTTCAAGTCGATCGCTTCTGGCAACGCTGCGTACTTCGCACCCGCCACGCCCACAAGACTATTCCGGGACGACAACACTACCGGCCGCAGACCGATCAAGAAGCGCGTTACCGCCCAACCCAAAATCGGGGCCATTCTCACACACCTCCGCAACGGCTCAACTTCTCCGAGAACGACACTTCTCCCGGAGAGGAGACGACTGGCGTTCCCGTCACGCTAGGCACCGCTACACATGAGGAATGCCAACGTCTCGACGGAATGCTTGCAGAAGAGGCGCGCACACAGGAGGAAGAGCACTTGGAGCAAGCGCGTGAAGCATTGGCAGAAGAACGCCCCCGTTTGGAAGAAGTGCAGGCACAAGAGGCGCGCAGGCAGGAGGAAGAGCGCGTGCGGCGAGCTCAGGAGCAACGTGAGCACGAAGCAGAGCAGCACCGTTTGGCAGAAGAACGCCGACGCATCGAAGCAGCGCAGGCACAAGAGGCGCGAAGACTGGAGGAAGAGCGCTTGCGGCGAGCACAGAACCAACTTGAAGCAGAGCAAGAGGAAAGCCAGCGACTAGAAGCAATGCGTGCAGAAGAGGCGTGCAAACAGGAGAAGGAGCGCTTGCAACGAGCGCGTGAAGCATTGGCAGAAGAACGCCGCCGTCTGGAAGAAGTGCAGGCACAAGAGGCGCGCAGGCAGGAGGAAGAGCGCGTGCGGCGAGCTCAGGAGCAACGTGAGTACGAAGCAGAGCAGCGCCGTTTGGCAGAAGAACGCCGACGCCTCGAAGCAGCGCAGGCACAAGAGGCGCGAAGACAGGAGGAAGAGCGCGTGCGGCGAGCACAGAACCAACTTGAAGCAGAGCAAGAGGAAAGCCCGCGACTAGAAGCAATGCGTGCAGAAGAGGCGTGCAAACAGGAGAAGGAGCGCTTGCAACGAGCGCGTGAAGCATTGGCAGAAGAACGCCGCCGTCTGCAAGCAACGCAGGCACAAGAGACGCGCAGGCAGGAGGAAGAGCGCGTGCGGCGAGCACAGGAGCAACGCCAGCGTGAAGTAGAGCAGCGTCGTTGCACAGAGGAACGCCGACGTCTCGACGAAATGCGTGCGGAAGAGGTGCGCAGGCAAGACGAAGACCGCTCGCGCCGAGCGCAAGAGCAGCGTGAGCGTGAAGCGGAGCTGCGCCGTTCGGCAGAGGGACACCGACGCTTCGAAGTAACCCAGGCACAAGAGGCGCGCTGGCTGACAGAGCAGCCCAGCTCTAGCCGAGATGCTATAACTTCCACGATTGTAGGCGTGTGCAAGACTACAGGCAAGCCATGCAAGATCTGCAGCAAGGGCGTGCGCTGCCGATGGGCAGGAACACCCGGGCACCTGCCGTGATTATTGCACTTCAGCCGTTGCCATTTGAGAAGCATCCGCGGAGGCAAGCATTCTCAAGTGTTAGGCCGAGGGGCGAAAGCCGAGGGTGTGCGAGTTCACCGTGACCAATCCCACGCTCCCACGCTCTTTTGAGGACGAGGAGCTCCGCAATCACGAAGCCACCGTGCAATCCCGTGGTGTCGGTTATGCGCGTGTTTGCGCATCACCAGGTGTGTAGAGTGGCGGGAGTGCCCTCAATGGGATCGTTGCCGTACTATAGCGGACGTCCACTGGAGACGGCCTATGTGGCAACTATGACACTGTGTTTGCTGAGTTGTGACATTGGATCCTCTTTGATGTGTTCCGCCATGTGCGCAGCGCCGCCGTGCGATGTGGCAATCCGCGCCATCCTTGTAGCCGCAGAGCCAAAACGTTTGGCTCTTGTGTGCGCTACCACAGAACAATACATTGGGTGAAGAGTTGTTTCGTAGTTTCATGACAGCAACCCTGCTAATCACTTATGTTTATGATCACGGATTTCAGGAATGGAATGGCGTATACTCCGTGGCGCAGCGCCGCCGTGCGATGTGGCCTAACCCCCGCCATCATCCTTGTAGCAGCCGCGGAGCCAAAGTAATGTGCGCGGCTCTTACTTGCGTACCACAGTACAAAAAAACCTTTTAATATTCTCGCCTAACACGTGGCGCACTGGGTCATGCTCTTGTAGCCACGCCCATTCACCTTCCTCACCCTCACTCCCCGCCTTGCGGCAACTCCCATCGTGCTCTACTTAGGGGCTCTGTCAGAGCAAGGCTGATCTCACTCTTGGAGATTGCGTGCGAGGGCGCTAGGGCCTGACAAGAGTTGCCGGCAACTTTTTGAGCAACTTTGGGGTGTTTGAGAGGGCGAGCAACTTTTGAGCAACTTTAAGGGCCACAGGCAACATTGAGCAACTCGAGCAACTTACCTAGCAACTTACCCATAGATAGGCCCGTTAGAGGAGCAACCTACCCCTCCTAGATCTATAGGTAAGGTGTCGTTCCGTCAATTGTGGGTCATCAGTCGAATTGAGCTATCAAATGTCCATATACAAATCTACCACGTGCTCTTAGGGATTGATCTATTTTTGGCAACCGAGTGACGAACCAGCGCCCTCATGGAGACGGTGCACAAGTTGGCGGCCGCCAGCAAGGATGTAAAGATTTCACGGTGGTCGCAGCCGAGCGAGAGGGCGCGATCAAGCGGCTTGATGAAGGCCGTACTTACACTTACACGAATATTCATGCCTACACCCTTGAGATGGGCAGGAATACAATAGGCTCAGGTCGTGCGGGGGGTGGGGGGTCTGAGCTGAGCGGGGTGCACCTGTCCTCAACGGTATGTTCGCGCCTTCCTCCTGTGTTGCTGAGAACCGGTTTATCTCAGATATGTTGTAGGGTTCCGTCGCTGTTGAGTGTTACGGTGTTTATGGCGCTGTGACAGTAGCTGTGGTCGGTCGCACGTCCAAATGATTGGTTGTTGGTTGGAGTCGGATGTCGCGTCGTTTTATGCGAGCGTTTCGGCTAAACCAAGTGCTTTCGCTACGAGGCTGAAGTTCTCGCTTAGCTGTAGCTGTAGCCTACCTTTCTCATTCTCGATGAATACGGGGGTGCTGAGTTCTATCGATTTTAAAAGCTTGGGGGTTTTCTTCCCTGAGCGGCCTTATAGGTGCGCATGGAGCTGTAGAAGTTCGGCGGAATAAGGATAAGGCCCCTAACCAGGGTGGTAAACCTCATTAGCATGGACTCCAAGATTGGTATATATATAGTGATACTCGTATGATTCGAATTCTACTTGGCAAAAGTCTCTTCTTAGTATGAACTTCCGCCGCAAGCAAGGACTCCGAGCGAGCAACTTGAGCAACTTGCGAGCAACCTAGCCCCATTTCCGAAATGACATTTCCGAGCAACTACCAACAACTTTTACGAGCAACTTTGGAGGTCTGAGCGAGCAACTCTTGCCTGGCCCTAACTAAGCCCTTCTTCCTTCTTCCCATCCGGGCCTCCTCAAGCCGCGCCTCCCGCCGTATATCCTTCCTCGTCTCAGTCGTCAATTGGATGTGTACCTTACGAAGATCGGGTGCCCGTGTTTTGTTTGGGACTCGTGGGAGTCATCACGGGACAGGATTGACAAAGCAACTTTCAGCCGCTCGTTGTTGTTTTTGGTTGTTGGTGAGGATCTGTTAGTTGGAGTCTCTCGCTAAAGCTATTCCCTCAGCAGCCTTAGCAAGCGCGGTGCTCGTTACCTTGTGCCGTGTTTCGTGTTGCCAGAGGGAACAACCCCGTGGCAACGGCGGCTTTGGCGCCGACGCTGTCCTCGCGGCAATAGGCCAACGCCTGTCGAGGGCGCGGGCATCGCGCGCCTGCACAGTGCAGTGCCATTTGGGCATATCTAGGCGCGAGGGAGGCTTGGGCTTGGCCGTGGGAGCATTGGGGAACGTCGTGGGCCGCTTCACGAAGCGGGCCGTTCTACGACGCTCATGCCTCTAAACCTAAACATGTACTAGTATGTGATATGCTTTGATGAGGGGCCTCCACGCCCTTCCTGGCCCCTGTGCTCCGCGGCGGCGTGTTGTGAATAAGATGAAGGGACCGGGCGGGGAGGCACAGAGCAACCACAGCCACACAGCCACTCCACTCCCACAACGAGAAGGCTCTTGCAGAGGAGGGCACGAGGAGAGAAGGGAATCTCGCCAGATGACATGGTACACCACGGCAAGAGCCGAGCACCGGTCGATCGTTATCGGCCGCGTCGGAGTGCTGTGGTTGGGTCGCTCTCTCCTCGCCGCGTCGCCGTTCCCCATCGGTTAAAGGGGGCGAGGCGCACGAAAGAGGAGAAGAAAGAGACCAGCCAAGATTCAAACGGTGTCAGCAAGAGAGGAGAGATCGCGGACCCAAGCGAAGAGAGGAGAGGACAGAGAGAGAGAAGTCATTTCGCGCCAGCTGAACCCACACTGCATCGACCGCCGACAGCGAGAAGGAGTCACCCATGGGCAACAACTGCTTCAAATGTATAACCTCTGGCAATACCACGATCTTCGCGCTCGCCACGCCTACACGATTTTTCCGGGACAACATCACTACCGACTCGCCGCAGACCGATCTAGGAGCGCGTTACCGCCCAGCCCCAAAGTGGGGCCATTCTGACACATCCGCGAAACGGTTCAACTTCTCCGAGAACGACACTTCTCCAGGAGAGGAGACGACGGGCGTATCCGTCACGCAAGGCACCGCTTCAAATGAGGAATGCCCACGTCCTAAAGCAATGCGTGCAGAAGAGGCGTGCAGACAGGAGAAGGTGCGCTTGGAGCGAGCACAACGTCGCCGTCTGGAAGAAGTGCAGGCACAAGAGGCGCGCAGACAGAAGGAAGAGCGCTTGCGGAGAGCTCAAGAGCAACGTGAGCACGAAGCAGAGCAGCGCCGTTTGGCAGAAGAACGCCGACGCCTCGAAGCAGCGCAGGCACAAGAGGCGCGCAGGCAGCAGGAAGAACGCTTGCGGCGAGCGCAAGAGCAACGCCAGCGTGAAGTAATGGAGCGCCGTTTGGCTGAAGAACGCCGACGCTTCGAAGCAACGCAGGCACAAAGAGCGCGCTGGCTGACAGAGCAGCCCAGCTCCAGCGGAGATGCTATAGCTTTCATGATTGTAGGCGTGTGCAAGACTACAGGCGATCCATGCAAAATATGCAACATAGGCGTGCGCTGCCGATGGGCAGGAACTCCCGGACACCCGCCGTGATTATTGCACTTCGGCCGCTGCCATTTGAGAAACATCCGCGGGGGCAAGCGTTCGCAAGCGTCAGGCCAAGGGACGAAAGCCGAGGGTGTGCGAGTTCACCGTGACCTGTCCTACGCGCTTTTGAGGACGAGGAGCTCCGCCGCCACGAAGCCGCTGTGCAATCCCGTGGTGTCGGTTATGCGTGTGCTTGCGTTTCAGCAAGTGTTTAGAGTGGGGGGACTGCCCTCAAGGCATCGAATCAATGGGATCGTTGCCGTTCTATAGCGGACATCCTCTGGAGACGGCCGATGTGTGTGGCAACTGTCATACTGTGATTGCTGATTTGTGACATTGGATCCTGTTTGATGTGTTCCGCCACGTGCGCAGCTCCGCCGTGCGATGTGGCATTCCGCGCCATCATCCTTGTAGCAGCCGCAGCGCGAAAGTAATGTGTGGCTTTTGCTTGCGTACCACAGAATAACACATGAGGTGAAGAGTAGAGAGTACTTTAATAGCTGCAAAGGTCGCGTTCCGTCGAAAGAGGACCACGCAAATCAATTTTACTTTTACCCCATCTGTATTTTAAATCAGCATTAAATGAGTCTCGATGATTATATTGAAGAAGATCAATGTAAAGATAAACAACTATCGTTGAACGATAGGGTCATGGAGCGCGCGCCGCCTCTCGCCCTCGCCGCCGCCGCCCTCGCCGCGATCCGCGATGGACGAAGCATTCATGGACACCCCCCTGTCGCCGAAGCGACCGCGTCAAGACAACCCGCCCGACCAGGTGGACGCAAGAGCCAGCGGGCCGCGCCCGAGCACCACAGAGAATAGAGCGACCCAAGCCTTCATGCTGGCAACAGCCAGCATGCAGCACACCCACTCCACCCTCCACAGCCCCACCAGCCACTCCACACCAATGGGACGCTCCATCAGGGAAGGCCTCCGGGCCCGGCCCCTACACAGCCGTGGTACCGCCCTCGTGCTCCGGCACGAGGGGCTGGCCCGGCACCATCATGGACAAAGCCCCCATGGGGAAAGGTCACAACAATGCGAAACAACAACAGGAAGTGAACAGGATTGGATCCCCAGAAGGGGAGGCCAGAACACCAAAGGAGACAACAAGGGAGAGGCTCCCACCAACAACACGAGACGACGAGACACCAAACGCGCCACGTGCGCGCGTGAGGCAAATAGGGCAGCGAGCCAAGAGGCCCAACACCATGAACATCCTCACGAACAAAGACCAACAGAGAGACACAACAACCCAACAACCACGGGGAGAGGCGCCAATAGCAATAGAAAGAAGACCGCACCGAGCCCGCCGGGCCCCGACGAGACACGGCTGCTTGGAGGACTAACCATGCTCCCCACCCCGGCTACCCAGGTGGCTTTGCTCGACGAGGACCTTGAACCTGAAGCTGAAACTGAGTTCGACGCATCCCAAAAAATCACCATCACCTTCACGCCATACGAGAAGGGCCACACGATCAAGGACGAAGAGGCCCTCAGCGCCATTGTCGCGCATCTCAATAAGCTGGAGGGGGTAGACCTCGAGCCGGACTTCCTATCCAAGAGCGCCTCCGGCCCATGGGAGATACTAGTCACACTAGACGCCATAGCGCACATAGGCAACGGCAAAAGCGCGGGGCCAGACGCGTTGCCGACATTCGCCTTTGGCAAAATGGAGTGGTCGTAACCCGTGCTCATCGATCATCGAGTGGTTCGACCGGTGCACCAGCACCAGCCCATAGATGGAGACCTGAGAAATTCTTTTGTCCGTGTGCCACACCACACACCAGTAAGTAGGGCACGTCTTGCGAAGCCATCCGGATGGAAGACGGGGAGGCATTCGGACGGGGAGAACGAGGCATGCACTTCTCCGCAAGCGCAGCCGCCAAGCAGCTGTACTAGCCTAGCCCTACCTATGTTTATGAGAGCGAGTGTGAGAGCCATTATTTGTTCCTAGACAATTAACAATCGCATTGACAAATAGATACAACTTTGGCAATAACAATGTAGCTGTTTACGGTCTCCGGCTGGGGTTTATGATCTCCAGCTGAGACTCGTTCGAAAGAGGGCCCGCACTGAGGCCTAGGCCTCTTGGACTGGAACAATCACGTCAAAGCACTCCAAGCCAAATGGATCCTCAACCTCAACTACCTAGCTAGACGCGACACAGGCTCAATGAAAACAAAATCAAATCCTGAACGCATGGTTCTGCCGCACAAGCCTGGGCAGGGCGGCGGTGTTAGTTAGCCGACATACCTACGCACAAGCTCACGGAGAGAGGCGGCATAGATTCTCGTCACATGCGAAATCGGTGAGAAGGGAATCTCGCCAGATGACATGGTACACCACGGCAAGAGCCGAGCACCGGTCGATCGTTATCGGCCGCGTCGGAGTGCTGTGGTTGGGTCGCTCTCTCCTCGCCGCGTCGCCGTTCCCCATCGGTGAAAGGGGGCGAGGCACGGGAAAGAGGAGAAGTGTTTGAACCACCCATATGGTGGTCCATGAATAGATAGCAGTGTTGTGTAGACCATTGATAACATCGTGCGGCTAGCACTCGTGACGGCGACGCAAGAACTCCAGACAAGGTCGACGTTGCCACACACATAGTAGAGCTGAGGTATCTACAACAAAACACGACTTAAGATTAAACACTCCCCCACAGCGATATCGCTGAACAATTAGGCATCCTCATTCAATAGGTTACGACGATGATACAGGAACGATGTTTTGTCCAAGCACTTGGTAAAAATATCAGCTGTCATCTTTGATGTGGATATCCAATGCGGCACAGAGATGCGGTGAAGAAATTGTTCTCGAGCATATAGCAACCAACGAAGATAATGACGGGTTCGAGCCGTTACACCAGGGTTCTTAATGGAATCTCGAGTAGCTGAATTGTCGGTGAAGATGCGAATCGGTAGCTGTTGCGGATTGTCAAGGAATTCGAAGAGATGAAGAGTAAATTGAAGATTTCGGGCTGAAAGAGCATAGATAGCGGTCTCAGCCTCAGCAGATGACTGTGCGACAAGTTTGAGCTTCTTGGATTGGTAGGAGATTGACGCTCCCCCATACTTGATCACATATCCAGCAAAGGGTTTAGCCAGGGAACCCCAAGATGAGTCGGCGTATACCTCAAGTGTCGTGTTGGTCCCATCATACGTTAGCCCTAGCTGCTTAGTCATAGAGAAAGCTGTATCATCAAGGATGTCGCTCCAATTCTCGTCGGTGGCGGTGAAGTTAACTGTGTCCGTTGGGGCGTCCGAAGTAGGGGATTTGTCGGCTTCGTTTGCGTCGGATAGTAGATACGCTGATCCTCCTTTACCTCGGCCTCCTTTATTATTGTGAGAATGGTTACTTTTACCTTTACCTCGACCGCCTTTTGCACGCGAGCCGGCGTGGGATTGTAGGGCGGTTATCCAGTCACTAATAGTAACGGATTGGTCGGGCGGGGTGGGACAGACATTAGCTTGATGTCCTGACCCTTGGCAACGATAGCATCTAGCCGCTTTCAGAGCTTGGCTAGTTGTTAAGACAGCTCTTGGAGATGGATGTGAGGCGGAATCAGAAGGCAATTTTGCTAGCAAGGCAGACTCATTGGTGTAGGATGCATCTGGACGCGGCCCTCCACCTGTTGCACGCCTTCCACCCTCCTTGGGAATAGATATAGCCCCTTGGTCGAATTTGATTTTCCACAACGGTTGGAGATCAGCTTTGAGTTTAAGAATATCTCGCTTGTTGTTTGTCCAATAACGTCGTTGGGAAGGTGGAGCAGCAATCTCTTCTTGGCATTTGTGGGCTAGAGACTCGGAGATGTCCGGGGTGATGCAAGAGAGCAACTTGATAACAAGTTGATCGTCCGATTTTTGCTTGTCGGATGGTCGTTTCGCATTGAGACTGTGTAGGTGAGTGATGAGGTTGATGATGGAATGCTCATTAATACCGACCGTTAGTATGGAGACAGCATCCCATTCAGTATCATGGGCCATTAGAGTTAGGTCATCAACTTGTTGATGGCATTGATCATAGAGGATCCTGTACGCCCTAGCTCCGTCGTGTGGAGCTTGAGAAGTAAGCATCTCTCGCAAATTGGAGTTTGAGATGTGTTCCATTAGGTATGAGAATAGGATTCTCTTCCTCTTGATGTGATCATTCAGTTGTTGCCTTGCCCCTGCCCTCACTGAACCATCGGCATTGTAGAATTGATAGAGAGGCACGCCTCCAAAGATTGAGCGGTCCGTGTTTGGGTCTTGTTCAATATATCCTCCCACATCTAGGCCCAACATGCAAGTAGTGAGATCGGCATCGCCTATGTAGTCGCGAGAGAAGGCGTTACCGAAGTCTCGGCAGAAGAGTTCGAAGGGACGGCCAGGTGTACCGTCAAATGGACGGCAGCGATACTTCCGCGAGTCGTAGTCATCCATATTGGTGGACTCTCCCACCATCAAAGCCATTTCTGGTGCCATTTCTGGTTGTTGACCTTGGTGTTTAGCCTTTGATCGGGCGTCGTTCGAGGATGGCTTCGTCGGCGCAGTGGGGACAGCCGAGCCCGAGTGAGCAGCGTCGCGCTCATGCGAAGCCTCGTGTGATGCTACGTCGAGAATGTTGTGGGCCCAGTGGGATAACCAAATCAAGGAATTGAACCAGCCTCCAAAAGGATTTGCAACTTGAACGAAAAGATTACGGGTGGAGTAGCGGCGGCGAGACTCGATCCACACACCTTCAGCTGTGTACGAGATACGGCGACGGCCGTACCGGTAGGCCATCGGCTTCGCTTTATCACCATGCGTGCCAGAGCGGTATAGGAACTGTTGGAAAAGCTGAGTGTTCTCCCCGTCAAACAGAGAATGATCTTGGGAGGTTTTGATGTTCAGTGCTGCCGGAAATTCGGCTCGCGGGTCGCGCGACGGTGCTGACAGAGTCTGTTGGGCCCATGTGTTGACTGGGGTCCCAACACCCACTCCCTTGAGCGGGGTCCGAGGGTCGGAAGAACTTTTTGGAGAAAAAAGTTGTTCGGTCTCTGGAATTTGTCCAAGCTTTTGGATGAAGAGGTCCGGGGTACGCGCGCTCAGTCGCGCGCGCAAGACAGGTGAGTGTCTCTCGGCGGGGGTACCATGTTTGAACCACCCATATGGTGGTCCATGAATAGATAGCAGTGTTGTGTAGACCATTGATAACATCGTGCGGCTAGCACTCGTGACGGCGACGCAAGAACTCCAGACAAGGTCGACGTTGCCACACACATAGTAGAGCTGAGGTATCTACAACAAAACACGACTTAAGATTAAACAAGAAGAAAGAGACCAGCCAAGATTCAAACGGTGTCAGCAAGAGAGGAGAGATCGCGGACCCAAGCGAAGAGAGGAGAGGACAGAGAGAGAGAAGTCATTTCGCGCCAGCTGAACCCACACTGCATCGACCGCCGACAGCGAGGAGGAGTCACTCATGGGCAACAACTGCTTCAAGTCGATCGCTTCTCACAACGCTGCGTACTTCGCACCCGCCACGCCCACAAGACTATTCCGGGACAACAACACTACCGGCTCGCCGCAGACCGATCAAGAAGCGCGTTACCGCCCAACCCAAAAGCGGGGCCATTCTCACACACCTCCGCAACGGCTCAACTTCTCCGAGAACGACACTTCTCCCGGAGAGGAGACGACGGGCGTACCCGTCACGCAAGGCACCGCTACACATGAGGAATCCCAACGTCTCGACGCAATGCTTGCAGAAGAGGCGCGCACACAGGAGGAAAACCACTTGGAGCGAGCGCGTGAAGCATCCGCAGAAGAACGCCGCCGTTTGGAAGAAGTGCAGGCACAAGAGGCGCGCAGGCACGAGGAAGAGCGCTTGCGGCGAGCGCAAGAGCAACGTGAGCACGAAGCAGAGCAGCGCCGTTTGGCAGAAGAACGCCGACGCCTCGAAGCAGCGCAGGCACAAGAGGCGCGCCGGAAGGAAGAAGAGCACTTGCGGCGAGCACAGAACCAACTTGAAGCAGAGCAAGAGGAACGCCAGCGGCAAGAAGCAATGCGTGCAGAAGAGGCGTGCAGACATGAGAAGGAGCGCTTGCAACGAGCGCGTGAAGCATTGGAGAAAGAACGCCGCCGTCTGGAAGAAGTGCAGGCACACGAGGCGCGCAGGCAGGAGGAAGAGCGCGTGCGGCGAGCGCAAGAGCAACGCCAGCGTGAAGCAGAGCAGCGCCGTTTGGCAGAAGAACGCCGACGCCACGAAGCAGCGCTGGCACAAGAGGCGCGCAGGAAGGAGGAAGAGCGCTTGCGGCGAGCACAGGAGCAACAAAAAGCAGAGCAGCGCCGTTTGGTAGAGGAACGCCGCCGTCTGGAAGCAGTGCAGGCACAAGAGGCGCGCAGACAGGAGGAAGAGCGCGTGCGGCGAGCACAGGAGCAACGCCAGCGTGAAGCAGAGCAGCGCCGTTTGGCAGAAGAACGCCGACGCCTCGAAGCAGCGCTGGCACAAGAGGCGCGTCGACTGGAAGAAGAGCGCTTGCGGCAAGCACAGAACCAACTTGAAGCAGAGCAGCGCCGTTTGGCAGAGGAACGCCGCCGTCTGCAAGCAGTGCAGGCACAAGAGGCGCGCAGGCAGGAGGAAGAGCGCGTGCGGCGAGCAGAGGAGCAACGCCAGCGTGAAGTAGAGCAGCGTCGTTGCACAGAGGAACGCCGACGTCTCGACGAAATGCGTGCAGAAGAGGCGCGCAGGCAAGACGAAGACCGCTCGCGCCGAGCGCAAGAGCAGCGTGAGCGTGAAGCGGAGCTGCGCCGTTCGGCAGAGGGACACCGACGCTTCGAAACAACCCAGGCACAAGAAGCGCGCTGGCTGACAGAGCAGCCCAGCTCTAGCCGAGATGCTACAGCTTCCTCGATTGTAGGCGTGTGCAAGACTACAGGCAAGCCATGCAAGATCTGCAGCAAGGGCGTGCGCTGCCGATGGGCAGGAACACCCGGACACCTGCCGTGATTATTGCACTTCGGCCGTTGCCATTTGAGAAGCATCCGCGGAGGCAAGCATTCTCAAGTGTTAGGCCGAGGGACGAAAGCCGAGGGTGTGCGAGTCCACCGTGACCAATCCTATGCTCTTTTGAGGACGAGGAGCTCCGCAATCACGAAGCCGCCGTGCAATCCCGTGGTGTCGGTTATGCGCGTGTTTGCGCATCACCAGGTGTGTAGAGTGGCGGGAGTGCCCTCAATGGGATCGTTGCCGTTTTATAGCGGACGTCCCCTGGAGACGGTCTATGTGGCAACTATGACACTGTGTTTGCTGAGTTGTGACATTGGATCCTCTTTGATGTGTTCCGCCACGTGCGCAGCGCCGCCGTGCGATGTGGCAATCCGCGCCATCCTTGTAGCTGCAGAGCCAAAATGTTTGGCTATTGCGTGCGCTACCACAGAACAATACATTGGGTGAAGAGTAGTTTCGTAGTTTCATGTCAGCCCCCCTGCTAATCACTTATGTTTATGATCGCGGATTTCAGGAATGGAATTGCGTATACTCCGTGGCGCAGCGCCGCCGTGCGATGTGGCCTAACCACCGCCATCATTCTTGTAGCAGCCGCAGAGCCAAAGTAATGTGCGGCTCTTACTTGCGTACCACAGTACAAAAAACCTTTTAATATTCTCGCCTCACACGTGGCACTGGGTCATGCTTTCGTAGCCACGCCCATTCACCTTCCTCACCCTCACTCCCCGCCTTGCGGCAACTCCCATCGTGCTCTACTTAGGGGCTCTGTCAGAGCAAGGCTAGAGGGTGCAACCTCAGGTTTGGTTGTTTTTTCGGCAAGTGCCCCCCATGTGGACGGTATAAGTTCTACTTAAAGGACCCCCTTATTATGGTACAAACGTGCAGGTTTCAGATGGTAATACCGCATGTATGTGCGCAGCACTTGAGAGAAGTGCCGGACGCGGGCCCACGTTAGAACTGAGCGTGCGTGTCCGGCCATTGGGCGCTTAGGTGCGGGGTGCTTGCCTACTGAGAGAGCGTCTTCAGGCTTTCCGAATTTTATCATGCCTCTCGCCCAGTAGTATACTGTCCTTAAGAGCGTCGTATATGTGAGAAAAAGTGCCGGAATAATGGCAAACACGCCAAGGCCTAATGCCACAAGGAGTGCGATTAAGCTGATGGGCACGGCAAAAAGGAGGAATATCAATGAGTTGTAAAATTCCTCCCACTTGCCGTCTTCAAGCAAGCATACTGGCGTTCGTGCCTATTATTGTATTACATTTTTTTTGGAACTGACACTGGCGCAGCTGCGTCTTTTTTTGGATTCTTTTTGTTTTGATCACAAATACTGCGAAAGCTATGCGATTTGACCGCAGAAAAGGGGACATCGCAGCCAGTCCCGCCCTTTCACCGCGCCCTCGCTCCTCTTCAGCCAAACCAAAGCAGGGGGTTGCACCCCACCCCACCGTACAAAGGCGCGCAGGCGTCCCATAGGCGGGAGGAGATGCGTCCACAGAGGCGGGCGGAGAGGCGCGCCAACGTCTCCTAACCGGGAGGGACGGTGGCTGGGCTGAGCGAGGGCAGCGCCGGGCGAGCGGAAGCAGCACCTAGAGCAATGCCCCCCTAGGGGCCCTGGGGGGTAATTCCACGCCTTAGGGGGGTCTGATCTGAGCGGGGTGCACCTGTCCTCAACGGTATGTTCTCGCCTTCCTCTTCCTCCGGTGTTGCTAAGTGACCGGTTTATCTCAGAAATGTTGTAGGGTTCCGTCGCTGTTGAGTGTCACGGTGTTTATGGCGCTGTGACAGTAGTTGTGGTCGGTCGCACGTCCAAATGATTGGTTGGACTGGGATGTCGCGTCGTTTTATGCGAGCGTTTCGGCTAAACCAAGTGCTTTCGCTACGAGGCTGAAGTTCTCGCTTACCGCTTAGCTGTAGCCCACCTCCTACCTTTCTCATTCTCGATGAAAACGGGGGTGCGTGCTGAGTTCCATCGATTAGCTTGGGTTTTCTTCCCTGAGCGGCCTTATAGGTGCGCATGGAGCTGTAGAAGTTCGGCGGGACAAGGCCCCTAACCAGGGTGGTAAACCTCATTAGCATGGACTCCAAGATTGGTATATAGTGATACTCGTATGATTCGAATTCTACTCTGTAAAAGTCTCTTCTTAGTATGAACTTCCGCCGCAAGCAAGGACTCCGAGCGAGCAACTTGAGCAACTTGCGAGCAACTTAGCCCCATTTCCGAAATGACATTTCCGAGCAACTACCAACAACTTTTACGAGCAACTTTGGGGGTCTGAGCGAGCAACTCTTGCCTAGCCCTAAGCCCTTCTTCCCATCCGGGCCTCCTCAAGCCGCGCCTCCCGCCCTCATCTCAGTCGTCAATTGGATGTGTACCTTACAAAGATCGGGTGCCCGTGTTTTGTTTGGGACTCGTGGGAGTCAGCATGGGACAAGATCGACAAAGCAACTTTCAGCCGCTCGTTGTTGTTTTTGGTTGTTGGTGAGGATCTGTTGTTTGGAGTCTCTTGCTGAAGCTATTCCCTCAGCAACCTTTGCAAGCGCGGTGTTGGTTACCTTGTGCCGTGTTGCGTGTTGCCAGAGGGAACAACCCCGTGGCAACGGCGGCTTTGGCGCCGACGCCGTGCTCGCGGCAGTAGGCCAACGCCTGTCGAGGGCGCGGGCATCGCGCGCCTGCACAGTGCAGTGCCATTTGGGTAGGGCATCTCTAGGCGCGAGGGAGGCTTGAGCTTGGCCGTGGGAGCCATGGGGAACGTCGTGGGCCGCTTGCTCCACGAAGCGGGCCGTTCTACGACGCTCATGCCTCTAAACCTAAACATGTATGTGATACAGATGCTTTGATGAGGGGCCTCCACGCCCTAGCTTGCCCCCTGTGCTCCGCGGCGGCGTGTTGTGAATAAGATGAAGGGACCGGGCGGGGAGGCACAGAGCAACCACAGCCACACAGCCACTCCACTCCCACAACGAGAAGGCTCTTGCAGAGGAGGGCACGAGGAGAGAAGGGAATCTCGCCAGATGACATGGTACACCACGGCAAGAGCCGAGCACCGGTCGATCGTTATCGGCCGCGTCGGAGTGCTGTGGTTGGGTCGCTCTCTCCTCGCCGCGTCGCCGTTCCCCATCGGTTAAAGGGGGCGAGGCGCACGAAAGAGGAGAAGAAAGAGACCAGCCAAGATTCAAACGGTGTCAGCAAGAGAGGAGAGATCGCGGACCCAAGCGAAGAGAGGAGAGGACAGAGAGAGAGAAGTCATTTCGCGCCAGCTGAACCCACACTGCATCGACCGCCGACAGCGAGAAGGAGTCACCCATGGGCAACAACTGCTTCAAATGTATAACCTCTGGCAATACCACGATCTTCGCGCTCGCCACGCCTTCAAGAGTATTCCGGGACAACAACAATAACGGCTCGCCGCAGACCGATCAAGAAAAGCGTTACCGCCCAACCCAAAACCGGGGCCATTCTCACACTCCCCCGCAACGGCTCAACTTCTCCAAGAACGACACTTCTCCAGGAGAGGAGACGACGGGGGTATCCGTCACGCAAGGCACCGCTACACAAGAGGAATGCCAACGTCTCGACGCAATGCGTACAGGAGAGGCGCGCACACAGGAGGAAAAGCACTTGCAGCGAGCACGTGAAGCATTGGAAGAAGAACGCCGCCGTTTGGAAGAAGTGCAGGCGCAAGAGGCGCGCAGGCAGGAGGAAGAGCGCGTGCGGCGAGCGCAAGAGCAACGTGAGCACGAAGCAGAGCAGCGCCGTTTGGCAGAAGAACGCCGACGCCTCGAAGCAGCGCAGGCACAAGAGGCGCGCAGGAAGGAGGAAGAGCGTTTGCGGCAAGCACAGAACCAACTTGAAGCAGAGCAGCGCCGTTTGGTAGAGGAACGCCGCCGTCTGGAAGCAGTGCAGGCACAAGAGGCGCGCAGGCAGGAGGAAGAGCGCGTGCGGCGAGCGCAAGAGCAACGCCAGCGTGAAGCAGAGCAGCGCCGTTTGGCAGAAGAACGCCGACGCCTCGAAGCAGCGCAGGCACAAGTGGCGCGTCGACTGGAAGAAGAGCGCTTGCGGCAAGCACAGAACCAACTTGAAGCAGAGCAGCGCCGTTTGGTAGAGGAACGCCGCCGTCTGGAAGCAGTGCAGGCACAAGAGGCGCGCAGGCAGGAGGAAGAGCGCGTGCGGCGAGCACAGGAGCAACGCCAGCGTGAAGTAGAGCAGCGTCGTTGCACAGAGGAACGCCGACGTCTCGACGAAATGCGTGCAGAAGAGGCGCGCAGGCAAGACGAAGACCGCTCGCGCCGAGCGCAAGAGCAGCGTGAGCGTGAAGCGGAGCTGCGCCGTTCGGCAGAGGGACACCGACGCTTCGAAACAACCCAGGCACAAGAAGCGCGCTGGCTGACAGAGCAGCCCAGCTCTAGCCGAGATGCTACAGCTTCCTCGATTGTAGGCGTGTGCAAGACTACAGGCAAGCCATGCAAGATCTGCAGCAAGGGCGTGCGCTGCCGATGGGCAGGAACACCCGGACACCTGCCGTGATTATTGCACTTCGGCCGTTGCCATTTGAGAAGCATCCGCGGAGGCAAGCATTCTCAAGTGTTAGGCCGAGGGACGAAAGCCGAGGGTGTGCGAGTCCACCGTGACCAATCCTATGCTCTTTTGAGGACGCAATCACGAAGCCGCCGTGCAATTCCGTGCGGTCGGTTTGGCGCGTGTTTGCGCATCACCAGGTGTGTAGAGTGGCGGGAGTGCCCTCAATGGGATCGTTGCTGTACTATAGCGGACATCCTCTGGACACGGCCTATGTGGCAACTGTGTTGCTGTGTTTGCTGAGTTGTGACAGATTCCTTTTTGATGTGTTCCGTCAAGTGCGCAGCGCCGCCGTGCGATGTGGCAATCCGCGCCATCCTTGTAGCTGCAGAGCCAAAATATTTGGCTCGTGCAAGACTCTTGCGTGCGCTACCGCAGAATAATACATTGGGTGAAGAGTAGTTGCGTAGTTTCATGACAGCCCCCCTGCTAATCACTTATACTTATGATCGCGGATTTCAGGAATGGAATTGCGTATACTTCGTGGCGCAGCGCCGCCGTGCGATTTGGCAACCCGCACCATCATCCTGGTAGCAGCCGCAGAGCCAAAGTAATTTGTGGCTCTTGCTTGCGTACCACAGAACATAGATAGAGAGTGCTTAAATAGCAGCAACTTCGCTAATCTCTGATACTTGTGATCGCGAATTTCAGGAATGGGATGGCGTATCTCTTAAGAGGCGACGCACCGAACTAAGTTTATACTTTGTTCGGCCATGGGGGGGCACGAGCCCCCCTCTCTTTCCACTCCTCCCCTGCCGTGGGGGAGGAACCACCCATCCTTCTGGCATGCCTGATGGCTTGCCAGGAGGCCACTGCCCTGCTGACCCACTCTCCCACTGACAGGCACGCCTGGATCGCTCGTCCTGGCCCCTCGTGGCCAGCCCATTGCTCCAACCCCCCCTCCCCCCCTGTTCGACAGGCAGACAGGTGCAGACTGGGGGCCCCAGAGGCTCAGGAGCGCCAGCGAGGGAGAGGCAGGGGAGCCCAGGGCCCAGCCCCAGCCCCAGCCTCCTCTGCCCCCTGAGCTGGCCTCCAGGAGCCTCCCGGGGTCGCCAGCAAGCAGCTGCAGGCCTGGCGCAGGCACGCCATCGCGCGTGCCGCAGGAGAGAGGAGAGGGAGCGCGGAGAAGGGGGTGGGCGGAGCGAGAGCTCCGCTAGAGGTGGGGGAGAGTGGGTTGAAAAAAAAACTCTTGTTGATCCGGAGGCCCACATTTTCTTATCGTCGGACCGGGGGAAGATTTCCCCTCGTCCCTCTCCCCGCTCTAATCCGAATCCGAGGCAGAGCGATGGCGACCGACCCACCTGATAGGCCGACCTTCGCCGCGCTCCAGCGAGAGCACGGCGGTGGTCAGCCCCCCCTTGTCGATGGTGTTCGGACAAACTGGTCCGGGTACACCGGTCGGCGGTCTCATCGGCGTTTCATGCCACCGCACTCGGCCGATTTCTGCTTCACCTTCCCACGCAGCATGGCCGTCAGCCCCACACCACACCACTTCCAGCCCAAACCTGAGGGGGATGACACCGGCTTGCCTACGCGCTCCTACGCGCAGAACCCCATCCAGGATATTGATACGCTGCCTCCCAACCCCGCAGACTACCCAACCGCGCGCTCGGGAATCGTGGCGAGCATTGCAATACAGCCCTCTTGGCGCGCTGCGCTGCTTCCGTAGGACTTCCTGTGCCATCTACCGAACGGTCGCCAAGTGCATCGCGTTCGCGAACTCGTTGGCACCGGGGCAGCGTACGAGCCTCCTCAGCAAGAACTCTCACCCAGCGCGCCCGGTCGCGTTCGAAAGTTCGGCACTCCGGCCCATTCGGCCGGGTGACGTTAGCGTAGTTGACGACGCCACACTGTCGAGTCGAGCGCTACCGGAGGGCTCTGAGCCACTCCGTCGCGAGCGGCACCGGCGGCTAGCGCGGCGCTTTGTCCCTCCTCCCCACCGGGAGTCGGGTGAATGAAATTCTGGACTGGGTCGGGCAACCCCATTCGGGTGTATGGACAGGGAACGAACGGCGAACGAAGGACTGTGGGGCGGCGAGGCGCTCCTAGCGGCCCTAGTGTGTTGGGCTTTAAGAGATTGTTAGACCTACAAAGAACTCTTCCCTCAGGGAGGGAGCCTAGGCTGCTTGAGTGCAGCGACGCAGCGAACAACGACGGACAAAGAGCCTGAGAACAACAGGATACACCGACTCACGAACACACCGGAATCATTCACCCAAACAAAGCAAATTATCAAGCAACCGCGACCCCAAATCACCGATAACTCAAACACGTCGCGAGAGACGGAGAGAGAGAGCGAGAGAGAGAGAGACTCCGCAGCGACGGCCGGAGCGTGTCTCCGTTGTAACTTCCCACGTAGCGGAGAGTCCGAAGGGGAGCGTCATGTCGCGCGACCACGGCGATCACTTTGGATACAGATCGCAACGAGATGTCTTCACGACCGAATAAATCTTGCCGTTGAGCGTGAACCTTCTAGACGCTTCTAACGAACAACCCTGAGTAGCAACCAAGGGGAAGAAACACCAAAGGGGCCAAGGCTTGCATGTAACTTGCATCAAGGGGAAAGATTCCCTCACCTAGGAAGCGAACCTACACCGATCTCCAAGGGGAGATGGCAAATTAAACCTCAAATCTCGAGCGGCTAGAGCAACCGACTCGCTCGCCAAAACCTTGACCGAGAAGAAAGAAGCAAGGACCTACAAGCCAAGGGTAGCGGACCTAGGGAATGTGAGAGGAAGTTTCCGAACGCCAACGCGAACACCAAACGCGGGAAGGCAACGAAACCCTAACCAGGCTAAACAAAACCTATGAAGAACAGGCCTGGACGACAACGAAAGTGAGCAAGTCCCAAGAAAGAACCGGAACCCAACCAGAAACGACAAGCCTTGCAAGAAGCTAAACAAGCCTTCACAAGGTAACCTGAGAGCCTGAGACAAGCGCGCAGCGAGTGACAGGCGACCTGGCTCCTTTGGGTCAAGATTACCCGAAAGGAGGAAACCTGGAATCTAGACCTGACAAACAGGCTAGAAGGAACGAAACGAGAACTCGAATTCTAGATCGCTAGGGACGAACCCTACCAACCTAGGTATGCCTGAGCTTCACCGTGTGGCCGCACGGCGAAGGACCTGGAATCAAGAGCCTGGAAATCGCATCATCTGGGATGAATGCGACACCCCCCGACTAAGATCGAGACGTCTCCCGATGTCGAGCGGTGAACCTGGAAACAGAGACCTGGAAACTGGAACCTGAGCTGACCAGAGGTCAGAATCGGAACAAGAAGCAACGGAACATAGCGAGCGAAACGTGGAGACAAGAACACCCTTTGGATCCAAAGCGAGCACGAAATCGGCGGCTTAACGCGGCGGCCTCTTTCGTACGCACTGCCCCACCCACTTCTCCCTTTTACAGGAGCTTTGCTCGGGTGTTGCGCCGGGTGTAGAGCGCAGGCAGCACGCGTTCATCACCTCCATGATTCGCTCGGACGGAAACTTGAACTCGGAGCCCTAGCCGAGGCGTGGGGCTAGCCTAGAGGGACGGGTCCCTTACCCAAGACATGGGATCAACGAGAATGGAGCCTGGATCGAGTGCGCGACGACGGCGCATCGAGAACGGGAGGAAGAGGAGTATCCCTGGCCGACGAAGAAGTTGCTTCCGGGGACTCAACATCTTCTGGACAAGTCTCTTCGACGGAGCGATCATAATCATCAAGCAAATCAGAACAACGACGGAGCAACTCGGAACGAGGCTCCCAGGTGGCTTCTCGAATAGAATAGCCACGCCACTTCACGAGGTACTCGATAGAATCGCCATGGCTACGACGATCGAGCAACTTTTCAACGATGTACTCGTCGTCAGCCAGCGGCTCTTCATCAACGAAAGTATGATACGGCCGGAGGTTCGAGATATGCACCTCCTCCTTGACTAACCGGTTCTCCAAATCACGGAGTCGGTACCTAGTGTCGGACAGAGCCTCTACGACGCGGTAGGGACCCGAGTAGATGAATTGCAACTTGTTGGCACGGCCTGGTAATCGCATGCAGACGCGATCCCCAGGTTCGAAACGCGCTGGTCTTTGAGACTTGATGGTAGCGTCACGGGCCGACTCAGCCTGAGCGGCTAGGGTAGCCTCGAGAGCGCTGGACCATGAGAGGCGGAGGCTCGCATTGAGCCTGGATGCGTACGAGCGAACGTCGGCGGACGCCGCCTCGAGAGCAGTTGGCGAAACGGTCTTCGGATCAGAGAGTTGAGCGGGCAGACGCAGCTCACGCCCAAAGATCAAAGACGCTGGAGACCGGGAGGTAACACGACCGGAAGAAGCCCTCAACGAGAGGAGTAGGAACGGCAAATGGTCGACCCAATGGCTGCCACCCTCGTTCGAGGCGCGCATTAAACGGATGAGCGTTTGCTGAGCGCGTTCGACGAAGCCTACACCTTCATGTCGGTACGGCTCTGTACTCGACAAATCAGTCCCGGTGAGCTCCAGAATACGCGAAACAAGAACCGAACAAAGATTCGAACCGGCGTCGGTTCGAAGCTGCCTAGGGACTCCATAACGCGTCACAATCAAGCGGATGAACATGTCCAAGGCCACTTCCGACGAGGGATCCCCATTCGACGGCTCAGCCTCAATCCATCGAGTGAGCGAGTCGATGAAGACGACCAGCTTGTCGCAACCCGAGACTCCAGGCACGAAGTTGTGAGTGGGAGCCAGCGAGAGCACGTCGCAGTAGACCACATCAAAGGGGTAGGTACCCACGGAGAGACCGGAGGGCGACGCTAGAGCCCTCGGTAGCGGCTTGGCGAGGGTACACTCGTGGCATTCCCGGACGTAGGATGCAACGTCGGAAGACATGCCCGGCCAGTATACCCGAGTACGAAGAAGACCAGACATACGAGAAACTCCGAGGTGACCGGAGCGATCGTGGTAGGCAAAAAGGTAGCGAGACCGCAACGAGGGCGGAATGTAGAGCACTAGCGAGTTCGGGTCGGTGGAGTCAGGAACGGTGCGATAGTAGACGAGCCCATCGTGAACGACGAAACGGCGAAACATCTTGGATTGCTGAGCGGGAACAGGAGCGACAGAACTGGAACACGAATCATCTTCGGCAATGGGGCCTGAGGCGGCGGCCTGCCGAGGCGACCCTTGGCCTGATGGCTCGTGATTGACCGTCTCTCTTGAGCCTAGGAGTGGCTCTACGAACGGATCTTCCGCCAGGGCCGCTCTCATCTCTTCGGAAGTCGGCGTACCCGGAGCCAAATAACTGGACTGGATGGCGGGCCCGGAATCGGAGGCTCGACGACGAGATCGATCCAAAGCTTGAAGCCCTCGCGCCGTAGCTACGGAGCGCGTGATGGCAGCCACCGGATGGGACCGTTCCTGCTCGGCTAGAGACTCTAAGCCAGGCTCACGTACCGCTAGCGGCGCTGGGCCGGCGAGTGGTTCATCTTCGTGTTCCGGCTCCAGGGATGCTAGCCGGGACAGCCCGTCAGCATCCTGATGAACAGCTCCTGGTTTATGTTCGACGTCGAACCGGTACTCAGCCAACTTGAGAGCCCACCGAGTCAGCCGAGAGGCTGGCCCACCGGCTACTTGATCCTTCATGGTATGCAGCCATCGCAGCGCGGAGTGGTCGACGACTAACTTGAACCGACGCCCCCAAAGGTAGGGTCGCCAATTTCGGATTGATTCCAGGGCAGCCAAGAGCTCAATCTCAGTCACCGTCCAGTGGCGTTCGGCCGAGGTGAGACTGCGAGCGTAGTACCCAACGACTCGTTCACGGTTATCGTCTCCTAGCTGCGAGAGGATGCCGGCGATACCCAACTTGCTAGCCCCATCGGTCTTGACGATGAAGGGACGATCATCCCTGGGTGGAGTCAAGACGGGCTCCGAGGTGATCGCTGCCTTGAGCTCTTGGATAGCTCGGCGACACTCCTCGGACTGGGACTCCTTTGCCACGTCGCAGCCCTTCCGCGTGAGGGCAGTGAGAGGAGCAGCCTTAGCGGCGAATTGGCGAATGAATCGACGATAGTAGGAGCAAAGGCCGAGGAAAGATCGAACCGCTTCCAAGGAGTTGATGGATGACGGGTCGATGTCGGCGACAGCTGCGACCTTCTTCGGGTCCATCTTGAGACCTTCCCTCGAGACAACGTGACCGAGGTACTCCGTAGAGGTGGCAAAGAAGACACACTTGGACATCTTGCAGGTCAGGCCGGCCCACTCTAGCCGCTCGAGAACTAGGTCTAGCCGGTGAAGCATTTGCTCGAACGAAGCTTGTGCCCTGGCCTCTTCGGAAGGACCCACGCCCGTTGACCAGATGCCCACATCATCGAGGTAAGGCATGCAGATCTCCCACGCTAGCGCACCGAGAACGATGTCCATCAAGCGGCACATGTAGGAGGGACCTGATTGGATGCCGAACGGTAGAAAGTTGAACTCGTATTTGCCGCGGTGGGTAGTGAAAGCGGTGATATGTTTGTGCGACTCTTTGATCGGGATGCCCCAAAAGCCAGAGGCTAAATCGAGAGTACATAAAAAGAGAGAACTGAGCGGCCCTTGGCCGGACGCTAGCCTATCAATAGCCTCTACAATGAGGGGTAGAGGGCTATCCTCGACGCGTAGCTTGGCGTTCGTGTCGCGGTAGTCCACGCAGAATCGAACGGAGCCATCTTTCTTGCTGACCAGGACTACTCGGGAAGCCCAAGCCGAATTTGACTTGCGAATAATGCCGGCGGCTTCCATCTTGGCTACCTCCTCTTCTATGATGAGCTCGCCTGCGCGGCCCACTCTAGACGGAGCATGCCGGTGAGGAACAGCACCGGGGTTGAGTGGCAACTCCACCTCGAGAACATGCGTATGGTTTGGAGCCCCCGGGTGCAACGCGAAAGCTTTGATGCGCCGGGCCAAGAGTTGGCGTACTTCTTCTCGTTGATCGTCGGAAAGAAGCCGGTCTGGATCGATGGTGGCTGAGTCGAGTAGGGCTCGTTGCTCCTCGCTCAGCGCGGTGACAGGGTCACCATCCCCCTCGCTTCCAGTCGGAGTCCAGCCCCGGTGCAACTTGAAACGCACCTGGAGCGAAGCTATCGGATGCAGAGACGGCAGGGTCAGCGCATTGACCCCGGTGTGGACGATCGTCACCGCGATGCGGTGATCGTCCGTGGGCGTGACCACCGTGGGCATTACGAGAGGAGACGAATCGAGAGCCTCGCGATTTGGTAGGCGGTCGACCAGCATCGCGCAGTCCGAATGATCTCGGAGAGCTAGCGGAACCCTGACCCAGATGGTTGCGCGGTGGAAGGCAGGAATCGTCACCGCTTGCTCCGTGTAGAGAAGGTATTCGGACGAGGTAGACGCCGGAGCTTTGGCCGCAAACTCGTCGGCAGACTCAAAGAGAGGTGTATAGAGTGGCTGCCTAGCATCAGCAGCAGCCTCACCCTCCGATCCGGCCGGGATCTCTCGTGTTCCCGTCGACCTCTCCAGAAAGTCGACAGTCAGCGGCTGACCGGGTGACATCGAGATAGCTCCGACGAAGCCGGAGTCCGCGACTGGGGGCGGCGCCGTGGAAACTCTGACTACACATTCGGAAAGGACTCTTGAAGAGTCTTCTGAATCGCCAGAGGCCGGACGGAGGCGGAGGCTTCCTTCCGAGCTCGCGGCGTCGAGAGAAATGGTAGCGGAGTGGGCGGCCAAAAAATCGTTCCCGAGCAGAAGCATCGCGTTTCCTTCGATGACCGCGAACGAATGACGGAAGAGGCGACCGGACAAGGAGAAGACGAGGCTAGCCCGGCCCCTAGTGATGAGAGGAAGGCCGTCCGGCCCATGTAGGTTGGGGACGGTAGCGTCCGATACGCGTTCGACGCAAGCGTCTTCAGGTAGTCGATCGAGAAGAGCAGTGGTGATTACTGACGGGCCCGCTCCAGTGTCAGCCAGGGTGCTGTTCACCGTGAGGGCAACGTCCGGGAGAACGAACCCTTGAGCTGCGCGGTCGCCATCGGCACGGCAGACCACGAGATCGCGGACATAGAGGCAGTGACGAGGGTAGAGTGGCGGCGGAGTGTCCGCGATAGATTCTACTGGAAGCGAGGTTCCGGCTCCGGGTGACGGGGTGGTTGGATTGGAGGCTGGCCTGGACGGAGAAGATTCATCGACGTGGGGCACTCGCTCGATAGCGGCGGCTACCGTCTGCGGCACGAATGGTATTGAAGAGTATGGGGATGCCTTTGCTGAATTAGAGGGGTTAGGCACGCCATCATAGCCTAGCCCTCGACGGTCCGTCGGATGCCGAGGTTGATCCATTTGGCGTGACCATTCCTTCTCCAGGGACTTTTGCAAGGCTGTCTTCGGAAGCTTCGACAACTCGGAAAAACCAGCCGCACTGAGGCCCCTAGCGGCAGCCCCATCGCCACACAATGCCTGTGGAGTACCTTCTCCGTCGGCGGCGTCGGAGGGCTTGGTCTCGAGGGCCTGCATGCTCCGGTGTTCTGGAGTCTCGGGCGTATCATCTTCTCCCGAGTCCAGCCCAACATCCCCGTTTTCAAGTGGCCTTTCGGCTACGACCGAACCGGTCGGTTCGGCCACTCCTTCGTCGCCAGCCGTGAAGGAGGCGCTCGGAGATAGTGCATTGATGCCTTGAGAGCCCAGTCGAGACAAGATGGAAGGTTCCGACGGCTCCGCAGCTGCCGCTTGCTCAGCGATTTCTTGGGCGATGGAAGGCGTGACATCCTGCCACCGATGGACCCCCGAAATTACATCACGATCGAAGACCTGCCACTTGCTGCGGCGCTTCTTCACCGTGTTTGGAGGGCCTGGCGTTGTAGAGCGGTCCCTTATGGGCCACTCCCACGGCGTGAAGCGGTCTCCTTTCGCCTCGGTCCCGTCTTGCGATACGATAGTTTCCGAGTCCTCCTGATGAAGCAGGCGAGACGCATCGGCAACGGGGCCTACGTCCGGGATCACGACAACCGAATCAGACACTAGCGAACCGCTGGGAGGCGTGAGGTGAGAGCTAGAAGCTGCTTCGCCTCTCCCCTCCATGAAGCGAGCCAGAGCCGTCCTCGGCTCAGCCAGTTCGAAGCCGGTCGAGCAGAGCGAAGGGCGTTCTCTCAAGCTGGCAGCAGCTTGGGAAATTGCCCAGTCCACCGTGAAGTCGAGCGAACGCGACGCCTTGGCTTCGCGCGCATAACGGCGCAAGACCGGCATCCACTGGGCCGCCATTGCACCGGCAATGCCCACATAGGTGCGGCTGCGAAGGGCGCCACGGTGGGGCGACGGCGATAGATCCGCCATCGCGGATAGACGTCCCTCGACAATCTTCGAAGGCTGCAGGGGCGGGAGTGAAGCCGTCAGGTACAGGCCAGTTGCTTTTTGATGGCCCGTGCCGTGCTGCCACGGCTGCACAAACTGCCGCGGTCGCAACCCCCCGACTAAGGCGGAGGCTTCCGCGTGCATTCGAGGATTTTCGACGGCAACGAAAGGCGCGTTGGCGCTTGCCATGGCGAGGAAGACTCTAGCGGCGGATTCGAGAGCCTGGCGTCGTCCCGGCTCCCGATCGAGCCACTGGCAACTCACCGCCGACAAATACGTGCACGGCGGATGCGCGACCACGAGGTCCCAACCGAGGTTTTGAATGTGAAGAGCATCTCCGCAGAAGTGGGGAATGTAGTCGATCTCCGACGGTCGTAGATCGCACGTCGCGACGTGCGCTCCGGCGAGTAGGAACATCGAAGACACGACCCCGCTAGCTTCACCGACGACTAGAACGCGGGGTGGAGGAATCCCCTCGGCCGCGTCGAACGTCACGGCGTCGTGGATCGCCGCTAACTCAGCGCAAAGCTCGTCAAAATGCGTCGGCAGTACGGCAGAGGGTGATGAATGAGTGCTCGCGTGCGGCCGCCGCAAGGCTAGAGCAGCTTCGGCGAGATGGCGGGGCAAGATGACGGAGGAACCGCTAGCCCGGGCACGGGAGGCGGCTAACATTTGGAGCTCGCGCGTAGGGGCGCGGGCAGCTTCAGTAGACTTGGCGGCCGAGGAACAACCAACCACGGCGATCCGGTGGATGGCCTCGGCAGTAGAATTCAGGGGGAGGGGGTCGTCGCCCTGAAGTTTCGGTGGGCTAGACCTGAAGGGGGTTGGCTCCGGCGGGCGATCCCTGGAACAGGGATCCTCCGGAGAGCCGAGAGAAAGAGGAGACGCCGGCGTCCGTGTGGGGCGCGACGAGAGATCGTAATCGACGGCCCCTGCGTCTCCCGAGTCTGGGGTGGCCACGGCGTGAGCGCGGAAAGCCGCAGCTCCCTTGGAACCTTCATCTTCATTGACTCCGGAAGCCGACCCTTCCGGGTCGGGAACCAGGTCAGAAACGAGAACAGGTGCAACTTCGAGACGAGAGAATGAACACGATGACGGAGAAATATAACGAACCGGGGAGAGAGGTGAGGAGGAGGCACAAGTCTCCGCCTCCACTGCACGAGAACCTACGGTAGACAACGACAATTCGTCCGCAGAGCGGCTCCGGCTATGGCCCTTGGGAGAGAGGTCTCCAGTGGGGTCCCGAAGAGCAGAAACAGGTAAAGCAGCAACAACGTTTTCGGACGCGGCAGCGGCCACGTCGGACCTATCCATAGAACCTAGAGCAGAAGATGATACCGAGTCGACAGCCCTCGAGGGCTTTACAACTGACTGTTTACGAAACGAAGAGACCGAAGACGCGTCGGATCCACCTAGCCCACCCCCTTGGGCAGGGCCGTCGGGGGATGAATCCAGGGATGAAGATGCGTCGAAAGACCTAGGAGAATTAGAAGAAACCGAAGACAGCATAGTATCCGTAGAAATAGATTCCAAGAGGGGCAGCGAGCGAGAATCGGCCCCTAACATCCTAATAGCGTGCGGAGTAATAGAAGAACTTGTAGACGTACACGAATTTCGGAGAGTCGGGTCGCGACTATCTCCGGGGCAAACCTGTTTCCAGGAGCCCGGGTCAAGTGTCGACTCCGGCTTCCGAGATAGCCGTTCGGCGGGGGCTTCAGCCGGCGAGGCGGCTCCCACCGTCGAGGACTGAATAGAGCTAGAGACAGGGGGAGAATCGCCGCGTCGACAGCTCTTCTCCCCAAGCGGCGTAGGGATCGGATCGGGATGGTGGTGGTGGCGTTCAGGCCCACCGCCCGCGATGTTCTCCGCCAGGGTTTGAAGGACGGGGACCCCGCCGGACCCCTACTGAGGCTTAACCCGGACCATCGAGCGAAGAAGCTTATGAATGTGCTCGTCCGATCCGCACTCTCCGCAGCCAGCGGTGCTGCACGCGGTCGCCGCGCCGTACCGTCCCCTCCCATGTCACTTAGACCACCTCGTTGGCGGCTGTAGCGGTATGGGAGGGCGTCTCCATACCCCTCATCCATCATTCATGTCTTAGCCCTAGCCCCCAGCTCGACGCGCAGCACGAGCTAGGTCACCATTTGTGTCACCCGGGCGGCGCTGGCGATGGTGACGATGGGGCCCCAGCACGTTAGCGCGCACGACTCTTTGAGCTGTCAGGATCCGTGACCCTCCGGAGAAGCAAAAGAGGGTGCAAGAAGATGGCTAGGCGCTAGGCCGCCAACAAGGCTCTCCAGAAGAAGCAGACACGGTTGGTTGGATCGAGCTGTGGATGGCGCAGAGCTGTTGCGTGCTCGAGCCGCCGCTTTCTTCACTTGCGAATTGGTTTGCTCGTGCGCAGTCGACCCGTGCCCCTGGTCCCTGGTCCAGTTGGAAGCGTTGCCCGCAGTGTGGGCCAAAGAAGGGGATGTGTAAAGTGTAAGGCGAGGGCATGTGTCATGTGTGGCCATTCGTAGTTGGGGGGCAGGATCGAGCAAGCAACACGCCCAAGAGGTGGTTTTTGAGGCTCCCATGGGTGAGGATTGTGTGCGTGAGCGCGCCTGTGTTGGGAGAGAAGCATTGCGTCTGGTGCGTGTGCGTGTTCGTCGTGTTCATGCTTTCAAGAAACGGGCGTGGGGCTTCATAACTTGAAAGAAAATGGCACCTCGGCGTGCAGAGTGTCCATATCCCGCCTACCATTGCCTTGGATGGCTCTAGAGCCTTTAATATAGCCTTTAAGGCTACCTAACGAAGAAACGTTGTTGGATGAAGGAGCGATAGCCTCTACCTCTAGCCTCTAGTATGTGATATGCTTTGAGCTTTGATGAGGGGCCTCCACGCCCTTCCTTGCTTGCCCCCTGTGCTCCGCGGCGTGTTATGAATAAGATGAGAGGCACAGCCACCACAGCCCACAGCCACCCACACAGCCACTCCACTCCCACAACGAGAAGGCTCTTGCAGAGGAGGGCACGAGGAGAGAAGGGAATCTCGCCAGATGACATGGTACACCACGGCAAGAGCCGAGCACCGGTCGATCGTTATCGGCCGCGTCGGAGTGCTGTGGTTGGGTCGCTCCTCGCCGCGTCGCCGTTCCCCATCGGTTAAAGGGGGCGAGGCGCACGAAAGAGGAGAAGAAAGAGGCCAGCCAAGATTCAAACGGTGTCAGCAAGAGAGGAGAGATCGCGGACCCAAGCGAAGAGAGAAGAGGAGAGAGAGAGAGAAGTCATTTCGCGCCAGCTGAACCCACACTGCATCGACCGCCGACAGCGAGAAGGAGCCACCCATGGGCAACAACTGCTTCAAGTCGATCGCTTCTCACAACGCTGCGTACTTCGCACCCGCCACGCCCACAAGACTATTCCGGGACAACAACACTACCGGCTCGCCGCAGACCGATCAAGAAAAGCGTTACCGCCCAACCCAAAAGCGGGGCCATTCTCACACACCTCCGCAACGGCTCAACTTCTCCGAGAACGACACTTCTCCCGGAGAGGAGACGACGGGCGTACCCGTCACGCAAGGCACCGCTACACATGAGGAATCCCAACGTCTCGACGCAATGCTTGCAGAAGAGGCGCGCACACAGGAGGAAAACCACTTGGAGCGAGCGCGTGAAGCATCCGCAGAAGAACGCCGCCGTTTGGAAGA